>CM066334.1:28851311-29343811 GCA_033807585.1 Hydrophis major | reverse complement strand
TTCGAACTACGAGGTGGGCAGGAGCTGGAGTGAAGACGGGAGGTCCTGGCAATTGGTTTGGAATATTTCTTACATTTTTGTAGTCATAGACAACTGTTGCAGAAGTCTTATTGGTCTTGATCAAAAATGCAGCCACTCTTTCCTGGTTGTTCACCATCATGATATGCTCTACTGTCTGACCATCCGTTTCGTTGCTGATGGTTTTGATTATCTGCACAGGAGACAAGACACAACTAGCAAGCATGTTTTGTGTATTGTTCTTTGTTGGCATTGATCATCTCAAGGGGGTCCTTTGAGCTGTCCCTGTGTAGATAATCCTCAACTTATGGCTACAACTGGGACCAGAATCTTGGTTGCTAAGCAAGGCAGTTAAGCGAATTGTGCCTGGTTTTATGAACTTTCATTGCCATTGTTGTTAAATGAATCACATGGTTACTAAGTCCACTGTTCGCAACAGAATACTCTACACCACCAGACTTGAGATTCTAGGCAGGGGTGGGATTCTACCAGTTCGCACCTATTCACTACAACCGGTTGTTAACATTCTAAGCAGTTCAGAGAACCGGTTGTTAGAAGAAATTACTGGCCTAATCCTGTAAGGAAGGCAGGAAGGAAACATTCTGGTGTTGCTTACAGAAACTGCCTCTCTGTTAACCCTTATTACATTCTTGGCAGGACAAGACTTCCTGTCTCTGGAACTTCTCTGGAGTTTTTTTCCACTCCTTTGCTGGTACTTTGCTTGTGTGGAGTGACCATTCAAAGTTACAATGGCACTGAAAAAAGTGACTTATGACCATTTTTCACACTTACGACTGTTGCAGCATCCCCACAGTCATGAGAGGCCAGGTGAGGAGATGCGTGCCTTGATGTGAATGATATTGAGTTGGCCACACCCAGCCAATAACATGACCACCAAGCCACGTCCACCACCTAAGCCATGCCCACAGAACCAATTGTTAAAAAGTTTGAATCCCACCCCTGATTCTAGGCTTAGACAACCCTGAACTATGCCAGCTAAGACTGGAATTAAGCATAGTACATAAAATCATATGTTACAGTGTCTTACCAGTTAATGAATATTTCAGCTTTAACCTCAACAACACAAGAGCACAGAACAGATATAAACTAAATGTAAACCACTCCAAACTTGATCGCAGGAAGTACGACTTCAGCAACAGAGTGGTCAATGCCTGGAACTCACTACCTGATTCTGTTGTCACCTGCTCAAACCCCCACTCCTTTACCTTCAAACTAACCTCTCTTGACCTCACCCCATTCCTAAGAGGTCTGTAAGGGACGTGCATAAACACACAATCATGCCTATAATCCCTGTCCTATTGTCCCCAGTTATTAGTTCCTATTTCTTGTACTTAAACTTATGTTTATTCTTATTTCTATTATATTGTAAGCGTTTGACAAAATAAAATAAAATAAAATGAAAATAAAATAAAATGAAAATAAAATAAAATAAAATAAAATAAAATAAAATGAAAATAAAATAAAATAAAATAAAATAAAATAAAATAAAATAAAATAAAATAAAATAAAATAAAATAATAAAATAAAATGAAATGAAATGAAATAAAATAAAATAAAATAAAATAAAATAAAATAAAATAATGAAATGAAATGAAATGAAATGAAATGAAATAAAATAAAATAAAATAAAATAAAATAAAATAAAATAAAATAAAATAAAATAAAAATAAAATAAAATAAAATAAAATAAAATAAAATAAAATGAAATGAAATGAAATGAAATGAAATGAAATGAAATGAAATAAAATAAAATAAAATAAAATAATAAAATAAAATAAAATAAAATAAAATAAAATAAAATAAAATAAAATAAAATAAAATAAAATAAAATAAAATAAAATAAAATAAGTGAATCCAGCTTCCCACTAACTTTGCTTGTTGGTAGTCTTCTTGGAAGGTCATGAATGGTAAGCCCATGGCCCCGGGAAGGCTCAGCCATCATCATAAAAAGAGACTGGACAGGCATTTGTCTGAAATGGTATGGGGCTTCCTCCTTGAGTTGGACTAGAAGGCCTCCAAGGTCCCTTCCAACTCTGTTATTCTGTTAAAATCTGTTAAAATACATGCTGGTTACTAAGTCCCAATTTTTTAAGTCACACAACTGTAGGGACGCTGCAAGAACCGATCATAAGTCACTTTTTTCAATGCTGTTGTAACTTCAAGCAATCAGTCAATGAGTGGCTGTAAGTCAAAAGCTGAGCACTTATAGGTCCTACTCACCCTTTCAGTGTATTCCTGAGTAATATAAACTCCAATGAGAATGGCTGCAATAATTACTGCAGCCAGAAGCAGCAACACCGAGGAGATGAGAATCACTTGCTTCCTGCCTTTTGGAATTCTGGGGATAAACTTGAGTCCCTGGGGAAAGAGTCAGAGGCTTAGCTGGGAAGTGGAAATTCAGAAGAATGTTATTCTACCCCCTCCCAAATCCCACCCACCTTCTTCTTCTTAGGTTGTGGCCATCTATACGGGAAACAAAAGAGGGCACCAAATTGCAGAAAACCACTTCTGCACACCCAACCTTTAAAATAAAAATGGACTCCCTTAATAACCTGAACAAAGTGGAAAATCCCTTTCTTAATACAGATAGTCCTCGACTTACGACCACAATTGAGCCCAGCATTTACGTTGCTAAATGAGATACTTGTTAAGTGAGTTTTGCCCCGTTTTGTGACCTTTCTTGCCACATTTGTTAAGTGAATCACTGCAGTTTAAGGGAACCTGGCTTTCCCATTGATTTTGCTCATCAGAAGGCTATAGAAGGGGATCACACAGCCCCGGGACTCTGCAACTGTCATAAATATGAACCAGTTGTCAAGCATCCAAATGTAAATCATATGGAGATGCTGCAACGGTCATAAGTGTGAAATCTGGTCATAAATTACTTTTTTCAGTGCCGCTGTAACTTTGAATGGTCAATAAACAAATAGTTGTTAAGTCAAGGATAGCTGTAAATAATATTATATATTGACAGAAAAAAATGGAATAATCCCTTAAAATAAGGACCAGCTAGAAAAGGTAAGGGTTGATCAAATGAGAATTCTTTATTGGCCAAGTGTGGTTGGACACACAAGGAATTAGTCTTGGTGCAAATACTCTCAACATACATAAAAGAAAAGATACTTCATCAAGATACATACTTGGCCAATAAAGAATTCTAATTCTATTATCTTCCTTTTCAATATAAGTAGCTCAGAGTTGAACTGGGGAATTCTCAGTGTTATCTACCTTTTCAAGTTAAAAAGAGAAAGGCTTGAGTGTTATAAATACTATATTCATTCCAAGGTTCATTTGCTTTGGATGCTTATTCCCTACCCTTTGGATAGCCGATTAGACTAAGAAATACAATTTTTATTATTGAATAGAATAGAATAGAATAGAATAGAATAGAATAGAATAGAATAGAATAGAATAGAATAGAATAGAATAGAATAGAATAGAATTCTTTATTGGCCAAGTGTGATTGGACACACAAGGAATTTATCTTGATGTAAATACTCTCAGTATACATAAAAGAAAAGATACATTCATTAAGAATCAAGAATCATAATGTACAACACTTAATGATAGTCATAGGGTACAATCAGCAATCAAATCATACTAGGAAACAATCAATATAAATCATAAGGATACAAGCAACAAAGTTACAGTCCTACAATCAACATGGTCAACAACTCTTTCTCAACCCCCCTTCCTCGTTGCCTCCCCCTTCCACTCTTCCTCTCCCCTAACTTACTGGGAGTTCAGGTGCTGCGTTAGCTTCACAGTTTGTTTTGGAATTCATTCTGGTGGCTTGTGGAGTGAATACTTGTAAAGTTGCCTTTGGTTGACTCGTTTTCTTTTATAGAGACAGACCTAAAGAGTTATGTGGAGGGGTCAAAGGGTTTTGACCAAAAAAAGCTGAGAAAAACATGATCAGCCCTCATTCTACCTGGCTTGGAATTTCACCATCTTCAGCTAGAGGCAAAAACGTTCATTTCACCTTCATACAATTTGAAAGCAAAGCAAGAAAACCAGAATGTTCACATTTTTTATATGTAATTTACTAGGAAAAGAGACAACAACTGTGAAGAAACCCCCTAATTTGGGAAGTCTAAATCCAGCTTCTCTTACAATTTGAGAAAAGGACAAGGATGAAAGGTGTTCAGCCACCCATTGGAAATCCCATTGCCCTCTCTCTCTGCACAGAAGTTCCATGCTATAATGCAGGGGTCTCCAACCTTGGCTCCTGGAAGCCTGGCGGACTTCAACTCCCAGAGTTCCACAGCCAGCAAAGCTGGCTGTGGAATTCTGGGAGTTGAAGTCCGCCAGGCTTCCAGGAGCCAAGGTTGGAGACCCCTGCAAAGGATTCATTTTGCAAAGGAAGTACATTAAAAAAAAAAAAGTAAATGTGAAAGAGAAAGAGAAAGGGGGGAAAAGAGACATAGAGAAAAGGAGATGGAAAAAAGGAAATAAAATAACAAAAAGCTGCCCCTCTGCAGTTATAGACTTCTAATTCTAATCAAACCTCTCTCTCTAACATTAAATATTTCCCTTATTTCTGAACTTATTCTTGCTAATATCAAACTCTAAGCCCAAAAACTGTTTTCTTTTTATACAAAAAGTTCATAAGGGGTTTTCAGTCATTGAGGAATATTTATTTTATTTGAAAAATGCATGTTGCTGCCTACTGGCTCAAGGTGGCTTACAAGAAATAAAAACACAATATATAAGAAATAAAAAGAATTTAAAAAAAAAGAATAGAATAATAATCCCCATCCCAGAAACAATACTCAGCAGCAAATCAGCAACCAATGCAACTCTTGCAGGAGAAGTAACACATGTTGATAATGACTTTTCCCTAATCAAAAAAATAACAGTTTGGCCATCTCTACAATTTCTGTCAATTTCACCAATCACTGTTGGTGAACTGTTATTGAATCTTTCCAGCTTTGTGAATATAATAGTCTGAAGTAGTAGACTATGCAGTAATCACATATTGCAATAATTTTCTATACCTCTTTTCTAACCATGTTTCCATATGTCCTAAAGGAAAAGTTCTGGCTTAAATTGGATTTTAATCTTTACAATTCTTTGTTGAGTTAGTGTTAGCATTAGCATTAGCAATTGCACTTATATACTGCTTCATACTGCTTTACATCTCTCTCTAAGCGGTTTACAGTAAAGGGTTGTAAAACCGCCATAAGAGGGAGCAAGAGAACTTGATTGATTGCTGGCTTACTGGATTGCTTGCTGACTAGGATGGATTGATGGTTTGTTAACTGCGTGTTCCTTGCTGCTGCTGCTGAAGGAAGAAAGGAGGCTTAACTTCTTCATATCTCTACTGCAAAGAGATATATTACTGGACTGATATTTGTAAGTTTACTGACCTCTTTTTCGACACTGGACTTTGCAACTGTATAATCCCCGGACGGACTGAACTAGTGAATGATATATGGACTGTTTGACTATACTAAATACTGGAATAAACTATTTAACTAGCACAGTGTATCTGTTTTACTGAGTGTAACCTACAGAAATGTTTATCTCACATGTTTGCTTGCCTGACTGACTGCCGTGCAGATTCTGCTAGGGTGTATCCCTAACAGCCAATATGTAAGATAGAGCATTTATTTGTTGAGATTTGAAGTTGCCATTTGTTTGACCATTCTGACACATAGTCGAGGTCTTTTTGAAGGGTAGCAGCATTGTCAGTGGTGTTGAATAGCTTTACATCGTCAGCAAAAAGAATGCAGTTGCTCTTAATGTAATCACAGAGGTCATTAATATAGAGTATGAAGAGAGTTGGTCCTAGAACACTGCCTTGGGGGACACCACTGTTGACAGGTACAGAATTTGATAGGACACTCCCAATTTTGACCATTTGTTGCCTATTTGACAGGAATGCTTCTATCCAGTTATGCAGGTGTCCAGAGATAACATAAGATTTTAGTTTTAGGAGTAGTTTGTCGTGTACCATTGAATCAAAGGTTTTACAGAAGTCTATGTAGATTGCGTCTATTGATTTGCCCTGATCAAGTTGTGTAGTCTGTACATTTTTACAGTGCAAGAGTTGCAGGTTACAGAACAGTTTCCTTCTGAAACCAAACTGTTTGTTAGAGAGTAGATAGTTTGTCTCTAAGTAGAGGATAATGGATTGGTTAATAATTGATTCCATGACTTTACGGGTGATTTTACAGAATACCTGTGCATTCCAGAAAGGTCTCATTGGCATTCAAATGATAGTAAAAAACAGGACAGAAAAACCAACATCTTGGTTCAGATCTGCAGAAAAAAGACCACCTAAAGCTGAGCCGATTATGGCCAGGCCCCTCCATGACCACTATCTTGTGATAGCATCTTTCTATTGTTCTTCAGCATTCCCAAAGGATCCCAAAATTCTGCCTGCCTCTAACCAAGGAAGCCCCTAATTGTTTTGCAGGATGAGATGGGTGGCATATAAATCAAATCAATCCACCAATAAAATGATATGCTCAAGGAGAGAATGCCTGACCACCCACGGTTAACTTTATGGTTTCCCCATGTCCCTGCTTGAAAAGCAATCATATTTTATTTAAATGCAGGAAGAGAACTTCAGTTAAAGCAGAGCAGGCTCAGAAAAAAAATCTATCAAAACCTAACCAACTCTCTCCAAGTGACTGGTTTTCTCTCCCTTAAGCACTGGCATAAACTGGGTTCACTTAAAAATAAATACTTTCTAGAAGAAAAATTGCCATGCAGGCCTGGGGCCCCATGTGCCTTCTGCTGATCCTACAATTTGTCACATCTGGCTGCCAGAAGAAAGGTGAGACTTACAGGTGACGTTCATGGGTGGGCTTCAAAAATTTTAGCAACAGGTTCTTTGCCCAGTTGCTGGGTGGACATGGACATAGTGGGCATGGTCTAGTTGGCCTCCTGCACCACAGTGCGGAGGGGCATTTTGTCCTCCCCGGGATCCTGAGGCTTTCCTCGAGCCTCTGGGAGGGTGAAAATGGCCTGCCTGGACTCCAGAGGCTCTGTGGAAGCTGGAAATGGGCCCATTTCTGGCCTGTTTTTGCCCTCCTTGAGCCTCCGCACACACCCTGCACTCACCTGCGTACAAAACGGGCCATGTGGGGCAGTGGTGGGATTCAAATTTTTTTACTACTGGTTCTGTGGGCGTGGCTGGGTGGGCCTAGCAGGGGAAGGATACTGCAAAATCCCCATTCCCTCCCCACCCCACTAACCTGCTTTCCAGCTCCGTTCTCCTGTGCAGGGCAACACAAGAAGACCCAGCCAATCAGCTGGGACTCGGGAGGCCAAGAATAGATGGGACCAGTCAGAGATGGGATTTTCCGGTTCTCCAAACTACTCAAAATTTCCCTTACTGGTTCTCTAGAATTGACCAGAACCTACTGATTATACCACCTCTGTTGTGGGGATTCCTGGGAGGGGCAGCTAGGAGTGGGATTTGGGGGTTCTCCAAACTTCGCAGAATCTTAGCTTGGGGCTCTCCCGAACCGCTGGGAACCCCCAGCAGCCCACCCTTGGTAATGTTTTTCCTTTGGCCACCTATCATCCTCGGTGCAACTCCTTCTGTATCTGGGATGTTAGGCAACAGCTGCAAAACGGAAAGGTTGCAGAGGAATGACAATTGAGCTCACGTTGCAGAGTGATTTTATTTTATGTTTCATTTATTGTTTGTTTTGGAGCACTGAGAATGTACTTGGGAACCTGTTTCACAAGTTTAAGCAAGTCAGTGACAAACTAAACTTCTTTAACCAAGTCGGTCACTTATTCAGTGCTACCTTAGTACGACAGTTACATAGTCTGTTGTTTAGTGCATTGTGTAAAACCAGAGAAGTTGGTAAGTTTACAGTTCAATGAAAAAACTAAATAAATAAATTCAGGAATTGAATGAAGCTTGCCCTTTGTTAACCGGTAACAAATGTAGCATAGATCAGCTATTTTGCTGCAATTTCACAAACAAGACTTCAAATGGTTTTGATTCTCTTTTCAAAATGAAGTTTAAAGTACAAAAATTACATTTTCTGCGCATGGACTTGATGTTTTTCAAGGTAAGATTAAAGTCTCTGCAATATCTTTGTTCTCCCATTTTTCAAATACTTTCCAGAACTACCACGAAAATGCAAACTACCACCAAAGAAAGGAAAATGCAAAAAATCATTGGAAAGGGTTTACTTTGATCCCAAGGAAAAAACGTGTCTGAACTTCATTTATGGAGGCTGTGGTGGCAACAGAAATAATTTTGCCACTATACAGGATTGTTTTTACAAATGTAAAAAATTTGGTAAGGAGCTGCTAAGACTTGCAAATGTTTGAACTCTTAATTTGTTTATTTTAAAGGTATTTGAAGATTTATTTTCATGCCTCATGCTGAATCATTCTGGTCCCTCTTGCACAATTTGTAATTCTTGTTATTGGGTGATTTGGGTGTGTTTGTGCATTTCTTTTAATACTATACAGACAGGGCTGGGATTCAATTTTTTAACAACCGGTTCTGTGGCCATGGCTAGTTGGTGTTCATGTGACTGGGTGGGCGTGGCCAACTCAACATCACTCATGTCAAGGGGCGCTTCTCCTTGCCTGGCATCTTGCGACTGTAAGGATGCTGCAATGATCATAAGTGTGAAAAACGGTCATAAGTCACTTTTTTCAGTGCCGTTGTAACTTTGAATGGTCACTAAATGAACTGTTGTACGTCAAGAATTACCCATATAAAAATACAAAAAGCTTCTTTGCTTGCAAAAAGCTGCACTAAATGCCAATCATTAGATTAAAAATACTTGCAAGTCGGAGTTAAAAATCAGGCAGGGTGCCAGAGCACCTTGAGGAATTAAAGTAGTTGAAATGCAGTGATAACTATCAGCAGCCAACTCTTGCTCATAAAGTGAGACCCTTTAGCAGAAAGGTCGTTTAAGCTCTCCAGAAAGAACACAACCAGGAGAAGCAATCCATTTGCACCACTCAAAGACACCAGCTGGTTTCACTCACCTCACAAGATATCCTAAGAAAATCATCCATGTTCCCCAGAAAGGCAGTAAAAAAATCAGTGCCAAGCTTGCATCCTGCCTCTTGGAAGTACACCCCAAATGGACAGTGCCAGATACCACCAAAGCAGTAAAGGAAGACCCCCTCCCCAGATAGAAAAAGAAACCATGAGGCAGAAAAAAATTCAAACACAATACAAATAATTACATCACAACAGTAGCTGTTGTTTGTTGAAGCTGAATAGGGAAAATTATCCCATCAATAAACACAGGATTAAATGTCACCAAGCACAGAATTAACCTTCATTCAAAACCAGTTTTAGACCAAAACTCAGAAAGGGTGTGTAAACTCATGTTTGAATGTCAATCTTTCTAGCTAGCCAAGAAGCCTTGCTGAATGTCACTCATCCTGGTTCCCTGTCATTAAAAGCTTCTTTCTGACAGCTCTGTTTCATTATTCAATTATTTCTTCAAAGTACTGATTGTCCAGGGAAGTATTGCCTCCCCAGAGCAGTGTAAAAATTTTAAAACAACGCGTTCCCTTTTAGAAAGTCAAGCCCCAGAAGCTCCGGAGACAGGAAGTCTAGGCGTACTGGCAAGAATGTAATAAGGGTGGGAAAAAAACAAAAGGAGATTGCTTCTAACTACCGGTTCTCCAAACTGCTTCAAAAGTTAACAAGGGGTTCTATAGAAGTGGTCAGAACTGGTAGAATCCCACCCCTGTGTGCAGATAGTCCTCAAATTACAATCACAATTGAGCCCAACCAGAGGTGGAATTCTACCAGTTCAGGCAAACATGTAGCTCCGAAGATCAGCTGGGAGTGAACTGGTTCACTCTGAAGATCAAGGTATTTCCTCCCCACCCACTGATCAGCTGTTTTCTGAAGATCAGCTGTGCCACACGATTTAGATTAGCTAGAAAGCAGGAAATTGTCGGATTTCTTACATTCTAGCTAATCTAAATTGCGCGGCACAGCTGACCGTCCCACCCACTCCCGCTGTTGTACTTCTTTGCTCAGGAGACTTCCCGGAGGCCCAGGAGGCCAAAAAAAAAATGTCCACCTGGTAACATGGCCACTTGGCCACACCAACCTAGCCAAACCTATCTAGCCATGCCCACAGAATCGGTAGTTAAAAAATGCGCATCCCACCCCGGAGACCAACGTTTATGTTGTTAAGTGAAACATTTGCCAAGTGACTTTTGCCCCATTTTACAACCTTTCTTGCGACAGTTGTTAAGTGAATTATTGTAGTTGTTAAGTTGGTAACATGGTTGTTAAATGACTCTGGCTCCCCCATTGACTTGTCGGAAGGTCGCAAAAGGGAATCATGTGACCACATCTGTCATAAATATGAATCAGATGCTAGGCACCTTAATTTTGATCATGTCACTATGAGGATTCTGCAACAGTTGTAAGTGTGAATAACTGTCATAAGCTATCTTTTTTCAGTGTAACTTTAAATGGTCACTAGGTGAACTGTTGTGAGTTAAGAACCACTGGTATATCAGGTGATGTTCTAAGCATTACTACCTAGTTTTGTTTTATCTACATTGTTCCTACCATTCTGTTTAATTTATGGATGTTTCTGTTTTTTTGTTTAATGCTTGAACGTCCTCATGAATATATTGAAATTATGTTGTTTTACTTTTATGCTCCTCATTAATCCCCATATATGATACGATATAAAAAGCAACCTTTTTATTCGACAAGCGTTATTCTAACAAGGAATTTTTCCTGAATGAAAGTTTAGACAATGTATTGGGGCTGATTAATGTTCTCCTATCATTGACCTTCATTGAAAATGATATAAAATACAGGTAACCCTCAAGTTACGACCACAATTCAGCCCAAAAAAACGGTGCTAAGTGAAACATTGTTAAGGGAGTTTGCTCTCTTCTCCGTACCTCTCTGTGTGCCCTAGGATGAAGATAGAGTGGGCCTGGGTCTTCCTCTGAACTCCCTCTCGCTTGTTCTACCTCTTCCCTGCTTTGCCCAGCCGGACTTGGCCCTTCCCCAGTTTTCTCCACAGCCAACGGAGCCACACTCCCATTCCCTGTCAGCTGTTCCCTCTCAGCTGAGATGGGGTAGAAGGATAGGTACTGATAATTAAGACAGTATCCTTCCATCCACCACCACCCCTGCTATAACAACTGATGAAACTTCTTGGGTGAGAAGCAAAACATTTTTCTTCTTCCAAAAGGAAAAAACGAAACAGTCCCATTGCCTTCTGAAAAAAGCACCTTTATGAGCTGGATGACTGAGACTCTCCACAGACTACATAGGGAAGAATTATGGGGAGGGGTTGTCCTTCACCCTATTTTCTTACCTTTCAGTTACATCCAAGAGATGCCGATTAAATCCCAAAAAAGGATGGTGTCAAAAGCACAGTATTTGATATTATTATGATTCTAAACTCCATCGATGCAGAGCGTTTAATTACCATGGCTGCAGAGGCAATGGAAACAATTTTTCAAACTATATTGATTGTGTTAAGACGTGTGATGTGTTTGGTACGTTCCAGACATTTTACGTATTTACCCACCAACAACACCTTCACTTCTGTTCTAGTGTAATTCAGGGGTGTCAAACTCGATTTCATTGAGGACCGCATCAAGGTTGTCTTTGACGTCAGGGGCTGTAGTCATGGTGGGCATGGCGAACATGATATTACCTGTGTTTTGGGGGCACCTGTGGTGGCCTGAGTGCTCGGCCAGCAAAAACAGGCTCCTGAGCTCTGTTTTTGGTTATGATAGCCTACTAAAACCCTCTGCCAGTGAAAATGGAGCTCGGGAGGGCCGTGTGCAGCCCCCGCGAGCTCCGTTCTCACTGGCAGAGGCACTGCAGGCTGGTCCCTCGTTATTTTCAGGGTGGCCCCGAGGACCAGTTCTAAGTAACTCCGAGGCCGGATCTGGCCCCTGGGCCTTGAGTTTGACACCCCTGGTCAGAGGTGGTATTCAGCAGGTTCTGACCAGTTCTGGAGAACCGCTAGTGGAAATTTTTAGTAGTCTAGAGAACCGGAAAATGCCACCTCTGACTGGCCCTGCCCCAGTGGTGGGATTCAATTTTTTTTTACTACCAGTTCTGTGGGTGTAGCTTGATGGGCGTGACAGGGAAGTACAGTAAAATCTCCAGTCAAAGGTGATATTCTCTGGTTCTCCAAACTACTCAAAATTTCCACAACCGGTTCTCCAGAACTGGTCAGAACCTGCTGAATACCACCTCTGCCCTGCCCCCACCTATTTTCTGCTTCTCAAGTCCCAGCTGATTGGCTGGGTCTTCTTTTGTTATCCTGCACAGGAAAACGGAGCAGGAAAGCAAGTTAGTGGGATGGGGACGGAATGGGGATTTGGCACTAACCTTCCCCTGCCACTCCCACCAAGCCACACCCACCACGCCACGCCATGCCCACCAAGCCACGCCCACAGAACCAGTAGTAAAAAAATTAGGAAAAGTTAAAGGTATGATCTACAACACTAGGCAGAAGGTCACTTATAGCAGTAGATTGACCAGAGGATCCAGGTAGAGAGGGGAAGACAGGTTATAGGAAGGTAGGACAATCATAGCTTCTCCAAGCTATCTTGCAGCTTGCAAGGGCAGTCTAGAGATGATGCTTCCATGCTAGTACTGAAGATAGATTGAACCATGGAGTAAGGAGTAATGGTCTGTTATCAGGGGTTCCCAGATATTTGAGTGAGGCCTTACTTACAAAGATTAAAAAAGGCAAAAAAGAGAGAAAAGGATCAAATGTCATGGTATTGAGGCCAAAGCGGTACCTTTTGTATGCTTTAAAATCTACTACTCCTTGATAAAAGAAAGGAGTAAAAATGTCTGTATATCTGATGGCATCATTACATGGTTTCCCAAAGCCTTCAGAAGCTGGAGCTTTGAGCTTCTGAAATATTGCCTGGCTGTGTATGATATCTAAACCTGTCCTCTGGTTGTATTACTGCATCCAATCTGGCCCACGATGTAGATAAGTATAGTAATAATGGATGTATTACTGTTGGTTGATTCATAACATCTTTCTTTCTTTCTTTCTTTCTTTCTTTCTTTCTTTCTTTCTTTCTTTCTTTCTTTCTTTCTTTCTTTCTTTCTTCCTTCCTTCCTTCCTTCCTTCCTCCCTCCCTCCCTCCCTCCCTCCCTTCTTTTCTCTCCCTTCCCCTCCCAACTCTACTCCTCCCTTCCCTTCTCTTCCCATCCCCCCTTGCTGCCATTCTTCCCTTCCCTTTTCACAACATTGCCAGTACCATTTTAGGATACCTACCATGATAAAAAAGGTGGAATTCCTGAACTCTTCAAAGTACAGCCTCTCCAGTCTATTTTGTGGGAGAATTCATAACTTTTTGAATACAAGCATCTTCGTTCCATGCTATCTATCTCTGTCTGTGCGGCTGAATTTCCAAATTATTTTGGTAAATTTAAGATTGATTTTCAAATGGACATATCGCTCAGTTTGTTGCTGAAGGGCTGTACACTTGGCAACACCAAGGTTATATTGATCGATTTTATTGTTTCACTGTGTCCATAACCAAAAGACAGTTGTGTTTTTTTATTTAAGCATGGAAGGTGCTTTTTGCTAAAATAGAGCAGCTGCAGAGTCACCCTGTAATTTCAGAAATCTCTTAGAGAAATGATGAGATGCAGACATCAATAGAGGAACACGATGTCCCAATGTTCAAAAAGGGAAGGAGGGCATAATCTACAGTTCAATTAGTTCAATGTTTATAGTGGGCAAGAAGAAACCAGAAAAGTTTGTCAAGCAGCATGTTTGTGCCTAGTCAGAAGTAATTGCTACCATTATCAAGAAAGCATGGGCTTCTATCACGAACATTTTGTCATGGTGTAAGTTTATTGTTTTTTTTAATGACAGAATGACACCACACCCTAGAATCGGACATGACTGGACAAGAGAAACCTTTAAGTCCTACGCTTATAACCATTCATGTGATGATCATTTGAAGTTACTACAACACTGAAAATGATGTCTTATGACCTCTCCTTTTATTGAAAATGATATAAAATACAGGTAACCCTTGAGTTACGACCACAATTCAGCCCAAAATGTACGGTGCTAAGTGAAACATTGTTAAGGGAGTTTGCTCTCTTCTCCGTTCCTCCCTGCGTGCCCTAGCATGAAGATAGAGTGGGCCTGGGTCTTCCTCTGAACTCCCTCCCTCTTGTTCTACCTCTTCCCTGCTCTGCCCAGCCAGACTTGGCCCTTCCCCAGTTTTCTCCACAGCCAACGGAGCCACGCTCCCACTCCCTGTCAGCTGTTCATCTTCCTCCTCGGATTCAGACTCCGACAGGCACATGACAGGATGCTGCAACAGTCATTAGTGTGAGAAATGGGCACAAGTTACTTTTGTCAGCGCCCTTGGAACTTTGAACAGTCACTAAGTGGATTGTTGTAAGTTGAGGGCTACTTGTGTATTATTTCCAAGCAGAATATTAGCATGTAATATTCACTCAGTTGTCTCTGATTCTTAGATCTTATGGTAGCCATAGAAAACGTAGCTGGAAATATTGACTGGAAGAAACGTACGTATGCTGTTGTCTGTTCAGTATATTACAGGGACTCACAATGAAAGTATGTGTGTGTGCCTGTACACAAAAGGCAGGGGTGGGATTCTACCAGTTCGCACCTATTTGCTAGAACCGGTTGTTCACATTCTAAGCAGTTCGGAGAACCGATTGTTAGAAGAAATTACTGGCCTAATCCTGTAAGGAAGGCAGAAAGGAAACATTCTGGTGTTGCTTACAGAAACTGCCTCTCCGTTAACCCTTATTACATTCTTGGCAGGACTAGACTTCCTGTCTCTGGAACTTCTCTGGAGTTTTTTACCCCTCCTTTGCTGGTACTTTGCTTGTGTGGAGTGACCATTCAAAGTTACAATGGCACTGAAAAAAGTGACTTATGACCATTTTTCACACTTACGACTGTTGCAGCATCCCCATAGTCATGAGAAGCCAGGGGAGGAGATGCGTGCCTCGATGTGAGTGATATTGAGTTGGCCACACCCAGCCAATCACATGACCACCAAACCATGTCCACCCAGTCACATGACCACCAAGCCACGCCCACCACCTAATCCAAGCCCACAGAACCAGTTGTTAAAAATTTTGAATCCCACCCCTGGCAAAAGGGTATCACATCACAAGAGACAGACTTATGGCCATTGGCAACAAGAACAGCAGGGATGGATAAACTTCTGTTTTTCAAGTTGGCTGGAAAACACTAAAATTGGGTAGGACTGAAATAATAGGAGGATGGACCTCCTGCCTACAGGTAGTCCTCAATTTATGACCACAAGTGGACCTCAAATTTCTGTTGTTAAGCAAGACATTTGTTAAGTGAGTTTCAACCCATTTTACAACCTTTCTTGCCACAGTTGTAAAGTGAACCACTGCCGTAGGTAAGTTAGCAACCCCGCTTTTAAGTGACTCCAGCTTTCCCATTGACTTTGCTGGCGAGAAGGTCGCAAAAGGGGATCACATGACTTTGGGACACAGTGACAGTCATAAATATGAACCAATTGCCAAGCATCTGGATTTTGATCACGTCATCACGGGGCTGCTGCAAAGATTGTAACTATGAAAAACTGTCATGTCCTTTTTTTCAATGCCGTTGTAACTTTGAACTGTCACTAAATGAACTGTTGTAGGTCGAAGACTGACTGTATTCCTATCATTTTCTTTTTCTGGCACCCAATTTACATTGAGGCTTCTCTGTGTTCCTGGCATCTTTCCAACTGTGTGTGTTTTGCTGTGCTTTGAAGTCTGCAATTCTTCTCCTGCCCTGTCAAGTTAATTACAGTCGTGTGGTTTGTGTAGATTTTTAGTTTCAGTTTGTATTTTCGGACTGAATTTCCTCCACTTGAGAGAGTTTTTCTCCAGCTGAAGATAACCTGGACATTGGGGGCAAAGTTGGAGATAATTAAAGGAACTCTTCTTCCTTATTTAACTGTGTTGCCTTTGTGCCATGCCCTGGGTCATCACACTTGAGGATGAAGAAGGAAATATTTAGCTTCTCATCCAAGAAACTTAATCAGTTGTGATGGTGAGAGATGGGGCAGAAGGATAGGTACTGATAATTAAGACAGTATCCTTCCATCCACCACCACCCCTGCTATAACAACTGATGAAGCTTCTTGGGTGAGAAGCAAAACATTTTTCTTCTTCCAAAAGGAAAAAACGAAACAGTCCCATTGCCTTCTGAAAAAAGCACCTTTATGAGCTGGATGACTGAGACTCTCCAATCCATGGGGATTTGGCACTAACCTTCCCCTGCCACTCCCACCAAGCCACACCTACCACGCCACGCCATGCCCACCAAGCCACACCCACAGAACCAGTAGTAAAGAAATTAGGAAAAGTTAATTTAATTTGAGGACGGAAGGTGCTTTTTGCTAAAATAGAGCAGCTGCAGAGTCACCCTGTAATTTCAGAAATCTCTTAGAGAAATGATGAGATGCAGACATCAATAGAGGAACACGATGTCCCAATGTTCAAAAAGGGAAGGAGGGCATAATCTACAGTTCAATTAGTTCAATGTTTATAGTGGGCAAGAAGAAACCAGAAAAGTTTGTCAAGCAGCATGTTTGTGCCTAGTCAGAAGTAATTGCTACCATTATCAAGAAAGCATGGGCTTCTATCACGAACATTTTGTCATGGTGTAAGTTTATTGTTTTTTTTAATGACAGAATGACACACCCCCTAGAATCGGACATGACTGGACAAGAGAAACCTTTAAGTCCTACGCTTATTACCATTTGTGTGATGATCAACACTGAAAATGATGTTTTATGACCTCTCCTTGCTGTTACGATGGTTGCAGCATTCCTGCAGTCATGTGATCAACATTTGGACATGTGAAACCTGACATCAGATTTGAAAAGTAGAAAAGTAAGCTAAATATGAAGAAAATTTTTGGACAAGAAGTGCAGTTAAGAGGTAGAATAGTCTTAGAAATGACATGGACTCCACCCTACCTCTATGGTCCACCCATAGAGGACCATGGAGTGTGGATTGACCATGATTTATAACCTTTCCAGCTTGGTGGACTGGCAGGGTCCACCAAGCAGTGGTGGGATTCAATTTTTTTTACTACTGGTTCTGTGGGTATGGCTTGGTGGGCATGGCAGGGGAAAGTTACTGCAAAATTCCCATTTCCTCCCCACCCCACTAACCTACTTTCCAGCTCCATTCTCCTGTGCAGGGAAATCAAAGAAGACCCAGCTGATCAGTTGGGACTCGGGAGACAGAGAATAGATGGGGGTGAGGCCAGTCAGAGGTGGCATTTGCCGGTTCTCTGAACTACTCAAAATTTCCACTACCAGTTCTCCAGAACTGGCCAGAACCTGCTGAATACCACCTCTGGAGTGGAGAGGAGATGGTTCCATGTGAACAGCAGGCACACGCAACTCCATTTGTACAAGCCGCTGCTTGCATAGGTGGAGCACACCCCCTTCCTGATTCTTCTTCATGGAACGCGCCTGGCTGCTGACTTTCTTCGATTTCATCAACATCTCGAATTCAGTTCCCTCGACATCTCCTCCCCCCTCAGTTTGAGGGTCACAGGAGTCGTGAGAACTGGGTTGCAACCTAGAGCGAAGCTGATTTATATGGCATTTCCATATTTTCCCATCCATTGTTTGTACGCGGTACGATCTGGGCCCAGTGGCTTGGGTTACGGTTGCTTCGACCCACAACGGTTCGCCAGAAAGATTTTTAGCAAAGACTAAGTCGCCTACCTTGAATTCGCGGCACTTTCAGCTAGATCCACAGGGTTTCTCTGGTGCGTAGGCCAGGTGGAGACAGTCGAGGTGGGAGCGAAGCCTGCGTCCCATCAACAGTTCAGCTGGCATTTTGTTGGTTACGCTGTGCGGGGTGATGTGTTGGAGTAGGAGTATTCTGTTCAGTTTGTTGTCAATGTTCCCATGGTCCATCTTGTGGAGAATTTTTTTAAGAAATTGGACCATGCGCTCGGCCCTTCCATTCGCCACAGGGTGCACTGGCAAGGTTAGTGCATGGAGAATGCCCCGGTCCGCTAAGTATTGTTCAAATGCCAGGGCAGTGAACTGGGGTCCGTTATCGGAGACTAAAACATCTGGCAGTCCATGTGTTGCGAATAGTTTATTTAATTTGCGGATGTCTGATTCCATTGTAGTAGTCTTCATCTTGTGGATTTTGAGCCAGTTGGAATAGGCATCCACTGTTAGGAGGAACGTATGTCCCTTAGTAGGTCCCGCAAAGTCAATGTGGATGCGGGACCATGGCCCCTGGGGAGTTTCCACTCCATTGGAATTGCTCTAGGTGGGGCACTGCTGACTTCTTGGCATTTTAGACAAGTCTTCACCCAGGCTTTGATCTGCTTATCGATGCCCGGCCACCATGCGTAGCTTCATGTGAGAGCTTTCATACACACGATGCCGGGGTGACCGTCATGCAATGCTTTCAAAACTGTTCGTTGTAACCGCTCTGGGACGACGACTCTGTCTCCCCATAGGATGCAGCCCTTCTGCAAGAAAAGCTCTGTTTGCCCGTTTCTGAAAGGGGCGAAGTCATCAGGGGTTTGGTCTGCTGGCCATCTTCGTTCGACCCAGCTGAGAACTCGCGCCAGGACAGGATCTCGTTTTGTTTTGATAGCGATGTCTCTGGCTGTTAGCGGCGGTGAATGTAGGGTTTCAATCTGGAGTGTCATGAGGGTTGGAGCTGGGTCGTCGACGGTTTCCGGAAGTGGGGCATGGCTCAATGTGTCAGCGTGGGGAATGGCTTTCCCCGGGCGATGTTGCAATTTATAATTGTACGCAGCTAAGAACTCCTACCAATGAGTCATTCTGGGTGACAATATATAAGGGGTTGGTTTGTCTCCTGCAATAATTCCCAGCAAGGGCTTGTGATTGGTAATTATCGTGAAGGCTCGTCCATACACATATTCATGAAACCGTTTCACAGCAGATACAACAGCAAGAGCCTCTTTGTCAATTTGGCTATAGTTGCGTTCAGCCCTCGATAAGGTCCTTAAAAAATAAACAATAGGGGCCTCACTACCATTTGGTAACATATGGCTTAAAATGGCTCCTACTCCAAACGGAGTAATGTTAAAGGCAAAGTCTCATTATACTGCATTAAAACAGCATCAGAGGTTAGTAAGTTTTTCATTTGTCAGAATGCGTGCTCCTCTCGGTGTCCCCAGACCCAGGTGGCTTTTTTGTCGAGCAGTCTATGTAGAGGCTCAGCTATGGTCGTCTTCTGGGGCAAGAAGATGTAGTAAAAGTTAATGAGCCCCAGGAAAGCTTGGAGGTCTGTTCTATTCTTAGGCCTTGGTGCATTTTTGATCGCTCTTAGTTTGCCCTCAGTGGGGTGAATTCCTTGCTTATCGAGGAGGTACCCCAGGAACTCTACTTTCTCTGTACACAGTTGACATTTATTTTTTTTAACCTTTAGGCCAGAGTCTTTAAATTTTTGGAGGACCATTCTAAGACACTTCTCTAGCACTTCTCTATTAGGAGCCGCAATTAAAACGTCATCAAAATATGGTACGACTCTCTTGATCCCTTGTAAAAGTCTCTCCATCAGACTTTGGAAAATCCCTGGGGTTACACTCACTCCGAATTGGAGTTGGTTGCATTTAAAAGCACCTCGGTGCATAACGATAGTCTGCGCTTCCGTGTTTTTTTTATCTACGGGTAGTTGTTGGTACGCTTGCACTAAATCCAATTTAGCGAAGATTTTTCCACCCCCCAGGGAATGGAGAAGGTGTTGAACCACCGGCACCGGGTAAGCGTTCTGTTGTAGGGCGTGATTGAGGGTGGCCCAGTAGTCCCCGCAAATTCTTAATGATCCATCTGGTTTGATGGGTGTTATGAATGGGGTTTCCCAACAGGCATGGTCAGTTGGTTCTAAAACACCCTGGGCTATTAATTTATCAAGCTGCTCGTCGATCTTTGGGTTTAGAGCAAAAGGCACTCAACGAGGCTTAAGGTGGATAGGGGCTACTTCAGGGTTAAGGTTAAATGATATCGGGGTCCCCTGCCTAGTTTGTCTGCAAAGACGTCCTGGAATTCCTGGACGAGGGCCTCCTCCCAGTCGTCGCTTCTGGTTTGGTGAATGCCGGCTACCTCGATGCCGAGTGGGGCAAACCATTGAAGGCCTAATAAACTAGGCCGGTCGCAATCGACGACAGTCAGTGGTAGCGATGCAGTACAATTTTTGAATTATACTTGGACTTGGCTGGAGCCAACGACCAGAATTCGGTTCCTCTGGTAATCTTTGAGTATAATTCTTTGGGCTCTGAGGTCTTGACGCTGGACGGCAGGGATTAACTGTTTGAGGGTCTTCCAGGAAACCATCGAGAGGGACGACCCTGAGTCAACTTCCATCACGCAAGGTTGGTTCTCGATGGTGACCCTCACTCGGATCTTCTTTGCATCTAACAATGAAGTGTGACCGATGGTAATAGTTTGGTGTGCCTCTTCCCATCTCGTTGAAGTGGCAAGTGTTTTATTTCTGTAGGAGTGGTTGTTCCATTGGTGGTTCAAGTGTTCCCAACTCACAGGACGATTCCCTGTGGTCTGGCGGTAGTTGTTTTCTCTCCGAATTGGGCTGGATCCTCGCTTGCTTCTACAGACCTTCCCGATGTGGCCTCTTTTTCCACAGGAATGGCAGAGCGCGTCAAGGAATTTGCAAACTGATCGCGGGTGGTTTGCCCCACAACCCGCGCATTGGTGCGGTAGTCTTCAATTCTGCGGGTTGCATTGGTCACATTCGGACCGGAGCTGGTTGACCTCCTCCTCATCACTTTCTGATGGAGATTCGAGGTCCTCGTGGTGGGTCGCTGTTGTGTGCCTCTCTAGGCAAGGTGAGGTATCATTGGCGAGTTGATGGAGCGGTGCGTTGGTGTGGCGCATTCGGGCGGGTGATTTACTGGTTGCTTCTGCTGCAGTAGCGTCTTTGATGACATCGGCAAGATCGATGTCCCCTTTGGCCATGATCTTGCTCTGCGCCGAGTGGTCATCTAATCCCAGAACTATTCGGTCTCTCAGAGCTTCTTCGAGGTCTGCAAACCCACAGAGGCCTCCCAGGTTCCGGAGGTCCGTGATGAAATCTGCGACGCTCTCTCCTTTCCGTTGGTCCCTCTGATAAAACTCATGTCTTCAGACAAGCGTTGGTACAGCGGGTGCATAGTGGGCCCGTAGAAGGGGCGCAAGGACGTCCCAGTCCATGGATTTCACCTCAGCCGGTTTCGCTAGTGCCTTGGCCATCTTAAAGACGGCAGGCCCGCAATAGGTCAGGAACACTGCTCGCTTTTTCCCCGTAGTGGCGTCTTTCAAGTTGTTGGTCTCCAGAAACATCTGGAATCGGTCCATGTACGAGTCCCAGTCTTCTTGTGCCAGGTCAAATGGAGCGGGTGGTATGGTGCCGCCGGACATGGTTTCCGTTGTCAATGCACCTTCAGCCACGTGCTCTGGTTGGTGTTCTGTGAGTGTTCAGTCAGCTCTGATGTCTCCGCATCCCACCTTCGCCGCCAGTGTTAAGTTCTGCGCATGGGTGCAAGGAGCGGAGACGAGGCAGTGAACAGTGAACTTCAACTCTTTATTAAGCATACTGAACAGAGCAATCACCTAGGGCAGCAGCAGCCCTTTTATAGGGTTGGCTGCTGTCCTATTAGCCAATGAAAAACATGGAAGTGTTAAACCCTTGAACCAATGAGAGTTGGCCCATTAACAGTCAATCAGATTTCCCAGAAAGGACCAATCCGATGTCACTATTATCGGCCAATCAGAAGTGCAGGATTAGAACCCTGCTTTTTACTTAAGGTTGTTAAAACTTTATTAAACGCCTTTATTAGTTCATAACAAACAGGATGTTTTCTTCATCAGTTGTGGGCTGGAAACCTGGTAGTAAGAAGGCCACCTGGTTGACTTAATGATTGCATGGTGTCCTGAACTAAAATGCAATCGACCTTAACTGAACAGCAGTTTAAATACAGTGTACCATGAACTAAAATAGAACAGGTTCAAAGTGTCCCTGACTATTGAAAATTAATCGGTTCCTTTGTCAGACGTAATATATAAGGAGACACTTGGAAGCCAGCACTCTTGTGGGGCACTTGCCATGCAGAATTGGGGCACCATCTGTCTTATCATTCTCCTGGAACTTAACACACCTGCTTCTGTGCGGAAAGGTACAGTTTATAGACAAAGTGCTTCCATTCAGCCACTTCCTGAAATGCATCCCGGCTGTAACTTTTATAATTTTAGAGACTGTACATTTTGCAAAGGGCTTCGGGTTCAGCTAATCTTGTGCAATTCTTATATGATTTCTTCCATTCGTTTCTTGCTTTGGGGAATTTCAGAACTGTATTATTATTTTTATCTCACTGAGTTCTCACAATTTCCTTATTCTGGATTTATTGAATTAGTCATAATGGGTGGATAATTGCCACTTCATGTGAAACAAAGGCAAGTTTTATAACTAAGTGGATTAGGAAAAGTCTAAACCAGTGGTTCTCAACGTTTTCTGCACTATGGGCCCCCTTTAAATACCTTTTGTAGCCATGGACCATGGGCATGGACCCCCCCAAAACTTAACTCAAGATTTAAATCATTCAAGCCTTTGCAGACCCCCTATGATATCACAGCCCCCCAGGAGTCTGTGGACCACAGATTGAGAACCCCTAGTCTAAACCATAACTAGTCATTGTGCTGAACACAGTTGTGGCAGAACACTTTGAGGGAGGCTCAATCATCTTTCACTTCTGCAGTTAGCTGTCCTCAGCCACAATCTGGTTTAACACCATGTGGCCTAATGTTCTGAACAAACCCAACTTGGGTGGTTAGTGGATGTGGGATTATGTGTGGTGTGAATGCAGATAACATAGTTCATGAACATGGTCTAGTGAACTACAGTAAAGTGTATCATAGAATCAGATCACAACAACCAAAACATATTCAAATGGGTGAGTCACACATCTATGACCTATTGCAGTGGTGGCTAACCTTTTCCACGTTGCATGCCAAAAGTGTGTGTGCTCTTTCTCACATGCCTGCATCCATGATGCAATATATGCATGACTCCACTGCCCCCCTGCGCATGCATGTGCAACCCCCACACGCCTATGTATGTGTCTCCCCTGCGCATGCACGCCAGACACCCAACAATCAGCCGGCTGGCAGGCTCTTCAGGGCAACATCTCACGTCCCAGCAGAAGTGGCATGCGCGCCATAGGTTCGCCATCACGTATCTATTGGCTAGTTTTTGTGGTTTCATGTGTTGTGTGAATCCAGACATTTAATGAGTCCTGTTAACCATCCTGTTCCTCCTATGGTTTTATTCAGGAATCAGTGAAGCATGTTGTGCTAGAACTCAGCCAGTCATTCATGAAATCGGTGAAGACCTGCTGTTTTGCAGGAAATCCAGAAACATTGTTTTAAATAATAATAATAATTTATTTATTTCAAAAGTAAGCTTAAAGTACTTCAGGTATACCGTAAGTCAAAATTTATATCTGCATTTTTCATAAGACGAGATTAATGTGTCTGAAACAACTTTTTCCCCTTCCCCTCCCTTTCTTTCCTCCCAGTATTTCTGCCTCAAAAATGCAAATTACCACCCAAAAAGGGAAGATGTAATGAAGACTTCGAGAATTTTTACTATGATCATAACAGCAATATGTGTAAGACCTTCATCTTTGGAGGTTGTGGTGGCAATAAAAATAACTTTGTAAATCTGCTGGATTGCTATTATACGTGTAAAAGATTTGGTAAGGCCATTGAACCTCTTCCCTCTTAAACTTTTTAAAATTGATTTTTGAAATGCCTGTTGTATGTATTTATGCTCCATCATTTTAATTCCTCTTCGCTGTGTTTTTGGTCATTACTGGCATAAAAAGTTAGAAGTTGTGACTTTGTATTTTTTAATTTAATTAATCCATAAATAAAGCTTTCAATTTAATATTATTCGCATACTGGTGATAGGTTCAAGCACTGTAATTTAATAAGTTATTGCATAACTTTAACATTATCACTATTGTTCTGTTTAATTGATGAAAATTTGATGTCTCTTGCTTTTCTCATCTCATTCTTGACCTCTGCTGCCTAAATCAGGGGTGTCAAATTCGATCTCATTGAGGGCCACATCTGGATTGTGTTTGACCCTGTGGGGGGGGCGTGGCTAGAGGGCATGGATAGCTCAATGTCACTCATGTTGGGGACACCTATGGTGGCCCAAGTGCTGTGCCAGCAAAAATGGAGCTTGTGAAGATCTAAGCCTTGAGTTTGACACACCTGGTCTAAATAATCCAATAAATAAATGACATCATTTTAGGCTCACTGTTGTCAAGCACAAGCAACCAGAGCCACTGAAGAGTAGTTAATATCAGTAACTTTATTGTCTTTCGCCTATGTTACAAGAATCTCACCACACTGCTTGCCTTCTCCTGGGAATGACCAGATAAAGCTTCATGGGGGAGGTCAAGCTTATGCCTCTTGTGGCTGAGCAGCAACTCTAAGCTAGGCCTACTCTTGATCCCTCTTTCCACATTCTTATCTACTAACATTGCTGTCTCTATTTTTTTTTTGTAGGCTTCTTTACTACCTGGGAAAATATCGTGGGAGAGATACAATGGAGGAAAAGTAAGAGTTCCATTGTTATCTGCACAATGAACTCCAGGGAATTCATAGTTAAGTGATGGTTTGGCTGCCTTTAAGTAAACAAGATAATTTCATTACTAGCGTCACATTTCCACAAGGGCATAAAGGATATACATGCTGCAATGTTTGACCTGAGCCCAAACAGTGAATGACTCCTGGGGAAAGTGAATGGGACAGCTATTCTTTTTTTTTTTTTCTGACACCACCTCTTCCTTTTCTGATAGCCTCCTTTCTCTGTTTATATTGCCTGTTGGAGTGAAGCAGGTTGCATGCTGTTTACATCTAAAGAGCAGATCTTCCTTCCATGGCATAGAATATGCAGAATACTTTTGCTTTATAATATTGGGGAGCCTGTTAGCCTGATGATGGGATGGACCCTAGCTTAGATGTAGAGCATTGGTTCCACAGGCACAAGGGTTGAGAGTCAATCAATATGATGGTAGAGAAAGAGTTGGCACACATGATTTTAGAACTAATTACAATAATTTTTTGGGGAAAATGTGGGAGTATTATTGTATGAGAATGTCAGAGGATTGGAGAAGAACTAATATAGTCATGGTCTCAGAGCAGGGCTCCCAGACATAAGCTGATTAGATCTGGCCAGATTTTGTCACCCCAGCTGCTGAATCAAACACTGACACCCTCTCAGGTGCCTCCTCAGCCAACACTGATCCTGCTTTAGCCATCTTGGATGTCAAGAAGGAGGGAGAAACCCCTCCCCAGCCTGAGAATCTCACATCCTATTAAGTAAGGACCTCACAGGCAAGTTGCTGACTCTGCAAACAAGCCTGGAGCCTCATTTATGGTAACTATTGAGCAAGGAAAGGTTCGGCTGTACATGCCTGCAGGGAGAAGATTTAAACCATGCCAGGACTACCTTCTGTTGCTTGAAACCAACTTTGACATTTGGATTTGCACTTTGTTTAGTCTTGCTCTTGACTCCTGCTCTGTTTTCAACCTCAGAGTGTTCCTGACTAAGTCTTTGACTCTTCCCTTGGTACTTTTGACAACATTGTGTGTTTTCTGATTATGGACTATCTATCTTGAATTATGTCTACTCCTCATCCTACAATAAGCTGTAATGAACATACGTGGTCTTTCTCTTGCTTCCCATTTCCTCTTCTGTTACCTCTCCTGCCCATCAGCTGTCATTTCACCAGAAAAACATCCTGATGCCTTCACAAATCTCTAAATGCTCTACTCCAACTGTTCCTTCCAAAGTGCATGTTCTCCTCCCCAGCATCTCTGCAAGCCTTGTCCCCAAGTGTCTGCATCACACTGCAATTTGACTTGCAGTTGCATGGGGGGTTACTGTAGAAGCAGTGGTGGCGCAGTGATTAGAATGCGGTATTGTAGATAACTCTGCCCAAAGCCTGGAGTTTGATTCTAGGAAACTCAAGGTTGACTTAGCCTTCCATCCTTCCAAGATCAGTAAAATGAAAACCGAGATTGTTGGGGGCAATAGGCTGATATTGTAAGCTGCTCAGAGAGTACTGTGTAAAGCACTATCGAGTGGTATATGAGTCTAAGTATTAGTGCTACTGTATTCCTTTCACTGAAACCAGGAGAGGAAAAAATGTAGTCTCACAATTCAGAAAAGGAAAGAGGGGTAAGCTACAGATCTGTCAATTTAGTATCTATACTGAGCAAGGAACTAGAAAGGTTTGACAAATAACATGTGTCTGAGTAATTAATAAGTGTACTATAACTAAAAGTCAGCATGGGTCTGTCAAGAGCATATTGTATCACAGGGCTGTCAAACTCCCGGCCCAGATACGTCATATGCTGGCCACGCCCACGTCTGGTTTAGCAAAGAAGGAAAAAGTCCCCGTATGTCATGTGACACCGCCATTATGACCTGAGTTTGACACCCCTGTTATATCAGATTAACCTTTTATTTTGGGGGAACCACAGATAGTTTGTGCCATAATCTTTCAGTTCTGAAATTTTTCAGATATTGATACTTTGTATTTTTTTCTAATTCATCTTCTCTTCTACTATCCCCTAGTACACAACAGTTATCCAGTTTTCTTCTTTTCAACCACAATTATCTCTCATGTGTTATGAACTTATAAGCGAAGATGTTAACAGTTCATATTCAGAAATCCCACAGTATTTTAACCTTATTTTCAACTACTTTTTCAACTATATGTTCTCACCAGTTTTTCATTGCTGGCATGTGATAATTTTCACATATGTTCCAATGAATCATTCTGGCAACTGCATGATATCATTGTTTATAATAAGTTTGTGTGGTCTTCAAGCAGGAGGATATGATCTATGGTTTCTTCTGTTTCTCTGCACAACCTGCACTTTGAATCATTTGATAATTTTTCAGTTGTGGCCTTGACTGCGTTGTTTTGAAAAGCTCATTCTTGTGCAGCCAAAATCAAGTCTTTAGTTGTTGTTGATGTTGTTGTTGTTGTTTTTAAAAAATAAATTTTATTGATTTTACAATTAAAACAAACCACAACACATATATAAATGAAAGAGAGAAAAAGAAGAAAGGGAGAAGAAAATAGAAAGAAAAAAAATAGAAAACAATTAAAAACATTCTCATCTTCAACAGTTTGTAAGACCTCTTTTTTATCCTTATTTTATGCCATGTACACACACCTAATCTTTACATATACCTGTGTATCACTGCTATGGATTTATCCTATCCTCTTTTGCCTTTTAGTGTGAAGTCTATATTTGGTCTATCCATTTGTACCAGCAGTTCCAGCTGTTGTAGTATATTGAAGTGTCTTTATTTTTTAATGCCAAAGTTAATTTGTCCATTTCTGCACAACTTGAAATTTTTTGAATGATCATCTCCTCTGATGGAACATGAGGCTGCTTCCAACATTGTGCAAAAGCCAATCTGGCTGCTGTATTATTATATATTTCACTTTTTTTGATATTTGTTTATCAAAGATCCCTAACAGAAAGGACTCTGGTTTGAATTCGATCTGTTCTCTTGTTATTTCTTCCAGCCAATTTCTAATTTTCTGCCAATATTTTTGAGCTTCTGTACAGGACCACCACATATGGAAAAAAGTTCCCTATTTTATTTTGGATTTCCAGCAATTTGGACTCATATTGGGGTGCATCTTCGCTAATCTCGAAGGAGGAAGGTGCCATCTATAAAACATTTCATAGGCATTTTCTTTGTATGCTACCGATTTTGTAATTTTATTATTTCTACCCAGACTTTTTCCCATTCTGTTATGGTGATGCTACGTCCTATATTCCTACTCCAGGCTATCATGTTCCCTTTTACAATTTCTTCTTCTCATTCTACTTCTAATAAATAATTATAAAATTTTATTATATTTTTTTTGCCTGATCCTAATAAAATTTTATCTAATTGCTGAAGTTTATTGTTAATTCCAAATTCTTTCTTGTCCTGTTTATATCTACTTTGAATTTGAAGATATGCCCACTGATCAATTTTTAGTCCCTGCTCTTTAAGTTCTTGCCACGATTTCAAATTTCCTTGTGTATCCAATAGATCCTTATATTTAATCATTTTAGTGATATCCAGATTATTTGGGTGAATCATCGCTTCCATTGTTGAAATCCAAATTGGTATTTTTAAATAGCGTTTTTTCTGTATTTTCTTCCAATTAGTTAATAATGAATCTCTGATTAGGTGTCTACGAAAATATTTCTGGCTAGTTTTCCCTACATCCCATAAAAAAGCATGCCACCTTCTTTGCAAGTCATGGCCTTCTAAGAATAATATTCTTTTATTGGTTAAATTCACCCATTCAACCATACTAAAGAGGCTGCACTATAATACAACTCCCAACTTGGAAGTGCCAGCCCTCCCCTCTCTTCATATCCTGCATTGCCTTTAAATTTATTCTAGGTTTTTTCCCTTGCCAGATAAATTTTACAGTTATTCTATTAAGTTCTTCAAAAAAAAATTGTGTACTTTGATTGGGATCCTCTGAAATATATATAGGAATTTTGGAAGAATATTCATTTTAATAGCAGCAATCCTGCCTAATCATGTTTCTAAATCCTTCTTTACCTGTTGCATCAATTTATCATAATTATTTTCCTTAAGTGTCTTACAATGTGCTGTCAACCATATTCCTAAGTATTTAACTTTCTTTATCACTTGTATTTCCATAACTTCTTCTAGTACTTTTCTGTTTTTCTGTTAAATTTTTAATCATTAATTTTGTTTTCTTCCTATTAATTTTAAGTCCTGCTACTGCTCCAAATTGTTCTAATTCATTCAATTTTTGTCCTCTTTCTATTGGTTCCTCAATGAAAAAAATCATATCATCCGCAAACGCTTGCAACTTATATTCTTCTTTCTTAACCTTTAATCCTTTTATGTCTGGGTTCTGTCTAATTCGCATTAGTAATGCTTCTAATGATAATACGAAGAGCAGGGGTGAGAGTGGGCAGCCCTGTCTGACTCCTTTTTCTATTTTTATTGGGCGGGTATATTCCCCATTTATTATAATATTAGCCTGTTGTGTATCATAAATGGTTGTTATAATATTTTCAAATTTGGTGCCTAAATTCATATTATAAATTTTTTGGATTAAAAATTGCCAATTTAAATTATCGAAGGCCTTCTCTGCATGTAAAAACATAAGTGCAATTTGTTTTTCAGGGTGGGCTTCATAAAATTCTGACATCTAGTACTATTTTTAAGTTGTTCCTGATTTGTTTGGTTGGGAGAAATCCATTTTGATCTTCATATATATACTCATTTAACATTCTTTTTAGTCTACTTGCTATAATAGAAGTGAATATTTTGTAATCAGTATTTAACAATGAAATGAGCCTATAATTTTGTATATATCGGGGGTCCGAATCCTCCTTCGGGATCAGCGAAATCAATGCCCCCCTCCACGACTCCGGCATCCTGGCTGCCAATAAGATGTCATTAAAAACTTCCACCATAAGAGGTCCTCTTTGTTCTGCTATTGCCTTGTATAGCACCCCTGAAATCCCATCTGGTCCCAGGAATTTATTGTTTTTCTGGTTCTCTATTGCTGATTTCAATTCAAACCAAGTAATGTCTTTGTTTAATAATTTTTCCATTTCTTCCCCAATTGCTTTATCCTTCACTTCATCTGAATCGTTTCTTATTCTATCTTCGTTAACTTCTTCCTTTTTATATAACTCTTCAAAATACTTATGGGCAATTTCTTTTTTCTGTTTTATTTCCTGTTGTATATCCCCCTTTCCATCTATTAGCTAGTATATTAATCTCTTTTCTTTCTTTTTTTTAGTCTATATGATAGCCATCTCCCTGGCTTATTAGCATGCTCAAAATAAGTTTGTCTAGTTGTATTCAAATTTATAATCATTCTCTCCTTTTCAATTAAATTCAGTTTATGTTTAGTTATTATTAACTGATTTTGCAATTTTGAATCCTTTGGGGTACTCTGTAATTGAGTTTCTAATTCCTTAATTTTTTTTGTTGTAATTTGTTTTGCTGGGCGTATTTTTCCTTATTCCTCTTGGCGTTATAAGAGATCGTTATACCTCTTATTACTGCCTTCATTGTATCCCAAATGTTTTGTTTCATAGTTGCTCCATTATCATTTTCCTTTAAGAAATAATTTAATTCCTCCTTGAGTTTGTTGGTGTATTCTTTTTCTCTTATTAACTGAGTATTTAACGTCCATCTTTTCTTGGATTTTTCCCTACCCTTCTGTTACATCCATCGTTGGAAGGAAATTTGGGAGCCTGTGACTTATTTCAGCTCTTTTATTAAGTCCCGAGATCGGCTCGGTTTCCGAAGGAAAGCGGCGGCTTTTATTCCCTGGCCGTGGCGGCCGCGGCCAATGGCACCGCTTTGAATCTCCCGCAATTAGTTTCCACCAATCACGGGGATTCGCGGCGGGCCAATCAATGCGGCTCGCTCGGCCAATCAGGTCGCCGTGCGCTTTGACCAATCACAAAGCGGCGCTTGCAAGTATGTTAATTAATCGTACAGAACACCCCTCCCCTCTTGGTATGGTCCTACGTAACGTAGTCCCATAAGTAGGTGGGGCTCCATACTTGTCTACTTGACCTGCGCAGGTTAGTTGGTGCTTGGCTCCTGGCCAGTTCGGTTGGGTTCTGTGTTGCCTTCTGCCTCGTCGATGGAACCACCTGGAAGGGTGAGCCGGGCCTTTTGTCGCAGCTCCCTCCCAGTCTACCTGGGCTGGTTGAGCTGGCCTGGCTGCTTCTTCCTGGTGAGGCTTTGAGCTGGCTGCCTATTTCTGTTTCGGTAGGTCAGTATTCCTGGTTTCTTTCTGGTTGGGGTTGGTTCTCGGGGCCTTCCCTCCCCTCTTGGTTTGTGCTGGGAGGGTTCCCTTCTCTTTCTGGGTATATGTCTGTGTTTGTTTGTGTGTCGGTTGTGTTTCCCGTGGTTGTTCTCGATCTTATTTGATCGATGTGTCGCTTCCATGCTTGTCCGTCAGTTGTTTGTAGCTGGTACGAGTGGGGACCTGTTACCTGGGTTATGGTTGCTGGCACCCAGAGTGGGTCCCCAGTGAGGTTCTTCACGTATACCGTGTCACTTGGTGTAAATGTTTGGTGTTTGCTTGAGGAGTTTGGGGGTTTTTCTGGGTTGTACATGGGGTGTAGTCTGTCGAGTGGGGACCTTAATTTCCTCCCCATTAATAGTTCTGCTGGGCTTTTGTTGGTTGTCATGTTCGGAGTTATGTGTTGTATAAAAAGCATTTTGTTTATTTTTTCTTGGATTTCCCCATGTTCAATTTTTTAGATTGTTTTTTTCATAAATTGAATCATTCGTTCCACCCTCCCATTCGCCGCTGGATGTGCTGGCGCTGTCAGTGCATGCCATATTCCCCATTCCGCTAGGAATTTTTCAAATTCCAGCAAGGTAAATTGGGGCCCGCTATCTGACACGACGACATCTGGGAGGCTGTGGGTTGCGAACAGCTTGCTGATTTCCTTGGTCACGGCCTCCATGGTGGTGGTTTTCATGTTGCTTACCTCCAACCAATTGGAGTAAGCATCTACCATGATAAGGAATATGTGTCCCTTAGTGGGCCTGGCAAAATCTATGTGAATCCTGCACCATGGTCCCCTGGGGGTTTCCCATTCCAGGATTGGTGCGGCGGGAGGGCTCGGCCTGGTTTCTTGGCAATGTTTGCATGCTGCCATCCAAGTCTCGATCTGCGTAACTCCTGGCCAGGGCTTTTGTTCTAACGATGCCCGGGTGCCCCTCGTGTAACAACTCCAATACCTTCCCTTGTAAATTTCCTGGGATAACAACCCTATCCCCCCATAGTAAACAGCCTTTTTGTAATGACAGTTCTGTTTGCCGGTTTCGGAATGTCCTGAATGTTTCGTCGTTGTCTTTTTCCGGCCACTCCTTCTCTACCCAATGTAACACCCGCGCCAGACATTTGTCTTTATTAGTTTCACAGGCAATGTCAGACGCGGTTATGGGTAGATTGGGTAGAGTCTCTATGCTCAGGTTGGATGTCGTGGGTGCTGGGTCAGTCTCCAGGTCGGGTAGCAGCGTGCGGCTCAAGGCGTCTGTGTGGGTGATCGTCTTACTGGGTCGGTGCGCGAGCCGGTAGCTGTAGGCTGCAAGGAACTTGGACCACCTTGTCATTCTTGGTGATAGAATGTTCGGGGTGGCCCTGTTCCCTGACAGGATTCCCAGCAGCGGCTTGTGATCGGTGATGATGGTGAAAACTCTGCCGTAGAGGTACTCGTGGAACCTCTTCAGTGCAGCGACGATTGCCAGGGCCTCTTTGTCCAGTTGACTGTAATTCCTTTCCGGTTTGGAGAGGGTCCTGGAGAAGAAGGCGATGGGTGCTTCCTTTCCGCCGGGGAGCGTGTGGCTGAGCACAGCGCCGACACCAAAAGGTGATGTGTCGCATGTAACTGCTAGCGGTAGGGTCTTGTTGTATTGGATGAGGATGGCATCCGAGGTGAGCAGGTCCTTGGTTTTGGTGAAGGCGGCTTCCTCGCGTTTCCCCCAGTTCCACGTGGCCACCTTGTCCAAAAGCCTATGCAAAGGCTCCGCTGCGGTCGCCTTCTGGGACAGGAAAACATTATAGAAATTAAGCAGTCCTAGAAATGCCTGCAGTTCCATTTTATTCTTCGGTCTGGGGGCTTCCTTGATTGCTCTGACTTTTTTCTTGGTGGGATGAATTCCGTGCCCATCTAAAAGGTACCCCAGGAATTCGACCCTCTCGGTGTGCAGTTGGCATTTTTCTTTTTTAACTTTTAGCCCTGTGTTTTTGAACTTCGTTAGTACCTCCCTCAGGCGACCCTCCAGCTCTCTTTGGTTGGCTGCCGACACCAGTACGTCGTCGAAGTAGGGCACCACCCCCTTAATTCCTTGCAAGAGTCTTTCCATGAGGCTCTGGAAAATTCCTGGAGCCACGCTGACTCCAAACTGGAGTCTGTTACAGCGAAATGCTCCCCGATGGGTGACTATGGTCTGCGCCTCGGCGGTTTCTGCGTCGACCGGCAACTGTTGATAGGCTTGCACCAGGTCGAGCTTTGCAAAGACTTTGCCTCCCCCCAGTGAGTGTAGAAGGTGCTGCACTACTGGGGCGGGGTAGGCGCTTTGTTGTAAGGCGCAATTTAGGGTGGCCTTATAGTCCCCCCAGATTCTCACTGACCCATCGGGCTTGACTGGGGTGACTATGGGGGTCTCCCACCGGGCGTGATCAATTGGTTCTAGGAGCCCTTGTTTGATGAGCTTGTCGATTTGCTCATCGATCTTGGGCCGGAGTGCGAAAGGTACCCACTGTGGTTTTAGGCGTATCGGGGGAACACTGGGGTCTAAATTGAAGGAAATAGGGGGCCCTCGGTACTTGCCTAGGGTGCCGTCGAACACTTCCTGGAAGTCCCTTGCGAGTAGTTCTTCCCAGTCTGCCTCTGCGACGTGGTCGATGCCCGTTACTTTGATCCCGAGCGACGCGAAGCCTTGCTGTGCACCCCTTGAAGGTCACTTTAAAGTGTCCTGTTCCGACTACCGGGATGCGGTTCCCTTGGTAGTCTTTGAGGATTAATTTCTTGCTTTCCAGCCCCCTTTTATGGATGTCGGGCACCAGGCGCCTGATTTCCTGCCATGCAACCATGGAGAGGTAGGACCCAGAGTCCACCTCCATTTTGCATGGCTTGCCCTCAATGCCCACTTCCACGTATACCTTTCGGGTGTCTGCGCTTGATGAATGGCCGATGACGACCGTCTGGTGGGTTTCCTCTCTCTGCCGGTTCTCGCCGTCCCATCGACCCCGTCCATCCCGGTTCCAACGATTCTCGGTTGGGCGGTCCCTGGGTCTGGGGGGGGGGGTGCCGTCTCATCTCCAGTTGCTGTTGTCTTGCCATCGGGGGCTGTAGGTTTTCTTGAGCCGGCAGATTCAGGTGATGTGACCTCTTTTGTCGCAGTGCCGGCAGATCGTGTCGAGAAACCGGCATTCTGATCGCGGGTGGTCGCCTCTGCACCCGGCACAGTTGGGTCTCGACTTATGACCCCGTCGGTCATGCCGGTCTCGCTCTGTTTGGAGTCGGTGGATGTCCTCGTCATCCGTGGTGTCGGTGGCGGAGTTGAGGTCGCCATGATGGGTGGTGGTGAGTCGGCGGCTTGCTTCTGGTGTCGTCTCAGTTGTCGTGGCTGGATCCCCGGTACCTGGTCTCCGCATTCGGGCCATGGATTTTCGGGTCGCTTCGGCGGTGGTGGCCTCGGTGATGGCGTTGGCGAGGGAAATGTCGCCCTTGGCCATCAGTCAGCTCTGTAGGACTGGATCCCTGAGCCTGAGGACGACGCGGTCTCGGAGTGCCTTGTCCATATCGGTGAAGCTGCACAGGCCCCCCAGGTTTCGGAGGTCGGCTATGAAGTTGCCGATGCTCTCACCCCCCTTCTGATCTCGGTGGTAAAAGTTGTGCCACCGGATGAGGGTGGGTACGGCGGGGGCATAGTGGCTTCGCAACAAAGGCTCAAGGTCAGCCCAGTCTATTTCTTTCACATCTTCGGGCTTTGTGAGAGCCTTTGCCATCTTAAACACTGCGGTCCCGCAGTGTGTCAGGAAAATGGCCCTTTTTTTCTGTCCGCTCGCGTCCTTGAGGTTGCTACTTTCTAGGAACATCAGGAACCGATCTATGTAGGATTCCCAGTCCTCAGTAGCTTGGTTGAAGGGTGCGGGTGGTGCGATGCTGGCCATCTTGTCGGATTCTTTGTCTGCGGCGCCACGTGCTCGGTGGGTTTCAATTCCGCAATCCTATCCTCGTCGCCAGTGTTACATCTTTCATTGGAAGGAAACTTGGGAGCCCGTGACTTATTTCAGCTCTTTTATTAAGCCCTGAGATCAGCTCGGCTTCCGAAGGAAAGCAGCGGCTTTTATTCCCTGGCCGCGGCGGCCGCAGCCAATGGCACCACTTTGAATCTCCCGCAATTAGTTTCCACCAATCGCGGGGATTCGCGGTCAGTGCGGCTCGCTCGGCCAATCAGGTCGCCGTGCGCTTTGACCAATCACAGAGCGGGGCTTGCAAGTATGTTAATGAATCGTACAGAACACCTTCCATATAATCTGAGTTGGATTGTGATCTGCCCATTCATTTGGTAAAATTTCAATCCCTTTTATCTCATTTGCTATTTCCCCATTCTTCCATGCCATTATCAATTCGTGTCCATATTTGATGAGGATTTGAATAGAATGTAAATTGTTTTTTCTCGGGATGTGATCTTCTCCATATATCAATCAAATTTAACTCGCTTGTCGGCCTTTTGGCTAAGATCAAGTGTAGTATCTGTTCTTATCAGTTTGATGTTGTTGTTTTAATGTTTCTGTTGGAAGCCATTGCCAGGGTTTATCTTTATCCACTTTTTCCCTTGATCTTTTGTACAAACTGATCTTGCAATATGCTTTTCCTTACCAGCATTGTTATTTTTTAAATTACATTATTTCAATGTTCATGTTTTGTTTCCTGTACATCTACTAAGTTTCCATTTTTACTTGCACCAATGCTTTTCTTTGCTGTCCTTTGCATAAATTCAACATATATTGAATTTTTAAAAAAATGAAAAATAAACAGGCAAAGACCGTTTATTTTACTTGAAGTATATCTCTACCTCCATTTCTGCAGGACAAATATAACCTTTAAGAATCACTCTAGAAGGATAGAATGCACAGTGAACTGTCCTCCGTTTTCTTATTATGATTATTATGTTTATGGCACTTAATCCACCTTTCAAGTCCTTCTCAAGGAGCTGGGCTAGGCAGTTATTGTTGCTTGATATTTTTATTTCTGCATTTCAAAAAAGAGATGTAACAGAGCTTTAGTTTCCAATACCCGCTTTCCTTTTAGAAACACCGAGGAATTGCAAATTACGGGCCAGGAAAGGAAAATGCAAGGGTAAAATTCCTCGCTATTATTATGATGTCTTCAACAAGAGATGCCGATTGTTTACTTACGGTGGCTGCGGAGGAAATACAAACAATTTTCAGACCTTCGACGAATGCAACAAGGCCTGTGATGTGTTTGGTACGTTGAAACAATTTTATATTCCCCTGCCCAGAATTAATTAATTAATTGATTATCACAATATAAAAAAGAGGTTGAGACTCTAGAAAGAGTGCGGAGAAGAGCAACTAAGATGATTAGGGACTTGGAGACTAAAGCATATGAAAAACGGTTGCAGGAATTGGGTATGTCTAGTCTCGCGAAAAGAAGGACTAGGGGTGATACAATCGTAGTGTTCCAATATTTGAGGGGCTGCCACAAAAAAGAGGGGGTCAACCTATTCTCCAGAGTACCAGAAGGCAGGACAAAAACAAAGGATGGAAACTAATCAAGGAGAGAAGCAACTTAGAATTAAGGAGAAATTTCCTGACAGTGAGAACAATTAATCAGTGGAACGACTTGCCTTGAAAAGTTGTGGATGTTCCAACTCTGGAGGTTTTTTAGAGAAGAGATTGGACAACGATTTGTCTGAAAAGGTATATAATTTTCTGCCTGATCAGCAGGTTGGATAGAAGAGCTGCAAGGTCCCTTCCAACTTTATTGTTCTGTTATACAGAGACATGCAGTTGCATGTCTCTTTTTAAAATTATGCATGTGCTTAATACATCTGCAAGGTAAAAATTCTATTTTTATTAAATACTACAAGATGCATTTCATAAGAGTTAACCATTTCCTTGTTGTTGGAAATGTAATTCAGGAACTGAAATACTAAATATATGGTCTGGGCTTGTCATGCTCTTCTTGGATTTTAAATTAGCCCTTTAATGACCAAGCAGCAAGGAAAGCAACCACTGAGAAATTTGATATCATTTCTTTGAATTGTTTTGCTTATGAATGACATTTTTAAACATTTTAAAAATATTTTATATTATGAAATTTACAATAGATACTATACTATAAATTGCATTTTGAGGTGGAATTCAGCAGGTTCTGACCAGTTCTGGAGAACCGGTAGTGGAAATTTTGAGTAGTTCAGAGAACCGGCCAATACCGCCTCTGACTGGCTCCGCCCCCATCTATTCTCTGCTGATTGGCTGGGTCTTCTTTGGTTACCCTGCACAGGAGAACGGAGCTGGAAAGCAGGTTAGTGAGATGGGGATGGAATGGGGATTTTACAGTATCCTTCCCCTGCCATGCCCACCAAGCCACGCCCACAGAACCAGTAGTAAAAAAAATTGAATCCCACCACTGATTTTGAGGTCATTGTTTCTAGGACAGAAACCACTTTGTGACTGTTTCTGGATATGTTTTATATTTATCAGAGAGAGAAGGAGAAAGAGAGAGAGAGAGAGAGAAGCATAGCCCCTCTTCCCAAAAGCAAAGTTTTAAAAAATTGTGCTAAAACGTGCCATGTGCTACTATAGATTTTCCACACCGTTTGAAAGTTCAAAGATCTTTCCTTCTGTTGTCTTCAGCAAAGCATTTGGGCTCAGTTAGCTGAAAATTGTAAGATTTGTAGTTCTAAGATACCTGGAGACTTTAGGATTGGAAAATATCACAGTACAGATTGAGTTTATTATCAGGAAGAGGTGCCAGTTGAGGAATACAAGTGTGATTCTCCTTATTTTCTATGTCTGGAATTTTGAGAATACCCTTTGGGAATACTTTATGGGAGTTGCAGGTAATCACAAATTGCTCATCTCCTCAAAGACTCTCTCTTTCTCTCTCTCTCTCTTTTAGTCTCTCTCTCCAATTTATCTCTCTCTCTCTCTCTCTTAGTCTCTCTCCCCACCCCTCTCTCAATCTCACATTCATCACACACACACAGACACACACACGCACACATACACATTTTTGTGGCATACATATTTTAACATGCAGTTGCAGGGCTAAATGAAGGTAATGGTGGTTTGGGTTTGGGACAGGCAAGTGCTGATTGAATACTAGTTCTGTTCAAGCTCTTTAAATTTGTAAAATGCAAACATCTTCATGCTTACTATCATCGCAATGCCTTCAAACAGTCAGAAGAGATGTGGTTAATCTGAACTTTTTTTTGAAAAAATGGGAAGAATTGGAAGATGGCAAGGATAAACACAGGGGTGGGATTCAAATTTTTTAACAATCGATTCTGTGGTCATGGACTAGTTAGTGGGCATGGCTTGGTGTTCATGTGACTGGGTGGCGTGGCCAACTCAACATCACTCATGTCAAGGGGCGCTTCTCCTTGCCTGGCATCTTGTGACTGTAAGGATGCTGCAATGATCATAAGTGTGAAAAATGGTCATAAGTCACTTTTTTCAGTGCCACTGTAGGTTTGAATGGTCACTAAATGAACTGTTGTAAGTCAAGGATTACCTGTACAAAAATACAAAAAGTTTCTTTGCTTGCAAAAAGCTGCCATAAATATCAATCATTAGATTAAAAATACCTGCGAGCAGGAGTTACAAATCAGGCAGAGTGCCAAGTCATTTATGCTCCCCAGAAAGAGCACACCCAGGAGAAGCAATCCATTTGCACCACTAAAAGACACCAGCTGGTCTGACTCATCTCACAAGATATCTAAGGAAATCATCCAGATTTAAGGAAGGTCACATGTCCCCCAGAAAGGCAGTTAAAAATCAGTGCCAAGCTTGCATCCTGCCTCTTGGAAGTACACCCCAAAAGGACAGTGCCAGATACCACTAAAGCAGTGAAGGAAGACACCCTCCCTTCCCCAGATAGAAAAAGAAACCATGAGGCAGGAAAAAAAATTCAAACACAATACAAATAATTACATCACAACAGTAGCTGTTGCTTATTAAACCAATTACCAGAACAAATAGACACAGCAACCAGCCAGATTTCCCAACCCACTTTCTTTTCAGAAACAAAGATTAACCTTTTTCCTTCCAAACAAAGCTGAATAGGGAAAATTATCCCATCAATAAACACAGGATTAAACATCACCAAACACACAATTAAACTTCACCAAAAAACAGCTTTAGAACAAAATTCAGAAAAGGCATGTAAACTCACATTTGAATGTCAACCTTTCTCGCTAGCCAAGAAGCCTTGCTGAATGTCACTCATCTTGGTTCCTTTTTATTAAAAGGTTCTTTACAGCTGCTCTGCTTCCTTATGCAATTATTTCTTCAAAGTGCTAACTCCAACAGGGGAGTATTTCCTCCCAACAGCAATGTAAATAGCTTTAAATAATCCTTCCCCTTTAAGAAAGTCAAGCTGTCAGGTTTCCAAGTGAAATGGCTACACATATCTCAATTTCAGGCTTCACACAAGCAAAGTAGCAGCAAAAGAGAGGAAAAAAAACTCCAGAGAAGCTCCGGAGACAGGAAGTCTAGTCCTGCAAAGAATGTAATAAGGGTTAACAGAGAGGTAGGATTTGTAACAACACCTTACAGGATTGGGCCTGTAAAGTGGAAAAAAGAGATTTCTTCCAACAACCAGTTCTCCGAACTGCTTAGAAAGTCAACAACTTGTTCTAGCAAATAGGTGCGAACCCGTAGAACCCACCCATGGTTAAACACTTAGAAGTGTCCTTAAATAACATACTTTTTCTTATCCCTACTGTAGGAGATACTGTGAAACCTTTGTCTCCAGGTAAGAGCTCCATTGTGGAATTCATTTGACCTTTAAGATATATGATGGCTTTGGACCTTCTATCACTTGCTTGTAATTTTCCTATGTATGTGCTTCACTTCTTGATATATTTCACATTGGCTTCAAGAAGTTTGGATTTGTCCATAATTGTACGACTTGAATTAACACACAACCCATGCTTCCATTAATTTCCAAGGAGGCACAACTGCTTCCTTTGAGCTTTTTCAGATGGGGAAAAGTGGAAGGTAGGACAACTTCAGAAAACTGTACTGGAAAGATGTTCAAAGAGGACAACTCCAACACCACCCTCTACTTTGCAGCACTAATGTCTGCTCAGAAAAACCACACTAAGACCCCTGAGAATGAGATAGAAAACTTGAAAATGTAGAGAACAGATTTATGGATAGTTATCTTTATTGCTTGGTCAACATTGTCAAGAGTCACTTCTGCAGTTTCCCTTGTTGTATATGGAAGAAAACATTCAAGCTGTTAAATAAAAGCACACTTTATACACACCCCTCTCTTATTTTCATCTTCCTGAATCTCCCAGAAGCCATGCTAGATACGTGTGACCAACCATCAGATGTTGGACCATGCAAAGAAAACTTTACTCGCTTTTACTATGATCGCACTACCAAAATTTGTAAACCATTCAAGTTTGGTGGCTGCAACGGCAACAGAAACAACTTTTTGAATCAGGAGGATTGCATGCAGGAGTGTAAACCGGTATAGACCGAGGTAAGCGCAAAGAACTTTTGAAGAATTCCCTGCAGACTTTCAGCTAACCTCAGAACTATGTTGCTTGGCTAAGTCATTGTATTGTGATGCTCCTAATGAGGATCCCTTTTCAAGGCCAGTTCCCCACGGGTTCCTCCTGTTTTCTCAGTTTGCAGAAGAAAAGAAAGAGATCTAGTGTTCTTTGACCCCCATCCTTGTATGATTATAGGTAGTCCTCGAGTTATGTGCACAATTGAGCACAACATTTGTGTTGCTAAATGAAACATTTGAGAAGTGAACTATGGCCCACTTTAACACCTTTCTTGACACAGTTGTTAAGTGCACTTGATAAGTTAGTAACAGGGTTGTTAAGTGAATCTGACTTCCCCATTGACTTTGCTTGCCAGAAGGACGCAAAGGCGGATCAGACGATGGCAGGACACTGCAACCATCATAAATATGAACCAGCTGCCAAGCATCAGGATTTTGAGCATGTGACCATGGGGACGTTGCAGCGGTTGTAAGTGTGAAAAACAGCCACCAGTCACTTTTTTCAGTGCTGTTGTAACTTTGAATGGTCACTAAACAAACTGTTGTAAGTAAAGGACTACCTGTACTCTAGTAGAATCCTGTTGCTCAACAAAAGGCACTTTATACAAATGTCACAATTTGGATGCTTAGACCTTTCTTGCAAAATAATATAGGTGTTTTGTGGCACCTATAGTCTTTACATGAGGAACGTGTATTCCTGACCTATTGAACATTCAAGTCAAGAATAAGATGAAGGACTTGGGGATATACTTGACAGCAAGATGCAGTACACTAAAAGAGAATAATTATATCAAACTTAAACAGCAGATAGCACTAGATTTGGCGAAATGGGAAAATTTACAACTGTCATTAATAGGGAGAATATCAACAATCAAGATGAATATATTACCCAGATTTTTATATTTGTTTCAAACAGTTCCAATTAGGCTTGAAAAAGACTACTTTGAAGATTTAAATAAAATTGTGTTGAAATATATATGACAAGGTAAGAAAGCAAGAATAAAGTTAAAACTTTTGCAAGATGCTAGAATAAGAGGAGGATTTGGTTTGCCTAATTGGGAGTTGTATTACCAAGCTACAAATTTGATGTGGGTTAAGGAATGGATAACATTAAGAAATACTAGAATGCTAACATTAGAAGGACATGACCTGTTGTTGGAGTGGCATGCTTTTTTACGGTATAAAGGAACTAAAACACAGGGGTACTTTAGAAGACATTATATACAGGAGTCTCTGTGGTTAAATTGGGAGAAGATTAAAAGACAATGTTATTTGAAAATTCCAGTCTGGCTATCGACTATTGAAGCATTTTCTTATCCTCTAATATCCAAAAAGGAACAAACAATTAGATATGGTGAAATATTGAATGAAAAGGATGAATTTAAACCTTTACAAAAACTAGACGAACAAGGTATAAAGATGAATTGGTTTTCATATGCGCAAATACATTCAAGGTATGATAAAGATTCTAAAACAGAAGGTTTCTATGATTAACTGAGTGACTTAGATAAGATTTTGACAGGTACTGATGAAAAGGTGATTTAAAAATTGCATGGATATTTATTAGAAATTAAATTAGAAGAGGAACAAGTTAAAGAAACTATGATTGCTTGGGGGAAGAATTTTGGATATGGGATTGATTTAGAGAAATGGCAAAAATTGTGGTCTCAAAATTATAAAATTATAAAATGTCAACAGCATATAAAGAAAATTTGTATAAGATGTTTTACAGGTGGCGCTTTCCCCCGACAAGAATAGCAAGAATGTTCAAGAATAAATCTGAAAAATGTTGGAAATGGCATCAGGTACCTGGCTCATATTACCATATGTGGTGGACTTGTGCAGATGCTAAAAAATACTGGACTAAAATCCACACGTGGTTGGAAAAAATGACAAAAAAGCTTATAGATTTGAAAGCAGAAATATTTTTATGGGGAATTTTACCTGAAATATATAGTAAAGACTTGAAATACCTGACTGCAAATGTATTAACAGCGGCTAGGATTGTATTTACTAAAAACTGGAAAAATGAGAAAATACCATCACAGGAGGAAATCATTAAGAAAATATTGGAATGTGCTAAAATGAGTAGATTGACATTTGAAATTAGAGAACAAGATGATAAACAATTTTATAAAATTTGGGATCTATTCTATCAATGGTTAGACAATAAAATACAGTAATGAAATATGTAGACTTTTAGAAAATAATAAATATATAAAGATGTATTCTTTTCTAATTATATCTACAAAATGATTCTAGGATAGATCAGGGACGATGATACGAATTGTTATAAAACAAATTAAGTAAAATATGATCATTTTGGAAAACATGAATGAATAAAAGTATAGTGAAATGACAGATTAATAATGATATTTATGTATTTAATATATTGATTGAAAATAGGAGATTATATACAATGTAATTAAAATTGAAGACAAAACAATTTGTAAACCAACCAACAATTTGTAAACCAACTGGCACACTGTATGTACATATATGGAAGATGATTTGATGTTTTTACATTTTGTTTGCTTATGTTTGTTTTAAAAACCAATAAAAATATATTAAAAAAAAATAGAAGCAACCCTAGGGTGGCTTATTCGCAAGGAGCCTTGCAGATTGTATTTACTCTGCTCTCTCAGTGCTGAGTCCTTGCTGAGACTCCTCATCTACAGAGAGTAGCAGCAGCACCAGAGTTGGTATTCAGCAGGTTCTGATCAGTTCTGGAGAACCAGTAGCAGAAATTTTGAGTAGTTCAGAGAACCGGCAAATGCCACCTCAACTGGCCCCGCCCCCATCTATTCTCCGCCTCCCAAGTCCCAGCTGAATGGCTGGGTCTTCTGTGGTTGCCCTGCATAGGAAAACAGAGCTGGAAAGCAGGTTAGTGGGGTGGGGAGGGAAAGGGGATTTTGCAGTAACCTTCCCCTGCCACACCCACCAAGCCACACCATGCCCATCAAGCCATGCACACAGAACCGGTCGTGAGAAATTTTGAATCCCACCACTGAGCAGCACCAGCTGGTTCTCCTGGTTGCTGGGCAGCACAACTTGCTCATCCTGCAGAAACTCAAGCAGCAGTTCATCCAGGAACTCTAGAAATGCTGCTCATTACTGATTTCCTCAACAGAGGCCTAGCTGGTCATGAGACTTGGTAAAATCTATATTAAAGATGGGACAACACATGTTGAAATTTTAACATCTTCAAAGGCTGGTAGAAAAAAGGATGGTGGCTTGTGCTTGACGGTATGTCACAAAATAAAAGGAAATGACTGCGTAAAGGGTATGTTTTGCTATAGGAACTAAAACTTGGGAAGCCTGGCAGGAACACCCCAGAAAGCTAAAGATGTGCCTAAAGTATTTTTGTGGTAGAGAAAGAAGGGACAGGATCAAGAGTATATGGGGTGTAATGAATACAAAACTAAGTGATTCAGTCTGATAGAGTAAATAAACGGGAATCAGACTGCAAAGCAAATATATGTAGAAAAAGTGAGTGGTTCATAAAGAAGGCAAAGAGTTGGAGTCAAGGCTGGATTACATGAGAGTCTAAAGAGATGAGAGACCACTGTTGTAAAAATGCACAGCAGACTATGGAGTTGGTAAAACCAAAATTGGCTTGCAAGGATAGAAAGATACAGAGACTGACGGAAGGTGATTCAAAATCATTCTAGCTGTTTCCTTTTTATTTCTTTCCTCATGGCTTCAATTTAATTAAGGTACAATTCTTTACACATTTGCTCATTTGAAAAAGCTTCTTGGATGATAAATGAAATGTCTTCAAAGAAAAATCAGAAAATCTAGTTGCCCCATGAAGAAAAGCACCTTTGGGACAACTATGACCTGGATGACTGAGAATCTCTTCACGGTCATTAGATATGATCTCGGAGTTGCAATTACCTGAACGAGTGATTGACTTTAGAAGTCAATAAACTTCTAAAAATAATTTCCCAATAAGAACACTTAGTGTTCTGTAATATTCCCCGTTGGTCCTTGGAGTAACCATTTTGGGATGTGAGCATTATTCCAGTTTTGGGGTACTGGACCATGGTGTTCCAACCACATGAATGCCCAGGTCTAGTTCCCTGTTGAGTAATCTATAAAATGGCTCAATGCAGCATTGGACCCTTATTTCCAACACCATGATGCATTTCAACTACATAATCCTCACTTTTGGATTGCTCCTTTTCAGCTTTCAGGATGCCGCTTCCGAAGGTAGGTAGATAAGACCTTCTTTTCTCTGCAAAATTACATACAATCTCCTTGAAACCACCTCTTTCTCTTCCAAGCCATGAGTAAGAACAGACTTGGTGGAGAAGCTCCGAGAATAGTATATTGCTTTTAGGAAGCTGTTTTCTGGAATGAATCATCCAAGACACATAGAATAAAAGTCTCCTTTCTGCAATATTTCAGTCACCTCTATAGCAATAGCACTTAGCACTTATATAACCACTCCACAATACTTTAGCAGGATTCTTTGAACACTTTACAGAATCAGCAATTTGCCCCCAACGATATATGTCCTCATTTTACCAACCTCAGAAGAATGGAAGACCGAGTAAAGGTAGAATTCAGTCAACACCATCCTTCTTAGTTCAGTGGTAACCATTATGGAATGTGAGCATTTTAAGGAATTGGAGACCTTGACATAGTATAAAAAGACACAACTAAAATCTTTCTTGTATTCTTTCTATAAGCTTTCCTATGAAGAAGACATTATTCCAACAACTAGAGCTACTGTTTTGGTTTTTTTTTAACAAATTTTATTCAGTTTTTCACATTAAAAACAAAAATCTCTTTTTGGTGGACAACATGTTTCCGGGTCACAACCTTTACATATAAATATGACAGCAATTATACATTCATATATACATACTTAATTCTATTATTACCTTTTCCATTCCAAATTTTCAGTTAGGAGAGATACAAACACATTAATTCTAGCCTCTTTCATTGATCTCAGTCAAAATAGCTTTTTGTTTCATTTCAATTATTTCAAATATAATCCTTTAATATTTATTTTAAAAATAAAGACAAACAATATGTGTTTGCCTAATGATGATGATGATGATGATGATGATGATAAATGTCTTTCCTTGCTTTTAATAGTCTATATTAATTTATTAATTTAGTTGGTTCTTTAATCTGTCATATTCCCTTTCCATTACACATTCTTTTTATAAATTCTAGATTAATACAAATTTTAACACTAAAAGGAAAAAAAAAACAGGTATAGGTTTCCCCCCTTTTACTGCTTTGAGTGTGACACTTCAATGATTAAAATATACCTTTATTCCCTCATCTTGATTCCCAATAAATCATTATTTTTAAGAAGTTACAATAATAATCATTACATCTTTCCATTTGGATTCCGCAGCATATTTTCCCCCCTTAATATTTAATAAGAGTTATCAGTATCTATATTTCCCTATTTTCTAAATATTTTTAATTGCAGAAATATTCTTATTACCCCTTGTCACCCTGCAGAATCCCCTTTTTAATTCATCAACCATTATCTCTGAAAAAATAATTTCTTTTCAACATTTTCCTATTTCCGTATTTCTTTATTTCATGCACCCCTCTCTTACTGCTTCTCTTCCCCCTCTTTTCCCCATATCTTTTCTCATTCCAATTTATATCCCTCTCTTTCTTAATATTTTCCTTTCCCCTTTTATGCTCGGTCTTTCTGCCTTTCCCGACTTCACAGGTATTCCCCCTTTTGATTGCCTTCTTAAATCTCAACTTCCTTCCTTCCTTCTTTCCCCACTTCTTAGCATTCTTTGTGTTAATTGTCTATTTAAGAGGTCTTCTCCTTGAGTCGACTCCTCCTCCTCTGAAGCTCTTTCTCCTTGTTGTTCAATCACCATTTCCATTATTTCTAACACAGAGCAAAGTGATTCGCCTCTTTCCTGTAGTAATTCTCTCATATTTTTAAGTTCCATTTTTAATTCCCGAAGAGATATCCTCATTACACACTCTTGTATTTTATCATCGTTAAAGTCCACAAATAAAAAAAACCACTTTTATTTTCCTTCTTTCAATTTTCTAAAGTTCTTAATTATTCCAGCCCAGGGTCTATCCCAAAAACATCAATCAATCCCACAGTCAGCCTTTCCTTGCTTTTTCCTTTATTCTGGTTCTGCTTTCACTTTCTAAGATTCTTACTTGGTTTCAATATTTCTTTAATGTTATAACCACACAAGTTCATTTAGAAACAGGATGTTTTCCCTTTTGTTTGAGCTCAAGTTTTTTGTCAAAAGGTGGCACTCTCCATTATACAAAGTCTTCACGTTTTTCCCCTATTTTTTTTTTCATGGTTTTTGGAATCTCAATATTCCAGGACAGTCCAGTCTCCAATTTGTAAACTTTATTATTATTATTTTTTGACAATCTTAAGTCCAGTTTTGTTTTATGCCTGTTTATTGCCAAAATATTTTAGTCCAATTTAGTTAAATCTTTAGTTCTGGCTTCTTCCTTTCCCAGTTCGAAGCCCTGCTTAGTTGTCAAAAATATTTTCTTATTTTTTTTTCCTCTCCCTTTGTAATTTGGCCACTCACTTTTCTTTTCTTAAAAATTCCATGTTACCTTAATCCCAGGGTACTTTTGTTTAGTTGTATTGCCCAGTTGTCCCGCTTCAGATGTTATCCACCTCTTTCTTCCCTCCTGCACAAATCTTAATCCAGCTGAATCCTCCTCTTTCGGGTGGCCATTTCAAACCACCCCTGCACTAGTCTTTGGGGGAGGGGGAAAGACCAGGCCCAGGAAAGGAGATGCGGCTCCCCTCAGCCTGGCTTGCAGCTTCCCCTTACTCCACTGCCCCTCCAAGGCAGCTTCAGCCCCTAATCATGATGATTGGGGCTCCTCCACGAAAGAGCATGGACTATAGCCGCAGAGAGTTGAGATCTACGGTCCTTCAGCGAGGAGGCTCTGACTTCTTCTTACAGGTACTGTTTTTGTTCATCGACAAGGAGCAACAGATGCAGAGAAATGTATTTGGGTATTGCAATATAAACAACATATTAATTTTCCCACCCTAAGCAGACACGACAAAGATTTAAGTCTGGGTGAAGAAAGGTACACTTGAAATCTTTGGAAGAGGCCAATCCCACTCCCACATTCCAGGTGTCCCTCCCCTCAGTGTTGAATGTCCAGCTCCAGAAGAGGCTTTGACTTCAGTCTGCTAGAGTACAATCCTTAACCCTCCAGCAAATGGCAGGAAAGCTCCCCCTAAACATTTTCTCAGTCAACCTCAAAAGGCTGGAATCACAGCAATTTGGGTGGGGGGTGCTGGTCGCTCTTCTTCGAGGTACAGGACCTTGCATTGTCCAGGGTGCACCTCAGTTGCTTGAAGGGTTTCCAACAGCAATTGGCAAAAACTCAAAATGCAGGGTTCTCACTATGGTTGGGAAGGCAATGTATTTTCACTTCATCTGGAGTTTCGGGAGGAATTGTCTTTATCTTCTTTTTCAATAGATTCTGAAATATTTGGAGTCATGCAAACAACTTCAGGGTTTCCTTAAGATGGACAATATGTCTTATTTTGTTCTTTTCTGTTTTCCCTGTATCTCCAGAGATATGTAAACTTCCCCCAACTACAGGAAAGTGCAGAGCTTCGTTCCATTATTTTTATTTCAACGCAGAAAAAGGGAACTGTGAAGAATTTATTTATGGTGGATGTGGAGGAAATAAAAACAACTTCAAAACTTTGGCTCAATGCAGAGCTACGTGTCAACCTTCTGGTAAGGAAGAAATTTTAGTCTTTGCCTCGGCACACCATTAAAAGAAATGGCATTGTAGTCTTGTCTGTCAATCAATGATCTAAAAAGTGTTTGGTCCTAAAGTTAATTTAATCTCAGTTCAGCATTCTAGGCCCTGGACTAGTGAGGAGGTTATCAATGGGCACAATCTGCAAATCTTTTAATATGGTAAAAATGCAAAAAGATATTTCCTAAAGAAGTGCCATATTGCAAGCTTTCCTGTTTTTACTTTTTTCCTTGCAAAGAGTTGTGTGAGTATTTATAAAGGGTTCATATTGGGATGGAGTAAAATACGGTTGAATCAAAGGAAATTATATATTCCGGATAGGAAATGTCAGATCCGTAACACAGGTAATGCCTGGAGATGCTTTTGTTTGTCCAGACAGCCTAGCCATCATGCTCCCTGAGAGAAATTGTATTATATACCATTAAAATGTATATGTTTTAATCAGAGGTGGTATTCAGCAGGTTCTGACCAGTTCTGGAGACCGGTAGCAGAAATTTTGAGTAGTTAGGAGAACCAGAAAATCCCATCTCTGACTGGAAATTTTATCATATCCGTCCCCTGACATGACCACCAAGCCTCTCCCACAGAACCGGTAGTAAAAAAATTTGAATCCCACTACTGGTTTTAATGTATTCCGGAAAAATGGTGCTACTATGCACCTAAGTGGCAATGAATTTTACTGCAGTGTTTGAAGTGAGATTTCCATCTGTGTGGATCTGGCTGTAGACTGGGACTTTTTTCTGCTACTTATTCGCTTTTGGGAATTTCTCTGGCTCTCTCTCAATCACAGACCTGGCATCTTTTGAGTATCGTGGCATCTCTTCTATTTCCTCCACCTGAGCTGTTCTCCTTTGTTTGTGAGGGATCCATAATTCTTGCTATCTATCTAAGTTAGAGAGACTTGCTTGGTTCCAGCCTTTCTAGAAAGACAATGAAAAGTCAGTTTTGGAACCACTTCTTTCCTGCTGTGAAGCATGGCATCCAGAGGTGATATTCAGCCAGTTCTGACAGGTTCTGGAGAAATGGTAGCGGAAATTTTGAGTAGTTTGGAGAACCTATAAATATCACCTCTGACTTGCCCCGCCCCCATCTATTCTCTGTCTCCTCACTCGCAGCTGATCAGAGTCCCAGCTGATCGGCTGGGTCTTCTTTGGTTGCCCTGCACAGGATAATGGAGCTGGAAAGCAGGTTCGTGGGGTGGGGAGGGAGTGGGGATTTTGCAGAATCCTTCCCTTGGAGTGGGGAAGAACCACTTCTTTCCTGCTGTGAAGCATGGCATCATATAATGCATCAGGACATCACATTGTGAATAAAATAAGGAAATAAAAGAAAAAATGGAGGTACCAATAATCAGATAGAAAACACACTAAGGTCCATAGTCCATACTTCATTCTGCCTAGGTTCAATTTTCCCGCTGAGGAGGTGGATGCCCTACAAGCTAGACCAGACTAAGGAACCAATGACATACTTGATTCTTCTACCACTGACAACTTGATTTTGATTCTACCTCCTTTCCAGGGTAACATTTTCGCCGATCTCGAAATTATCTGATGGGATTGTTTGATAGATGCAATGGATTCAGCAGCTGAGGAAGGAATTCAAACTTCCACTGAAACAACTTTCATGAATCCAATTCTAAGCATGCTCTTAAATAAACCTACAAATACGGTTGCTTTTTTTAATGCTGTTGTAACTTTGAATGGTCACTAAATGAACTGGTGTAAGTCGAGGACTACCTGTACTGTTATGGACTAAGCCAACGCAGCGATTCAACCCTCAACAACTTTACAGCAGGCTTGTAATCCTGCACTTCTCATTGGCCCGTAGATAGCGAGTCGTGATTGGTCATTTTTGGCCAGTCTGATTGGCTGTTAATGGGGCCCCCTGATTGGACGCTTGTGAAAGCGGTTAACTCAATTCATTGGCTGTTTTGACAGCAGCCAGCTCTATAAAAGAGCTGCTGCTGCCCAAGTATTTTGCTCTGTTCTTTCCTCTTAATAAAGAGTTGAAGTCACTGTTTGATGTCTCGTCTCCGTTCCTTACGCCCATGCCCAGGACTTAACATGTACTCTGATAGAATCCTGTTGCCCAACAAAAGGCACTTGACCTGCCCTTCATACAAATGTGACAATTTGGATGGTAAGACCTTTCTGGCAAAATAATACAGGTGTTTTGTGGCACCTATAGTCTTTACATGAGAAACATGTACTCTTGTGACCACCACAACTTCTAAAATGTGTTCCATTGCCATACAACTTCTCTCTTCCATGGGTTTTGGAGAACCTTTCTCTTTTCACACCATCTCAATTTTCTCTCTTCCTAGCTTGTTCTAGCACGGGGGTGTCAAACTCAAGGCCAGCTGGCCGAATCCAGCCCACAATGAGGCCATCCTGGAAAGTGTAAGGGCTCGCGTCACTTCTTCCCATCCCCCACCATCCCGGGATGCTTCTCACTGGGCCGCTTTCCCTCTTTCTTCTTCCTGCTCCTCCTCCTCCTCCTTCAGACAAAAGCTGTGCTTTTCATCTGTCCATTGCAGTGCAGTGCCCAGGATTTACTTGGACCATGGTGGGGTGATCCCCATTTGTGGCGTGGCAGAGAAGGTGGAAGGCAATCCCCCCACCAGACCAAACCAGGCTGATGGGGTTGAGGTGGGAAACCAAGAAGCACAGAAAGCAGCCGAAAACACATTGCCTGTACCTGCCCCGCCCCCTGCCTCACCTCATCGTCTCCCGCAGGACCAGCCTCCCACACCCCATCCCAGCCCTCGGAGACCCCTGGATTACCTCTCGATTCCTGCCCGGCCACTCCAGGTATCATCCACGTGAGCCACAGCAAGCTGGCTATGCGGCTGGGTCATGCCCAGTTGGCAGTGACCACCCGGCCACAACCCTTCTCCCCCCCAGCCACGGAGGGCAACCACAATGATGATCCGGCCTTAATGAAATCGAGTTTGACACCCCTGCTCTGGCAACACGAAGAATCAGGGCTTATACTTTCTACCCCAATTTCCTACTAAACACTGCGAAGCTTCTAAATCTTCAATTTCTACTGCATTCTTAGAGCAGCTGGTTTGCCTATTAAAATACGTAAGTTACTAAGTCATATTATGTGTATAATCACAAGAACAAATTCTGAATAGGCCTATTTTATAATTTCAAAAGAACTCCAAAGTCCAAGAAGAGGCTCCAAATCTTTACAGATCCCGTCTTTAGACACAGAGGATTGGTCAATGCTGCAATAAGGAAGTCCTTTCACTTCTAAATTTTGGAAGGCCCTCTTGCCCTCTTGCACTTATTGAATATTAACATTAATCTGTCATCTAGCATGCAACAGATAAGATGTGGCTGTCTACAAATTTACAATATCTGTGAGAAGGTCCAAGAAACAGGCCTTAAAATTTTTTTAGCAATTTTTGTCAGTTTCAATGAAAGTTCACCCTGTGTTCCATCGGCATTTTCTTTTGAAAGCGGCTGTTCCTTGCACTCACAGACCACTCCTCTTCCCCATTCTAACAAAAAAGGAGGAAGAATAGGAGCTGTAAGTTGTGTTAAACTATAGGCACAAGGCAAATGAGTCAAATCATGGAAAGGCTATCCAGAATCAGAAAGAAAGCAGCAATTGGATGTCCACGTTCCATTGTGGCTACAATGCTGTCACAACCAATATCCCTGCAAACCTGGCCTTGCAGGAGTTAGCTGGTAATCAAGATGAGCAGGAAGGGTTCATCTTTGAGGTGGTGGGAGCCTCAGGAAGAGCAAGAGACCGAGTAAGGGAAAGTGCACCTGCTCCTTCCACACCAGGCAGAGAAGTGCGAACCAGATTCCCGAGGGAGGAGCAGCTGTCACATAAACGGGAAGAGAAAATTTAGGGATGCCACCTGTGATCCTGAGCACATGCATTTTAAAAGAGTTTGCAGCCCAGAGTCAATGAGTTGAGATTGACTGCTGTAGAAATTAAACTATCAAAACAAATAAATAAAAGTAATGACATTTCATTCTCACAGCAACAATCTATTTTCCCTGGGAATTTGGGGCAGGGGGGAAGAGGGGGACGTAATGCTATGTGTCAGAATGATCTTTGAAGATGAGGGGAAGAAGAGTTGAGGATCAGATAAATGCCAGGGGAAGTCCATAACTGAATAACAAGCAGAAAAAGACATTTAGAAGAGATTCACTCTAAATTATCAGGTGGTTAAAATGAAACAGTGGGAGATTTGTACTTTTATACCTACAAGAGTCCTTTATGTAACGTTACAATAAAGCAGAATAAGCTCACCATTTTTCCCCTGTCTGGTTTACTTGGGATTGGGGGGAACTTACATTAGGCCAAAGTCAAAAGGTGTCAGAAGGACACAGAGTCAGTTGTTGCCAATGGAGAGCCTTGAGCTCTCTGCTCTCCTGAAATAGAAGCAACCCTCGGGTGGCTTATTCGCAAGGAGCCTCGCAGATTGTATTTGCTCTGCTCTCTCAGTGCTGAGTCCTGGCAGGAACACCCCAGAAAGCTAAAGATGTGCCTAAAGTATTTTTTGTGGTAGAGAAAGAAGGGACAGGATCAAGAGTATATGGGGTGTAATGAATACAAAACTAAGTGATTCAGTCTGATAAAGTAAATAAACGGGAATCAGACTGCAAAGCAAATATATGTAGAAAAAGTGAGTGGTTCATAAAGAAGGCAAAGAGTTGGAGTCAAGGCTGGATTACATGAGAGTCTAAAGAGATGAGAGACCACTGTTGTAAAAATGCACAGCAGACTATGGAGTTGGTAAAACCAAAATTGGCTTGCAAGGATAGAAAGATACAGAGACTGACGGAAGGTGATTCAAAATCATTCTAGCTGTTTCCTTTTTATTTCTTTCCTCATGGCTTCAATTTAATTAAGGTACAATTCTTTACGCATTTGCTCATTTGAAAAAGCTTCTTGGATGATAAATGAAATGTCTTCAAAGAAAAATAAGAAAATCTAGTTGCCCCATGAAGAAAAGCACCTTTAGGACAACCATTACCTGGATGACTCAGAATCTCTTCACGGTCATTAGATACGATCTCGGAGTTGCAATTACCTGAACGAGTGATTGACTTTAGAAGTCAATAAATTTCTAAAAATTATTTCCCAATCAGAAAACTTACTGTTCTGTAATATTCCCCGTTGGTCCTTGGAGTAATCATTTTGGGATGTGAGCATGATTCCAGTTTTGGGGTACTGGACCATGGTGTTCCAACCACATGAATGCCCAGGTCTAGTTCCCTGTTGAGTAATCTACAAAATGACTCAACGCATTGGACCCTTATTTCTATCACCATGATGCATTTCAACTACATAATCCTCACTTTTGGACTGCTCCTTTTCGGCTTTCAGGATGCCGCTTCTGAAGGTAGGTAGATAAGACCTTCTTTTCTCTGCAAAATTACATACAATCTCCTTGAAACCACCTCTTTCTCTTCCAAGCCATGAGTAAGAACAGACTTGGTGGAGAAGCTCCGAGAATAGTATATTGCTTTTAGGAAGCTGTTTTCTGGAATGAATCATCCAAGACACATAGAATAAAAGTCTCCTTTCTGCAATATTTCAGTCACCTCTATAGCAATAGCACTTAGCACTTATATAACCACTCCACAATACTTTAGCAGGATTCTCTGAACTCTTTACAGAGTCAGCAATTTGCCCCCAACAATATATGTCCTCATTTTACCAACCTCAGAAGAATGGAAGACCGAGTAAAGGTAGAATTCAGTCAACACCATCCTTCTTAGTTCAGTGGTAACCATTATGGAATGTGAGCATTTTAAGGAATTGGAGACCTTGACATAGTATAAAAAGACACAACTAAAATCTTTCTTGCATTCTTTCTATAAGCTTTCCTATGAAGAAGACATTATTCCAAAAACTAGAGCTACTGTTTTGGGTTTTTTTTAACAAATTTTATTCAGTTTTTCACATTAAAAACAAAAATCTCTTTTTGGTGGACAACATGTTTCCGGGTCACAACCTTTACATATAAATATGACAGCAATTATACATTCATATATACATACTTAATTCTATTATTACCTTTTCCATTCCAAATTTTCAGTAAGGAGAGATACAAACACATTAATTCTAGCCTCTTTCATTGATCTCAATCGAAATAGCTTTTTGTTTCATTTCAATTATTTCAAATATAATCCTTTAATATTTATTTTAAAAATAAAGACAAACAATATGTGTTTGCCTAATGATGATGATGATGATGATGATGATAAATGTCTCTCCTTGCTTTTAATAGTCTATATTAATTTATTAATTTAGTTGGTTCTTTAATCTGTCATATTCCCTTTCCATTACACATTCTTTTTATAAATTCTAGATTAATACAAATTTTAACACTAAAAGGAAAAAAAAAACAGGTATAGGTTTCCCCCCTTTTACTGCTTTGAGTGTGACACCTCAATGATTAAAATATACCTTTATTCCCTCATCTTGATTCCCAATAAATCATTATTTTTAAGAAGTTACAATTATAATCATTACATCTTTCCATTTGGATTCCGCAGCATATTTTCCCCCCTTAATATTTAATAAGAGTTATCAGTATCTATATTTCCCTATTTTCTAAATATTTTTAATTGCAGAAATATTCTTATTACCCCTTGTCACCCTGCAGAATCCCCTTTTTAATTCATCAACCATTATCTCTGAAAAAATAATTTCTTTTCAACATTTTCCTATTTCCGTATTTCTTGATTTCATGCACCCCTTTCTTACTGCTTCTCCTCCCCCTCTTTTCCCCATATCTTTTCTCATTCCAATTTATATCCCTCTCTTTCTTAATATTTTCCTTTCCCCTTTTATGCTCGGTCTTTCTACCTTTCCCGACTTCACAGGTATTCCCCCTTTTGATTGCCTTCTTAAATCTCAACTTCCTTCCTTCCTTCTTTCCCCACTTCTTTGTAGCATTCTTTGTGTTAATTGTCTATTTAAGAGGTCTTCTCCTTGAGTCAACTCCTCCTCCTCTGAAGCTCTTTCTCCTTGTTGTTCAATCACCATTTCCATTATTTCTAACACAGAGCAAAGTGATTCGCCTCTTTCCTGTAGTAATTCTCTCATATTTTTAAGTTCCATTTTTAATTCCGGAAGAGATATCATCATTACACACTCTTGTATTTTATCATCGTTAAAGTCCACAAATAAAAAAAACCACTTTTATTTTCCTTCTTTCAATTTTCTAAAGTTCTCAATTATTCCAGCCCAGGGTCTATCCCAAAAACATCAATCAATCCCACAGTCAGTCTTTCCTTGCTTTTTCCTTTATTCTGGTTCTGCTTTCACTTTCTAAGATTCTTACTTGGTTTCAATATTTTTTTAATGTTATAACCACACAAGTTCATTCAGAAACAGGATGTTTTCCCTTTTGTTTGAGCTCAAGTTTTTGTCAAAAGGTGGCACTCTCCATTATACAAAGTCTTCACCTTTTCCCCCAATTTTTTTTCATGATTTTTGGAACCTCAATATTCCAGCACAGTTGAGTCTCCAATTTGTAAACTTTATTATTATTATTTTTTGACAATCTTAAGTCCAGCTTTGTTTTATGCCAATTTATTGCCAAAATATTTTAGTCCAATTTTGTTAAATATTTAGTTCCAGCGTCTTCCTTTCCCGGTTCGAAACCCTGCTTAGTTGTCAAAAATATTTTCTTATTTTTTTTCCTGGCCCTTTGTAATTTGGCCACTCACTTTTCTTTTCTTAAAAATTCCATGTTACCTTAATCCCAGGGTACTTTTCTTTAGTTGTGTTGCCCAGTTGTCACGGTTCAGATGTTATCCACCTCTTTCTTCCCTCCTGCACAAATCTTAATCCAGCTGAGTCCTCCTCTTTCGGGTGGCCATTTCAAACCACTGCTGCACTAGTCTTCGGGGGAGGGGGAAAGACCAAGCCCAGGAAAGGAGATGCAGCTCCCCTCAGCCTGGCTTGCATCTTCCCCTTACTCCACTGCCCCTCCAAGGCAGCTTCAGCCCCTAATCATGATGATCGGGGCTCCTCCACGAAAGAGCATGGACTATAGCCGCAGAGAGTTGAGATCTACGGTCCTTCAGCGATGAGGCTCCACCTTCTTCCTACAGCTACCATTTTTGTACATCGACAAGGAGCAACAGATGCAGAGAAATGTATTTGGGCACTGCAATATAAACAATATATGAATTTTCCCACCCTAAGCAGACAAGACAAAGATTTAAGTCTGGGTGAAGAAAGGTACACTTGAAATCTTTGGGCCAATCCCACTCCCACATTCCCTCCCCTCAATGTTGAATGTCCAGCTCCAGAAGAGGTTTTGACTTCAGTCTGCTAGTGTACAATCCTTAACCCTCAAACAAATGGTAGGAAAGCTCTCAAAAAGCTGGAATCACAGCAATTGGGGGGGGGGGGCTGGTAGCTCTTCTTCGGGGTTCAGGAGTTTGCATTGTCCAGGGTGCACCTCAGTTGCTTGAAGGACTTCCAACGGCAATTGGCAAAGACTCAAAATGCAGGGTTCTCACTATGGTTGGGAAGGCAATGTATTCTCACTTCCTCTGGAGTTTCGGGAGGATTTCTCTTTATCTTCCTTTCGAATAGTTTCTGAAATATTTAGAGTCATGCAAACAACTTCAGGGTTTGCTTAAGATGGACAATATGTCTTGTTTTGTTCTTTTCCGTTTCCCTTGTATCTACAGAGATATGTAATTTTCCCCGAAAAGTAGGAAGGTGCAGAGCTGCATTCCGTCGTTTTTATTTCAACGCAGCAACTGGGAACTGTGATGAATTTATTTATGGTGGATGTGAAGGAAATTTAAACAACTTCTACACTGAGGCTCAATGCAGAGCTGTATGTCAACCTTCTGGTAAGGAAGAAATTTTAGTCTTTGCCTCGGCACACCATTAAAAGAAATGGCATTGTAGTCTTTTCTGTCAATCAATGATCTAAAAAATGTTTGGTCCTAAAGTTAATTTAATCTCAGTTCTGCATTCCAGGCCCTCGACTAGTGAGGAGATTGTTAAGTCCTGAGCATGGGCACAAGGAATGGAGACGAGACATCGAATGGTGACTTCAACTCTTTATTGTGAAATAAGAACAGAGCAAATACTTGGGCAGTAGCAGCTCTTTTATAGAGCTGGCTGCTGTCAAAACAACCATTGTCCAATCAGAGGGGCCCATTAACAGCCAATCAGACTGGCCAGAAATGACCAATCACGACTTGCTATTCGTGGGCCAATGAGGAGTGCTGGTTTACGAGCCTGCTGCAAATTAAAGCTATTTAGGGTTGTTACTGCTGCGTAGGCTTAGTCCATAACACCCCTCCCTCCTAGGTTCCGTCTGAGGGATGTGGTGACGTATTCTCGTAAATAGGCAGGTCGCTTCACCTGTCTGCTTGACATGCGCTGGTTTCTGTCCTGGCTCTGGTTCCGGTGGGCTGCTAGCTGGGTTGGATGGTGAAAATGGTCTCGCTGTGCCTTCGGATGGCTCTGGGCTGCTCTCCCTGCTTACACCAGTGCTGTCTTCTGGGTTCCCTGGATCTGTTTCCATCGCAGTGCTGTCACGCGGCGAGACCACTCCCTGGCTCGGTTCTCCTTCTAACGGTAAGTATCCCCTGGTTGGTTGTGTAGACTGTTGAGTTTCGATTGTTATTTCTTTTTTGGCCTTCTCGATGTTCCTTCCCCCCCCCCCCCAGTTAGAGATTCAGGGGCTGAGATAGGACTAGGTGCTAGTCTGGAACGGAGTTGGTCTATGTGACGCTTCCACATCTTACCATCTGCAGTTTGTAGGCGGTAGGATCGGGGTCCCGTAAGTTGCGTTATGGTAGCACGGACCCACAATGGATCGCCCGAGAAGTTTTTCGCAAACACGGGGTCACCTTCCTGGAATGCCCGACACTTGCTACTGGATCCTGGGGATTGTTCAGGCGTGTAGTTTGGGTGGAGGCGATCGAGATGCGAGCGAAGTTTGCGACCCATCAGGAGTTCAGCTGGGGTTTTGTTCGTGGTGCTGTTTGGGGTTATGTGCTGGAGAAGAAGCATCTGGTTTATTTTGTCGTCAATGTCGTCGTGGTCCATTTTGTGCAAGGTTTGTTTTACAAATTGAAACATTCGCTCAGCCCTACCATTGGCCGCAGGGTGAGCTGGCGATGTTAAGGCATGGCGGATGCCCCGATCTGCCAGGTACTCTTCAAATGGCAGGGCAGTGAATTGGGGGCCATTATCGGAGACCAGGACATCCGGAAGTCCGTGGGTAGAGAATAGTTTATTCAGTTTTTTAGTGACTGCGTCTGTGGTGGTGCTTTTCCTTCTTTCTTCTTTCAATTTTCTAAAGTTCTCAATTATTCCAGCCCAGGGTCTATACCAAAAACATCAATCGATCCTACAGTCAGCCTTTCCTTGCTTTTTCCTTTATTCTGGTTTTGCTTTCACTTTCTAAGATTCTTACTTGGTTTCAATATTTCTTTAATGTTATATCCACACAAGTTCATTCAGAAACGGGATGTTTTCCCTTTTGTTTGTGCTCAAGTTTTTGTCAAAAGGTGGCACTCTCCATGTTAAGTGTGGAGCATGGGTGCAAAGAATGGAGACGAGCCGGTGAAACAGTGAACTTCAACTCTTTATTTACATGGTGTGACAGCTCAAACTGGATGGCTGCTATAGCCTTCCTTATATAGGCAACTTATTAACTATTCAATCAATGGAAACCTGGGAGCGCTAGCTCCGTTGACCAATGAGAATGGCTCATTAACAGCCAATCAGACTCTCCTGAACGGACCAATCTGAACTCGCCATTTAACAGCCAATCAGAAGTGCAGGGCCAGAACCCTGCACTTGACTTCAAGCTCTAGATAACTTTATTACACATTTATTCATTCACAACACCCCTTCCCCCCCGGGTTCTGTTTACGGGGTGCGGTCACATAGTTCTTGAGGTAGGACGGTTGTTTTGTTAGTCTTTTTGATTTTCATTGTGCACCCGGTATTTGGCTGCACTCTTGTTGAGGTAGGGCGTTGTTTGGCAAAAGGGGTGTCTCTGATTCTGAGTTCGCGTTTTCATTGTCACCAACATCTTCGGTATCACCCTGAGGTGAACTCACTCCCATCCCTGATTCCTATTCTCGTGTTTCCGTTCCGTTATCGTTCCCTTCAAAAAGGTTTTCTGCTAATTGAAGTTCATCTTCCTCTGTATCTCCCCCCCCCCTCAGTTTGGTTATTAGGGGACTCGGAGATCCCTGACTGCAGCCTTGATCGTAGTTGATCGATATGGTGCTTCCATAGTCGATCATCATGGCATTGTACAAGGTATGATCTCAGGCTGGTTACACGGACCACAGTCGCTTCTACCCACAACGGATCGCCTGATAAATTTTTAGCGAACACCAAGTTGCCTACCTGGAAGGTACGGCATCGGCCGCTGGATCTGAGTGGTTTTTCCGGTTCGTACGCTGGGTGTAACTGGTCGAGGTGGGAGCGGAGCTTTTGTCCCATTAGCAGCTTGGTGGGAGTTTTGTTGGTGACGCTGTGCGGAGTGATATGCTGTAAAAAGAGGATTTGGTTTATCTTTTCTTCAATGTTGTCACAGTCCACTTTCTGTAGCGTTTTCTTGACGAATTGTACCATGCGCTCGGCCCTTCCATTGGCCGCAGGATGCGCAGGCAAAGTCAGCACATGTCGAATACCGTGGTCCGCCAGGTACTGTTCAAAGGATAGCGCGGTAAATTGGGGCCTGTTGTCGGATACCAGAATGTCTGGTAATCCGTGGGTTGCAAACAGTCTTTCTAGTTTCTTAATGACCGCTTCGGTTGTTGTGTTCCTCATTCGGTGGATTTTGAGCCAGTTCAAGTAGGCGTCCACGGTTAACAAGAAGGTGTGGCCTTTGGTCGGCCCAGCAAAATCCAGATTGATACGGGACCAGGGTCTCCGTGGTGTTTCCCATTCAGTTGGGATTGCCTTTGGTGGGGCGTTGCTTACTTCCTGGCATCTATGACAAGCTTTGACCCAAGTCTCGATTTGCTTGTCGATGCCTGGCCACCACGCGTAACTTCGTGTGAGGGCTTTCATGGGCACGATGGCGGGATGGCCATCGTGCAAGGTTCTCAGTACTGCTTGTTGGAGTCGTTCTGGGATAACGACTCTTTCGCCCCAGATGTTGCAGCCCTTTTGAGAAAACAACTCTGTTTGTCGACTTTTGAATGGTGCGAAGTCATCTAATACTTGGTCCAATGGCCATCCGCGTTCCACCCAAGTGAGGACTCGTGCTAAGACGGGGTCGCATTTTGTTTCTCTCGCGATATCACGGGCGGTTAATGGCGGTGTACGAAGTGCCTCGATCTGCAACGTTGTCACTGTTGGTGCAGGGTCGTCAATAGTCTCTGGAAGTGGTGCTCGGCTCAATGCGTCGGCGTGGGGAATGGCTTTCCTGGGCGGTATTGCAGCCGATAATTATAAGCAGCCAAGAATTCTGACCAGCGAGTCATTCTGGGAGATAATATATAGGGGGTTGGCTTATCCCCCGCTATTATTCCCAGCAAAGGTTTGTGGTCAGTCACTATAGTAAAAGCCCGGCCGTACACGTACTCATGAAATCTTTTGACAGCAGACACAATTGCAAGGGCTTCTTTATCAATCTGGCTATAATTTCGCTCAGTTTTCAAAAGTGTCTTTGAAAAATAGGCAACAGGGGCTTCGCTACCGTTAGGCAATACATGGCTCAAAATGGCGCCCACTCCGAAAGGCGATGCATCACATGTGATAGTTAACGGCAAGGTCTCATTGTACTGCATTAGTACAGCGTCAGAAGTCAGTAGTTTTTTCACATTACGAAATGCCTGTTCTTCTCTATGACCCCATACCCAAAGTGCTTTTTTGTCCAGTAAACGATGTAAAGGTTCAGCGACAGTCGCCTTGTGCGGCAGGAATACGTTATAAAAATTAATAAGGCCTAGAAACGCCTGGAGGTCGGCCTTATTCCGGGGTCTGGGAGCGTTTTTTATTGCTCTCAATTTGCTATCTGTAGAGTGAATGCCCTGACTGTTAATTAGATACCCTAAAAATTCGACACGATCTGCACACAGCTTACACTTATTTTTCTTCACTTTAAGGCCTGCGTCTTTGAATTTCTGGAGAACCAATCTTAAATGATCCCGTAAAATTTTTGAAGTAGGGGCAGCAATTAACACATCGTCAAAGTAGGGGACAACACCTTTAATCCCTTGTAATAGTCTTTCCATCAGGCTCTGAAAGATCCCCGGGGCTACACTCACTCTGAATTGGAGTCGCGTACATTTAAAGCACCTCGGTGCGTCATGATCGTCTGTGCCTGTGCCATTTTTTCATCAACTGACAGTTGCTGATATGCTTGAGCTAAGTCTAGTTTAGTGAAGACTTTTCTGCCCCCCAGGGAATGGAGGAGGTGTTGCACCACCGGCACCAGATATGCGTTTTGCTGCAGGGCGTGGTTCAGGGTGGCTCGATAGTCCCCACAAATTCTAATCGACCCATCCGGCTTAATAGGTGTCACAATTGGGGTCTCCCAGGGAGAGTGATCGGTTGGCTCTAACACTCCCTGGGCTATTAACTTATCAAGCTGTTCGTCAATTTTCGGTTTTAGGGTAAATGGAACTCGACGAGCTTAAGGCGGATGGGAGCTATTTTTGGATTAAGGTTCAATGATATCGGGGTCCCCTTGTACTCGCCTAGCTTTTCTGCGAAGACGTCCCTGAATTCATGGACGAGGTCCTCCTCCCAATCACTGCCGCTGATTCGGTTAATGCCTGTCACTTCAATGCCGAGTGGCGCGAACCATTGGAGGCCTAACAGGCTAGGCCGGTCCTTGTCGATCGCAGTCAGAGTAAGTACGCTGTGCGGTTTTTGAATGAGACCCGGACTCGACTGGATCCTACGACTGGAATCCTATTCCCCTGATAGTCTTTAAGTATGAGTCTTTGGGAACGGAGGTCTTGATACCGGATAGTAGGGATAAGTTGCTTGAGGGTCTTCCAGGAAACCATTGAGAGAGACGATCCCGAGTCGACTTCCATTTGGCAGGGCTGATTTTCGATGGCCACTTTAATTCGGATTTTCTTGGCATCCAAGGAAGAGGCGTGACTGATAGTGATAGTTTGGTGAGCCTCTTCTTGCTTCATTGGGCGATTTATGGTTCGGTTTCTGTAGGAGTGGTTTACTGGTTCTCACCTTACAGGACGGTTTCCTGTCGATTGGTGATAGTTAGCCCCCTTCGAGGTCTGGCTGGGTCCTAGGAGGCTTCTACAGACCCGTCCGATATGGCCTCATTTCCCGCACTCATGGCAGAACGCGTCGCGGAATTTGCATTTGGACCGGGAATGGTTGCCCCCAAAGCCAGCGCATGGGTGTTGGGACTTCGGGTAATGGTCCCGATCGGACCGCAGTCGATGGACCTCTTCTTCGTCGCTGCCTGACAACGAAAAGAGGTCTTCGTGGTGGGCTGTCAAAAGCTGTCCTTCTGACTTAGGTGAAATGTCGCTGGTCGGTTGGTGTACTGGAGCGCGGTTGCGGTGCAGTTGGGCAGCTGACTTCCTGGTTGCTTCTGTTGCAGTAGCATCAGCGACGGCATCGGCAAGACTAATGTCGCCTTTCGCCATCAGCTTGCTCTGCATGTTTAGCGCATCTAATCCCAGAACTAATCGGTCTCTCAAAGCCTCTTCCAGGTCGGCGGACCCACAGAGGCCTCCCAAGTTTCGGAGGTCCGCAACGAAATCGGCAACGCTCTCTCTTTTCCGCTGGTTTCTTTGGTAGAACTCGTGCTGCCTTATGAGCGTTGGTACGGTCGGTGCATAGTGGGCCCTCAGTAGGGGTTCGAGGACGTCCCAGTCCAAAGCCTTCACTTCAGCCGGTTTTGCTAGTGCCTTGGCCATCTTGAATATGGTCGTCCCACAATGCGTTAGAAATACCGCCTGTTTCTTCCCGGTTGTGGCATCCTTCAAATTATTGGTTTCCAAGAACATTTGGAAACGATCCATGTAGGACTCCCAGTCTTCTTGCGCTGGGTCGAATGGAGCGGGTGGTATGACGCCACCGGACATGGTTCCGCCGTTGTGCGTTTTCAGCCACGTGCTCGGTTATCTTTTTCATTGTTCAGTCAGCTCTGACGTCTCCACATCCCACCCTTGTCGCCAGTGTTAAGTGTGGAGCATGGGTGCGAAGAATGAAGACGAGTGAACTTCAACTCTTTATTTACATGGTGTGACAGCTCAAACTGGATGGCTGCTATAGCCTTCCTTATATAGGCAACGTATTAACTATTCAACCAATGAAAACCTGGGAGCGCTAGCTCCGTTGACCAATGAGAACGGCTCGTTAATGGCCAATCAGACTCTCCTGAATGGACTAATCTGAACTCACCATTTAACAGCCAATCAGAAGTGCAGGGCCAGAACCCTGCACTTGACTTCAAGCTCTAGATAACTTTATCATTCACAACACTCCATTATACAGTCTTCACCTTTCCCCCCTATTTTTTTTAATGGTTTTTGGAACCTCAATATTCCAGCACAGTCGAGTCTCCAATTTGTAAACTTTATTATTATTATTTTTTGACAATCTTAAGTCCAGCTTTGTTTTATACCTGTTTATTGCCAAAATATTTTAGTCCAATTTAGTTAAATATTTAGTTCCAGCGTCTTCCTTTCCCGGTTCGAAACCCTGCTTAGTTGACAAAAATATTTTCTTATTTTTTTTCCTGTCCCTTTGTAATTTGGCCACTCACTTTTCTTTTCTTAAAAATTCCATGTTACCTTAACCCTCAGGTACTTTTGTTTAGTTGTATTGCCCAATTGTCCCGGTTCAGATGTTATCCACCTCTTTCTTCCCTCCTGCACAAATCTTAATCCAGCTGAGTCCTCCTCTTTGGGGTGGCCATTTTAAACCACCGCTGCACTAGTGTTCGTGGGGGGGGAAGACCAAACCCAGGAGGGGAGATGCGGCTCCCCTCAGCCTGGCTTGCAGCTTCCCCTTACTCCACTGCCCCTCCAAGGCAGCTTCAGCCCCTAATCATGATGATTGGGGCTCCTCCACGAAAGAGCACGGACCATAGCCGCAAAGAGTTGTGATCTACGGTCCTTCAGCGAGGAGGTTCCGCCTTCTTCCTACAGCTACTGTTTTTGTACATTGACGAGGAGCAACAGATGCAGAGAAATGTATTTGGGTATTGCAATATAAACAATATATGAATTATCCCACCCTAAGCAGACAAGACAAAGATTTAAGTCTGGGTGAAGAAAGGTACACTTGAAATCTTTGGAAGAGGTCAATCCCACTCCCACATTCCAGGTGTCCCTCCCCTCAGTGTTGAATGTCCAGCTCCAGAAGAGGCTTTGACTTCAGTCTGCTAGTGTACAATCCTTAACCCTCCAGCAAATGGCAGGAAAGCTCCCCCTAACCATTTTCTCAGTCCACATCAAAGGGCTGGAATCACAGCAACGGGGTGGTGGTGGCGGGTCGCTCTTCTTCGGGGTGCAGGATCTTGCATTGTCCAGGGTGCACCTCAGTTGCTTGAAGGGTTTCCAACAGCTATTGGCAAAGACTCAAAATGCAGTGTTCTCACTATGGTTGGGAAGGCAATGTATTTTGACTTCCTCTGGAGTTTCGGGAGGATTTGTCTTTATCTTCTTTTCGAATAGATTCTGAAATATTTGGAGCCATGCGAATAAATTCGGGGTTTCCTTAATATGGACAATCTGTCTTATTTTGTTCTTTTCAGTTTTCCCTGCACCTCCAGAGATAAAAATCTTCCCACCAAAAAAGGTAGGTTCCAGCCAAGGTTCCAGCCTTTCTTGAAAGACAATGAAAAGTCAGTTTTGGAACCACTTCTTTCCTGCTGTGAAGCATGGCATCATATAATGCATCAGGACATCATATTGTGAATAAAATAAGGAAATAAAAGAAAAAATGGAGGTACCGATAATCAGATAGAAAACACACTAAGGTCCATACTTCATTCTGCCTAGGTTCAATTTTCCCACTGAGGAGGTGGATGCCCTACAAGCTAGACCAGACTAAGGAACCAATGACATACTTGATTCTTCTACCACTGACAACTTGATTTTGATTCTGTCTCCTTTCCAGCGTAACGTTTTCGCCGATCTTGGAATTATCTGAAGGGATTGTTAGACAGATGGAGTGGATTCAGCAGCTGAGGAAGGAATCCAAACTTCCACGGAAACAACTTGCATGAATCCCATTCTAATCATGCTTTTAAATAAACTTGCAAATCCTTGGAATGTTCTGTGTCGTAACTGTTATTTGCAATGCTCCTTTAATTCAGTCAGGCCAGTGACCAGATTGCAAACTGAACACCCCAAAACAGAGCTTCCAGTGATACATGGAAGGTTGAAATGTGTTTTATTGTACAAGATAACACTGAGCATCAGACCTGGCAGGCGTATTTTCTTAGCCTCATACCCTCCGTTAGATCTTTGAAGGATAGTGAGAATGACTGGTGTATGTCTAAGGTTGTAAAAGTTGTAATAATTCTTTTTCTATCTCTTTCAACACGGTCTTCAATTTATTCAGTACACTATTTTTTAACTCTTTGCTCTGTTCTACATAGTACTACTTACACAGAACGAAGGCTACACACTGTAGTTAGAGGAGAACTGTACTGGAGGTACCTATGTATCAACCCAGGGTTCCAACTGCAGGAATGTCTGTCTGTATTTCCTTATAGAGCAATATCAAAAATGGCTTGATTGAGTAAGAGACACTGGTTTCCAGGAGAAGACGACAAACAACACACATACATTTTAGGAGAATTATCTGCCAAGAGTCACCTAGCTGAGATTCACTACTATGGAAATTAAATGCAAAAACAAATAAAATAAAATAATAAATAAATAATCCTCACAGACCATAAGCAGTTCCCCCTGGGGATTTGGGAGGTGGTGTGTGGGTGGGTGACATAACTCTTTAGGTGAATGAAACTGGGGAATGAGGAGAAGAAGTGCTTCCTAGCTAAGGATCAGATAAAAGCAAGTTGTTGTCCAAAACTGAGTAACAGGCAGAAAAAGGACACTGCAACCGTCATACATATGAAACAGCTGCAAATCCTCTGAATTTTGATCATGTGACCATGGGGATGTTGCAGCGATTGTAAGTGTGAAAAACAGCCGTCGGTTGCTTTTTTTAAATGCTGTTGTAACTTTGAATGGTCACTAAATGAATTGTTCTAAGTCAAGGACTACCTGTACTCTAGTAGAATCCTGTTGCCCAACAAAAGGCACTTGACCTGCTCTTCATACAAATGTGACAATTTGGACGGTAAGACCTTTCTGGAAAAATAATACAGGTGTTTTGTGGCACCTATAGTTTTTATATGAGGAACGTGTACTCTTGTGACCACCACAACTTCTAAAATGTGTTCCATTGCCATACAACTTCTCTCTTCCATGGGTTCTGGAGAACCTTTCTCTTTGCACACCATCTCAATTTTCTCTCTTCCTAGCTTGTTCTAGCACAGGGGTGTCAAACTCAAGGCCAGCTGGCCAAATCCGGCCCACAATGAGGTCAGATCTGTCCCACACGGCCATCTTGGAAACTGTAAGGGCTCGTGTCGCTTCTTCCCATCCCCCACCATCCCGGGATGCTTCTCACTGGGCCGCTTTCCCTCTTTCTTCTTCCTGCTCCTCCTCCTCCTCCTTCAGACAAAAGCTGTGCTTTTCCTCTGTCCATTGCAGTGCAGTGCCCAGGATTTACTTTGACCATGGTGGGGTGATCCCCGTTCATGGCGTGGCAGAGAAGGTGGAAGGCAATACCCCCACCAGACCAAACCAGGCTGATGGGGTTGAGGTGGGAAACCAAGAGGCACAGAAAGCAGCCGAAAACACATTGCCTGTACCTGCCCCGCCCCCTGCCTCACCTCATCGTCTCCCGCAGGACCAGCCTCCCACACCCCATCCAAGCCCTCGGAGACCCCTGGATTCCCTCTCGATTCCTGCCCGGCCACTCCAGGTATCATCCACGTGAGCCACAGCAAGCTGGCTATGCGGCTGGGTCATGCCCAGTTGGCAGTGACCACCCGGCCACAACCCTTCTCCCCCCCAGCCACGGAGGGCAGCCACAATGATGATCCGGCCTTAATGAAATCGAGTTTGACACCCCTGCTCTAGCAACACAAAGAATCAGGGCTTATACTTTCTAACCCAATTTCCTACTAAACACTGAAAAGCTTCTAAGCCTTCAATTTCTACTGGATTCTTAGAGCAGCTGGTTTGCCTATTAAATATGTAAGTTACTGTTATGTTCTGCGCATGGGTGCAAGGAACGGAGACAAGGCAGTGAACAGTGAACTTCAACTCTTTATTAATCATTCTGAACAGAGCAAAAACCCTAGGGCAACAGCAGCCCTTTTATAGGGTAGGATGCTGACCTATTAGCCAATGAGAACTTGGAAGTGTTAAACCTTGAACCAATGAGAGTGGCTCATTAACAGCCAATCAGAGTCCCCAGAACGGACCAATTCGATATCACTATTATTGGCCAATCAGAAGAGCAGGATTAGAACCCTGCTTTTTCTTAAGGTTTGTTAAAACTTTATTTAAGCGCTTTATTAGTTCATAACACCTCTTCCCCCCGCGTTCCATTTGAGGGGTGCGGTGACGTAATCCCTAAGATATGTAGGTTGTTTTAACTGTCTATTGGATTTGCGCTGTCCCACCGGTTCCTGTCTGTTGTCCGGTTTCGGCGGGACATTTTTCGACAAATCTGGTACAGGCGGTTCCGCATCCTCGCTGGACGACTCGGTGAAGCTAATGCTGTCGTTGTTGTCCTCCGATCTTTGAAGGCTCGCCTCCGTTGAGGTATTCCTCTGTAACGAGGAGAGTCCCCTCCCTGATTCTTCTTCATTTATCGCACCCGACTGCTGACTTCCTTCGCTTCTACTTTCCACCATTTCGAATTTGGTTTCTTCGTCATCCCCTCCCCCCTCAGTTTGGGAGTCACAGGAGTCACAGGAACTGGGTTGTAGCCTAGAGCGAAGCTGATCTATACGGTGTTTCCATATTTTCCATCCCAGGTTTGCACACGGTACGATCTGGGCCCGGTGGTTTGAATTACAGTTGTTTCGACCCATAATGGTTCGCTGGACAGGTTTTTAGTGAAAACTAAGTCGCCTATCTTGAACTCGCGGCATTTTCTGCTAGATCCACAGGGTTTCTCTGGCTTGTAGGACGGGTGAATCCGGTCGAGGTGGGAATGGAGCTTGCGTCCCATCAACAGTTCAGCTGGGGTTTTGTTGGTAACGCTGTGCAGAGTGATGTGTTGGAGTAGGAATAGTCTGTTTATTTTGTCGTCAATGTCCCCATGGTCCATTTTGTGGAGAGTTTTTTTGACAAATTGTACCATGCGCTCGGCCCTGCCGTTAGCCGCAGGGTGCACTGGTGAAGTTAGCACATGGCGGATGTGCTAACTTAGCCCCGATCTGCTAAGTATTGTTCAAACGCCAGGGTGGTGAACTGGGGTCCGTTGTCAGAGACCAGAACATCTGGCAGCCCGTGCGTTGCAAATAGCCTGTTCAATTTTCAGATGACGGACTCCGTTGTAGTATTCTTCATTTCGTAGATGTCGAGCCAGTTGGAATAGGCATCCACTGTTAGGAGGAACGTATGTCCTTTAGTAGGTCCCGCAAAATCAATGTGCATGCGGGACCACGGCCCCCGGGGGCTTTCCCATTCTGTTGGAGTTGCTCTAGGTGGGGCGCTGCTGACTTCTTGGCACTTTGAACAAGTTTTTACCCAGGCTTTGATCTGTTTGTCGATGCCTGGCAACCACACATAGCTTCGTGCGAGCGCTTTCATATGCACGATGCCGGGGTGACCGTCATGCAATGTTTTCAATACTGCTCGTTATAACCGCTCTGCGACGACGACTCTATCTCCCCATAGGATGCAGCCTTTTTGCGAAAAAAGTTCTGTTTGCCGGTTTCTGAAAGGGGTGAAGTCATCAGGGGTTTGTTCTATTGGCCATCCTCGTTCGACCCAGCTAAGAACTTGCGCCAAGACAGGATCTCATTTTGTTTCGATTGCAATGTCTCTGGCTGTTAGCAGTGGTGACTGTAGCGTTTCAATCTGGGCTGTCATAAGGGTTGGAGCTGGATTGTCAACGGTTTCCGGAAATGGGGCATGGCTCAATGCATCAGCGTGGGGAATGGCTTTTCCCGGGCGGTTGTAATTTATAGTTGTACGCAGCTAAAAACTCCGACAAGCAAGTCCTTCTAGGTGACAATATATAGGGGGTTGGCTTGTCTCCTGCTATAATCCCTAGCAAAGGTTTGTGGTCAGTAACAATAGTAAAAACTCGTCCATACACATATTCATGAAACTGTTCACAGCAGATACAACAGCAAGAGCCTCTTTGTCGATCTGGCTATAGTTACGTTCAGCCTTTGATAGGGTCCTTGAAAAATAGGCAATAGGGGCCTCACTACCATTTAGTAACACATGACTCAAAATGGCTCCTACTCCAAACGGTGATGCATCACATGTAATTGTTAAAGGCATAGTCTCGTCATACTGCATTAAAACAGCATCTGAGGTTAGTAAGTTTTTCACTTGTCGGAATGTATGCTCCTCAGTGGTGTCCCCAGACCCAGCTTGCTTTTTTGTCAAGAAGTCTATGTAGGGGCTCAGCTACAGTTGCTTTCTAGTTTGTCTGCAAAAACGTCCTGGAATTCCTGGACGATGGCCTCCTCCCAGTCGTTGCTTCTGGTTTGGTGAATGCTGGCTACCTCGATCCCGAGTGGGGCGAGCCATTGAAGGCCTAACAAGCTAGGCCGGTCACGGTCGATGACGGTCAGTGGTAATGACGCAGTACGATTTTTGAATGATACTTGGACTTGGCTGGATCCAACGACCGGAATTTGGTTCCCCTGATAAACTTTGAGTATGATTCTTTGGGCTCTGAGGTCTTGATGCCAGATGGCAGGGATTAATTCTTTAAGAGTCTTCCAGGAAACCATCGAGAGGGACGATCCTGAATCGACTTCCATCACGCAAGGCTGGTTTTCAATGGCGACCTTCACTCGGATCTTCTTTGCATCTAGCGATGAGGCATGACCGATTGTAATGGTTTGGTGTGCCTCTTCTCTTCTCGATAAAATGGCCAGTGTTTTATTTCTGTAGGAGTGGTTGTTCCATTGGTGGTTCAAATGTTCCCGACTTACAGGGAGATTCCCTGTGGTCTGGTGGTAGTTGTTTCCCCTCTGAAGTGGATTGGATCCTTGCTTGCTTCTACAGACCTTCCCAATGTGGCCTCTTTTCCCACAGAAATGGCAGAGCACGTCGAAGAATTTGCAGTCTGATCGCGGGTGGTTTGCCCCACAACCCGCACATTGGTGCAGTAGTCTTTGATTCCGCTGATGGTGTTGGTCACGTTCAGACCGGAGCCGGTTGACCTCCTCCTCCTCATTTTCTGATGGCGATTCGAGGTCCTCATGGTGGGTTGCTGTTGTGTGCCTCTCTAGGCGAGATGAGGTATCGCTAGCGAGTTGATCGAGCGGTGCGTTGGTACGGCGCATACGGGCACCCGACTTCCTGGTTGCTTCTGCTGCAGTAGCGTCCTTGATGACATCAGCAAGGTCGATGTCCCCTTTGGCCATGATCTTGCTCTGTGTAGTGTGGTCAACTAATCCCAGAATTATTCGGTCTCTCAGAGCTTCTTCGAGGTCTGTAAACCCATAGAGGCCTCCCAGATTCCGGAGATCCGCAATGAAATCTGCAATGCTCTCTCCTTTCCGCTGGTCCCTCTGATAAAATTCATGTCTTTGGACAAGCGTTGGTACGGCGGGTGCATAGTGGGCCCGTAGAAGGGGTGTGAGGACGTCCCAGTCCATGGTTTTCACCTCAGCCGGTTTCACTAGTGCTTTGGCCATCTTAAAGACGGCAGGCCCACAATGGGTCAGGAACACTGCTCGCTTTTTCCCCATAGTGGCATCCTTCAAGTTGTTGGTCTCCAGAAACATCAGGAACTGGTCTTTGTACGAGTCCCAGTCTTCTTGTGCCGGGTCAAATGGAGCGGGTGGTATGGCGCCGCTGGACATGGTTTCTGTTGTCGATGTGCCTTCATCCACGTGCTCTGTTTTGTGCTCTGTAGTGTTCAGTCAGCTCTGATGTCTCCGCATCCCATCCTCATTGTCAGTGTTAAGTTCTGCATATGGGCGCAAGGAACGGAGACGAGGCAGTGAACAGTGAACTTCAACTCTTTATTAATCATTCTGAACAGAGCAAAACCCTAGGGCAGCAGCAGCCCTTTTATAGGGCAGGCTGCTGACCTATTAGCCAATGAGAACTTGGAAGTGTTAAACCCTTGAACCAATGAGAGTGGCTCGTTAACAGCCAATCAGATTCCCCAGAACGGACCAATCCGACATCGCTATTATCGGCCAATCAGAAGAGCAGGATAAGAACCCTGCTTTTTTTAAAAAAAAAGATTTTATTAATTTTCTACAAACAAACAAGACAAACAAAACATAAAAACATCAACTCTCATATGTACATCCAGTGTGTCAGTTGGTTCATCATTTTTGAGCATTCATTCTGTAGTCTCAATTACAATTATGTTACATAACAACTCATATTGTCAATCCAAACTAATATATCCTAATATCACCAAAAAAAGAAGTTTTTGACTATATTTTTAATCATTCATGCTTTATGAGCTAACAATACTTTAAACCAGTTTATTCTATAACAAATCATATAATCATATCAAATCAATCCTAAAAAACCCTTTATAAATATAATGTCAAATAACCAAATAATAGCAAAATAGCAAAATAAAGATATTCCTTACTGTCTAGCATTCTAAATATTCTATTATCTTATTTTATCATCAAGCCATTGATAAAAAAGATCCCAAATTTCATAAAATTGTTTATCCTCTTGCTCTCTAATTTCAAATGTCAATCTACTCATCTCAGCACATTCCAATATTTTCTTAATAATTTCTTCCTGTAATGGTATTTTCTTATTCTTCCAATTTTTAGCAAATACAACCCTAGCCGCTGTTAATACATTTACAATCAGGTACTTCAAATCTTTACTATATATATCAGGTAAAATTCCCAATAAGAAGATCTCTGGTTTCAAGTCTATGTGTTTCTTTGTCGTTTTTTCCAACCACATGCGAATTATAGTCCAATATTTTCTAGCGTCCTCACAAGTCCACCACATATGGTAATACGAGCCAGGTATCTGATGACATTTCCAGCATTTTTCAGATTTGTTCTTAAACATTCTTGCTATTCTTGCCGGGGGAAAGTGCCACCTGTAAAACATCTTATACAAGTTTTCTTTATATGCTGTTGACATTTTCATTTTATAATTTTGAGACCACAATTTCTGCCATTTCTCTAAATCAATCCCATATCCAAAATTCTTCCCCCAAACAATCACAGTTTCTTTGACTTGTTCTTCCTCTAATTTCATTCCCAGTAAATAACCATATAATTTTTTAATCACCTTCTCATCAGTACCCATCAAGATCTTATCTAAATCAGTCTGCTTATCATAGAATCCCTCCGTTTTAGAATCTTCATCATACCTTGAATGTATTTGCGCATATGAAAACCAAGTCATCAGAACCCTGCTTTTTCTTAAGGTTTGTTAAAACTTTATTTAAGTGCTTTATTAGTTCATAACAGTTACGAGGTCATATTATGTATATAATCACAAGAACAAATTCTGAATAGACCTATTTTATTATTTCAAAAGAACTCCAAAGTCCAAGAAGAGGCTCCAAATCTTTACAGATCCCGTCTTTAGACACAGAGAATTGGTCAATCCTGCAATAACAGACTGAGGAAGTCCTTTCATTTCTAAATTTTGGGTGGCCCTCTTGCACTTATTGAATATTAACATTAATTTGTCATCCATGCATCAATGATTCAGCATGCAACGGACAAGCTGAAGATGTGGCTATCAACAAATTCACAACATCCGTGAGAACTTCCAAGAAATGTGCCTTAAAAGTTATTGTTTATTAGCAATTTTTGTCAGCTTCAATGAAAGTTCACCCTGTGTTCAATTGGCATTTTCTTTTGAAAGCGGCTGCTCCTTGCACTCACAGACCACTCCTCTTCCCCATTCTAACAAAAAAGGAGGAAGAATAGGAGCTGTAAGTTGTGTTAAACTATAGGAACAAGGCAAATGGGTCAAATCCTGCAAAAATTATCCAGAATCAGAAAGAAGGCAGCAATTGGATGTCCACATTCCATTGTGGCTACAATGCTGTCACAACCAATATCCCTGCAAACCTGGCCTTGCAGGAGTTAGCTGGTAATCAAGACGAGCAGGAAGGGTTCATCTTTGAGGTGGAGGGAGCCTCAGGAAGAGCAAGAGACCGAGTAAGGGAAAGTGCACCTGCTCCTTCCACACCAGGCAGAGAAGTGCGAACCAGATTCCCAAGGGAGGAGCAGCTGTCACATAAACGGGAAGAGAAAATTTAGGGATGCCACCTGTGATCCTGAGCACATGCATTTTAAAAGAGTTTGCAGCCCAGAGTCAATGAGTTGAGATTGACTGCTATAGAAATTAAACTATCAAAACAAATAAATAAAAGTAATTACATTTTATTCTCACAGCCCACAATCTGTTTTCCCTGGGAATTTGGGGCAGGGGGGAAGAGGGGGACGTAATGCTATGTGTCAGAATGATCTTGGAAAATGAGGGGAAGAAGAGTTGAGGATCAGATAAATGCCAGGGGAAGTCCATAACTGAATAACAAGCAGAAAAAGACACTTAGAAGAGATTCACTCTAAATTATCAGGTGGTTAAAATGAAACAGTGGGAGATTTGTACTTTTATACCTACAAGAGTCCTTTATGTAACGTTACAATAAAGCAGAATAAGCTCACCATTTTTCCCCTGTCTGGTTTACTTGGGATTGGGGGGAACTTACATTAGGCCAAAGTCAAAAGGTGTCAGAAGGACACAGAGTCAGTTGTTGCCAATGGAGAGCCTTGAGCTCTCTGCTCTCCTGAAATAGAAGCAACCCTCGGGTGGCTTATTCGCAAGGAGCCTCGCAGATTGTATTTGCTCTGCTCTCTCAGTGCTGAGTCCTTGCTGAGACTCCTCATCTACAGAGAGTAGCAGCAGCACCGGAGTTGGTATTCAGCAGGTTCTGATCAGTTCTGGAGAACCGGTAGCAGAAATTTTGAGTAGTTCGGAGAACCGGCAAATGCCACCTCAACTGGCCCCGCCCTCATCTATTCTCCGCCTCCCAAGTCCCAGCTGAATGGCTGGGTCTTCTGTGGTTGCCCTGCATAGGAAAACAGAGCTGGAAAGCAGTTAGTGGGGTGGGGAGGGAAAGGGGATTTTGCAGTAACCTTCCCCTGCCACACCCACCAAGCCACACCATGCCCATCAAGCCATGCACACAGAACCGGTCGTGAGAAATTTTGAATCCCACCACTGAGCAGCACCAGCTGGTTCTCCTGGTTGCTGGGCAGCACAACTTGCTCATCCTGCAGAAACTCAAGCAGCAGTTCATCCAGGAACTCTAGAAATGCTGCTCATTATTGATTTCCTCAACAGAGGCCTAGCTGGCCATGAGACTTGGTAAAATGTATACTAAAGATGGGATAACGCACGTTGAAATTTTAACATCTTCAAAGGCTGGTAGAAAAAAGGATGGTGGCTTGTGCTTGACGGTATGTCACAAAATAAAAGGAAATGACTGCGTAAATGGTATGTTTTGCTATAGGAACTAAAACTTGGGAAGTCTGGCAGGAACACCCCAGAAAGCTAAAGATGTGCCTGAAGTACTTTTGTGGTAGAGAAAGAAGGGACAGGATCAAGAGTAAATGGGGTAATGAATACAAAACTAAGTGATTCAGTCTGATAGAGTAAATAAACGGGAATCAAACTGCAAAGCAAATAAATGAAGAAAATGTGAGTGGTTCATAAAGAAGGCAAAGAGTTGGAGTCAAGGCTGGATTACATGAGAGTCTAAAGAGATGAGAGACCACTGTTGTAAAAATGCACAGCAGACTATGGAGTTGGTAAAACCAAAATTGGCTTGCAAGGATAGAAAGATACAGAGACTGACGGAAGGTGATTCAAAATCATTCTAGCTGTTTCCTTTTTATTTCTTTCCTCATGGCTTCAATTTAATTAAGGTACAATTCTTTACGCATTTGCTCATTTGAAAAAGCTTCTTGGATGATAAATGAAATGTCTTCAAAGAAAAATCAGAAAATCTAGTTGCCCCATGAAGCACCTTTGGGACAACTATGACCTGGATGACTGAGAATCTCTTCACGGTCATTAGATATGATCTCGGAGTTGCAATTACCTGAACGAGTGATTGACTTTAGAAGTCAATAAACTTCTAAAAATAATTTCCCAATAAGAACACTTAGTGTTCTGTAATATTCCCCGTTGGTCCTTGGAGTAACCATTTTGGGATGTGAGCATTATTCCAGTTTTGGGGTACTGGACCGTGGTGTTCCAACCACATGAATGCCCAGGTCTAGTTCCCTGTTGAATAATCTACAAAATGACTCAACGCATTGGACCCTTATTTCCATCACCATGATGCATTTCAACTACATAATCCTCACTTTTGGACTGCTCCTTTTCGGCTTTCAGGATGCCGCTTCTGAAGGTAGGTAGATAAGACCTTCTTTTCTCTGCAAAATTACATACAATCTCCTTGAAACCACCTCTTTCTCTTCCAAGCCATGAGTAAGAACAAACTTGGTGGAGGAGCTCCCAGAATAGCATATTGCTTTTAGGAAGCTGTTTTCTGGAATGAATCATCCAAGACACACAGAATAAAAGTCTCTTTTCTGCAATATTTCAGTCACCTCTATAGCAATAGCACTTAGCACTTATATAACCACTCCACAATACTTTAGCAGGATTCTCTGAACTCTTTACAGAGCCATCAATTTGCCCCCAACAATATATGTCCTCATTTTACCAACCTCAGAAGAATGGAAGACCGAGTAAAGGTAGAATTCAGTCAACACCATCCTTCTCAGTTCAGTTGTAACCATTATGGAACGTGAGCATTTTAAGGAATTGGAGACCTTGACATAGTATAAAAAGACACAACTAAAATCTTTCTTGCTTTCCTTGTGTAAGCTTTCCTATGAAGAAGACATTATTCCAAAAACTAGAGCTACTGTTTTGGGTTTTTTTTAACAAATTTTATTCAGTTTTTCACATTAAAAACAAAAATCTCTTTTTGGTGGACAACATGTTTCCGGGTCACAACCTTTACATATAAATATGATAGCAATTATACATTCATATATACATACTTAATTCTATTATTACCTTTTCCATTCCAAATTTTCAGTAAGGAGAGATACAAACACATTAATTCTAGCCTCTTTCATTGATCTCAATCGAAACAGCTTTTTGTTTCATTTCAATTATTTCAAATATAATCCTTTAATATTTATTTTAAAAATAAAGACAAACAATATGTGTTTGCCCAATAATAGTAATAATAATGATGATGATTATAAATGTCTCTCCTTGCTTTTAATAGTCTATATTAATTTATTAATTTAGTTGGTTCTTTAATCTGTCATATTCCCTTTCCATTACACATTCTTTTTATAAATTCTAGATTAATACAAATTTTAACACTAAAAGGAAAAAAAAAACAGGTATAGGTTTCCCCCCTTTTACTGCTTTGAGTGTGACACCTCAATGATTAAAATATACCTTTATTCCCTCATCTTGATTCCCAATAAATCATTATTTTTAAGAAGTTACAATAATAATCATTACATCTTTCCATTTGGATTCCGCAGCATATTTTCCCCCCTTAATATTTAATAAGAGTTATCAGTATCTATATTACCCTATTTTCTAAATATTTTTAATTGCAGAAATATTCTTATTACCCCTTGTCACCCTGCAGAATCCCCTTTCTAATTCATCAACCATTATCTCTGAAAAAATAATTTCTTTTCAACATTTTCCTATTTCCGTATTTCTTGATTTCATGCACCCCTTTCTTACTGCTTCTCCTCCCCCTCTTTTCCCCATATCTTTTCTCATTCCAATTTATATCCCTCTCTTTCTTAATATTTTCCTTTCCCCTTTTATGCTCGGTCTTTCTGCCTTTCCCGACTTCACAGGTATTCCCTCTTTTGATTGCCTTCTTAAATCTCAACTTCCTTCCTTCCTTCTTTCCCCACTTCTTTGTAGCATTCTTTGTGTTAATTGTCTATTTAAGAGGTCTTCTCCTTGAGTCAACTCCTCCTCCTCTGAAGCTCTTTCTCCTTGTTGTTCAATCACCATTTCCATTATTTCTAACACAGAGCAAAGTGATCGCCTCTTTCCCATAGTAATTCTCTCATATTTTTAAGTTCCATTTTTAATTCCCGAAGAGATATCCTCATTACACACTCTTGTATTTTATGATCGTTAAAGTCCACAAACAAAAAAAACCACTTTTATTTTCCTTCTTTCAATTTTCTAAAGTTCTCAATTATTCCAGCCCAGGGTCTATACCAAAAACATCAATCGATCCTACAGTCAGCCTTTCCTTGCTTTTTCCTTTATACTGGTTCTTCTTTCACTTTCTAAGATTCTTACTTGGTTTCAATATTTCTTTAATGTTATAACCACACAAGTTCATTTAGAAACAGGATGTTTTCCATTTTGTTTGAGCTCAAGTTTTTGTCAAAAGGTGGCACTCTCCATTATACAAAGTCTTCACCTTTTCCCCCTATTTTTTTTTTTTTTTAGGGTTTTTGGAACCTCAATATTCCAGCACAGTCCAGTCTCCAATCTGTAAACTTTATTATTATTATTTTTTGACTATCTTAAGTTCAGCTTTGTTTTATGCCTGTTTATCGCCAAAATATTTTAGTCCAATTTAGTTAAATCTTTAGTTCCAGCGTCTTCCTTTCCCGGTTCGAAACCCTGCTTAGTTGTCAAAAATATTTTCTTATTTTTTTTCCTGTCCCTTTGTAATTTGGCCACTCACTTTTCTTTTCTTAAAAATTCCATGTTACCTTAATCCCAGGGTACTTTTCTTTAGTTGTATTGCCCAGTTGTCCCGGTTCAGATGTTATCCACCTCTTTCTTCCCTCCTGCACAAATCTTAATCCAGCTGAATCCTCCTCTTTCGGGTGGCCATTTCAAACCACCGCTGCACTAGTCTTCGGGGGAGGGGGAAAGACCAGGCCCAGGAAAGGAGATGCGGCTCCCCTCAGCCTGGCTTGCAGCTTCCCCTTACTCCACTACCCCTCCAAGGCAGCTTCAGCCCCTAATCATGATGATTGGGGCTCCTCCACGAAAGAGCATGGACTATAGCCGCAGAGAGTTGTGATCTATGGTCCTTCAGCGAGGAGGTTCCGCCTTCTTCCTACAGTTACCATTTTTGTACATCGACGAGGAGCAACAGATGCAGAGAAATATATTTGGGTACTGCAATATAAACAATATATGAATTTTCCCACCCTAAGCAGACACGACAAAGATTTAAGTCTGGGTGAAGAAAGGTACACTTGAAATCTTTGGGCCAATCCCACTCCCACATTCCAGGTGTCCCTCCCCTCAGTGTTGAATGTCCAGCTCCAGAAGAGGCTTTGACTTCAGTCTGCTAGAGTACAATCCTTAACCCTCCAGCAAATGGCAGGAAAGCTCCCCCTAACCATTTTCTCAGTCCACATCAAAAGGCTGGAATCACAGCAATTTGGGTGGGGGGGCTGGTCGCTCTTCTTCGGGGTGCAGGATCTTGCATTGTCCAGGGTGCACCTCAGTTGCTTGAAGGGCTTCCAACAGCAATTGGCAAAGACTCAAAATGCAGGGTTCTCATTATGGTTGGGAAGGCAATGTATTTTCACTTCCTCTGGAGTTTCGGGAGGAATTGTCTTTATCTTCTTTTTGAATAGATTCTGAAATGTTTGGAGTCATGCAAACAACTTCAGGGTTTCCTTAAGATGGACAATCTGTCTTATTTTGTTCTTTTCCGTTTCCCCTGTATCTCCAGAGATATGTAATCTTCCCCGAAAAATAGGAAGGTGCAGACTGGCACTCATTCGTTTTTATTTCAACACAGCGACTGGGAACTGTGAGGGATTCTTTTATGGTGGATGTGAAGGAAATGAAAACAACTTCATAACTTTGGCTCAATGCAGAGCTACGTGTCAACCTTCTGGTAAGGAAGAAATTTTAATCTTTGCCTAGGCACACCATTAAAAGAAATGGCATTGTAGTCTTGTCTGTCAATCAATGATCTAAAAAGTGTTTGGTCCTAAAGTTAATTTAATCTCAGTTCAGCATTCTAAGCCCTGGACTAGTGAGGAGATTATCAACGGGCACAATCTGCAAAACTTTTAAAATAGTAAAAATGCAAAAAGATATTTCCTAAAGAAGTGCCATATAGCAACCTTTCCTGTTTTTACTGTTTTCCTTGCAAAGAGTTGTGTGAGTATTTATAAGGGGCTCATATTGGGATGGAGTAAGATATTGTAGAATCAAAGGAAATTATATAGGAAATGTCAGATCCGTTTCGCTTTTGTTTGTCCAGACAGCCTGGCCATCATGCTCCCTGAGGGAAATTGTATTATATACCATTAAAATGTATATGTTTTAATCAGAGGTGGTATTCAGCAGGTTCTGACCAGTTCCAGAGACCAGTAGCAGAAATTTTGAGTAGTTAGGAGAACCAGAAAATCCCACCTCTGACTGGAAAATTTATAGTATCCGTCCCCTGACATGCCCACCAAGCCACAGAACCGGTAGTAAAAAAAAAATTGAATCCCACTACTGGTTTTAATGTATTCTGGAAAAATGGTGTGACTATGCACTGAAGTGGCAATGAATTTTACTGCAGTGTTTGAAGTGAGATTTCCATCTGTGTGGATCTGGCTGTAGACTGGGACTTTTTTCTGCTACTTATTCGCTTTTGGGGATTTCTCTGGCTCTCTCTCAATCACAGACCTGGCATCTTTTGAGTATCGTGGCATCTCTCTTATCTCATCCTATTTCCTCCACCTGAGCTGTTCTCCTTTGTTTGTGAGGGATCCATAATTCTTGCTATCTATCTAAGTTAGAGAGACTTGCTTGGTTCCAGCCTTTCTAGAAAGACAATGAAAAGTCAGTTTTGGAACCACTTCTTTCCTGCTGTGAAGCATGGCATCCAGAGGTGATATTCAGCCAGTTCTGACAGGTTCTGGAGAAATGGTAGCGGAAATTTTGAGTAGTTTGGAGAACCTATAAATATCACCTCTGACTTGCCCCGCCCCCATCTATTCTCTGCCTCCTCACTCGCAGCTGATCAGAGTCCCAGCTGATCGGCTGGGTCTTCTTTGGTTGCCCTGCACAGGATAATGGAGCTGGAAAGCAGGTTCGTGGGGTGGGGAGGGAGTGGGGATTTTGCAGAATCCTTCCCTTGGAGTGGGGAAGAACCACTTCTTTCCTGCTGTGAAGCATGGCATCATATAATGCATCAGGACATCACATTGTGAATAAAATAAGGAAATAAAAGAAAAAATGGAGGTACCAATAATCAGATAGAAAACACACTAAGGTCCATACTTCATTCTGCCGAGGTTCAATTTTCCCGCTGAGGAGGTGGATGCCCTACAAGCTAGAGCAGACTAAGGAGCCAATGACATACTTGACTCTTCTACTGCTTACAACTTGATTTTGATTCTGTCTCCTTTCCAGCGTAACGTTTTCGCCTATCTCGGAATTATCTGATGGGATTGTTTGAGCATAGTCTTAAATAATCCTGCAAATCCTTGGAATGTTCTGTCTCGTAACTATTATTTGCAATGCTCCTTTAATTCAGTCAGGCCAGTGACCAGATTGCAAACTGAACACCCCGAAACAGAGCTTCCAGTGATACATGGAAGGTTGAAATGTGTTTTATTGTACAAGATAACACTGAGCATCAGACCTGGCAGGCGTATTTTCTTAGCCTCATACCCTCCGTTAGATCTTTGAAGGATAGTGAGAACGACTGGTGTATGTCTAAGGTTGTAAAAGTTGTAATAATACTTTTTCTATCTCTTTCAACACGGTCTTCAATTTATTCAGTACACTATTTTTTAACTCTTTGCTCTGTTCTACATAGTACTACTTACACAGAACGAAGGCTACACACTGTAGTTAGAGGAGAACTGTACTGGAGGTACCTATGTATCAACCCAGGGTTCCAACTGCAGGAATGTCTGTCTGTATTTCCTTATAGAGCAATATCAAAAATGGCTTGATTGAGTAAGAGACACTGGTTTCCAGGAGAAGAAGACAAACAACACACATACATTTTAGGAGAATTATCTGCCAAGAGTCACCTAGCTGAGACTCACTACTATGGAAATTAAATACAAAAGCAAATAAAATAAAATAATAAATAACTAAATAATCCTCACAGACCATAAGCGGTTCCCCCTGGGGATTTGGGAGGTGGTGTGTGGGTGGGTGACATAACTCTTTAGGTGAATGAAACTGGGGAATGAGGAGAAGAAGTGCTTCCTACTAAGGATCAGATAAAAACAAGTTGTTGTCCAAAACTGAGTAACAGGCAGAAAAAGGACACTGCAACCGTCATACATATGAAACAGCTGCAAATCCTCTGAATTTTGATCATGTGACCACGGGAATGTTGCAGCGATTGTAAGTGTGAAAAACAGCCGTCGGTTGCTTTTTTTTAATGCTGTTGTAACTTTGAATGGTCACTAAATGAACTGTTCTAAGTCAAGGTCTATCTGTACTGTAGTAGAATCCTGTTGCCCAACAAAAGGCACTTGACCTGCCCTTCATACAAATGTGGCAATTTGGACGGTAAGACCTTTCTGGCAAAATAATACAGGTGTTTTGTGGCACCTATAGTCTTTATATGAGGAACATGTACTCTTGTGACCACCACAACTTCTAAAATGTGTTCCATTGCCATACAACTTCTCTCTTCCATGGGTTCTGGAGAACCTTTCTCTTTGCACACCATCTCAATTTTCTCTCTTCCTAGCTTGTTCTAGCACAGGGGTGTCAAACTCAAGGCCAGCTGGCTGAATCCGGGCCACGATGAGGTCAGATCTGTCCCACACGGCCATCCTGGAAAGTGTAAGGGCTCGCGTCGCTTCTTCCCATCCCCCACCATCCCGGGATGCTTCTCACTGGGCCGCTTTCCCTCTTTCTTTTCCTGCTCCTCCTCCTCCTCCTTCAGACAAAAGCTGTGCTTTTCATCTGTCCATTGCAGTGCAGTGCCCAGGATTTACTTTGACCATGGTGGGGTGATCCCCGTTCATGGCGTGGCAGAGAAGGTGGAAGGCAATCCCCCCACCAGACCAAACCAGGCTGATGGGGTTGAGGTGGGAAACCAAGAGGCACAGAAAGCAGCCGAAAACACATTGCCTGTACCTGCCCCGCCCCCTGCCTCACCTCATCGTCTCCCGCAGGACCAGCCTCCCACACCCCATCCCACCCATCGGAGACCCCTGGATTCCCTCTCGATTCCTGCCCGGCCACTCCAGGTATCATCCATGTGAGCCACAGCAAGCTGGCTATGCGGCTGGGTCATGCCCAGTTGGCAGTGACCACCCAGCCACAACCCTTCTCCCCCCCAGCCACGGAGGGCAGCCACAATGATGATCCGGCCTTAATGAAATCGAGTTTGACACCCCTGCTCTAGCAACACGAAGAATCAGGGCTTATACTTTCTACTCCAATTTCCTACTAAACACTGCGAAGCTTCCAAGCCTTCAATTTCTACTGGATTCTTAGAGTAGCTGGTTTGCCTATTAAGATATGTAAGTTACTGTTATGTTCTGCGCATGGGTGCAAGGAATGGAGACAAGGCAGTGAACAGTGAACTTCAACTCTTTATTAATCATTCTGAACAGAGCAAAAACCCTAGGGCAACAGCAGCCCTTTTATAGGGCAGGCTGCTGACCTATTAGCCAATGAGAACTTGGAAGTGTTAAACCTTGAACCAATGAGAGTGGCTCATTAACAGCCAATCAGAGTCCCCAGAACGGACCAATCCGATATCACTATTATTGGCCAATCAGAAGAGCAGGATTAGAACCCTGCTTTTTCTTAAGTTTTGTTAAAACTTTATTTAAGCGCTTTTATTAGTTCATAACACCTCTTCCCCCCGCGTTCCATTTGAGGGGTGCGGTGACGTAATCCCTAAGATATGTAGGTTGTTTTAACTGTCTATTGGATTTGCGCTGTCCCACCGGTTCCTGTCTGTTGTCCGGTTTCTGCGGGATGTTTTTCGACAAATCTGGTACAGGCGGTTCTGCATCCTCGCTGGACGACTCGGTGCAGCTAATGCTGTTGTTGTTGTCCTCCGATCTTTGAAGGCTCGCCTCCATTGAGGTATTCCTCTTTAACAAGGAGAGTCCCCTCCCTGATTCTTCTTCATTTATCGCACCCGACTGCTGACTTCTTTCGCTTCTACTTTCCACCATTTCGAATTTGGTTTCTTCGCCATCCCCTCCCCCCTCAGTTTGGGAGTCACAGGAGTCACAGGAACTGGGTTGTAGCCTAGAGCGAAGCTGATCTATATGGTGTTTCCATATTTTCCATCCCAGGTTTGCACACGGTACGATCTGGGCCCGGTGGTTTGAATTACAGTTGTTTCAACCCATAATGGTTCGCTGGACAGGTTTTTAGTGAAAACTAAGTCGCCTATCTTGAACTCGTGGCATTTTCTGCTAGATCCACAGGGTTTCTCTGGCTCGTAGGACGGGTGAAGCCGGTCGAGGTGGGAACGGAGCTTGCGTCCCATCGACAGTTCAGCTGGGGTTTTGTTGGTAACGCTGTGCGGAGTGATGTGTTGGAGTAGGAATAGTCTGTTTATTTTGTCGTCAATGTCCCCATGGTCCATTTTGTGGAGAGTTTTTTTGACAAATTGTACCATGCGCTCGGCCCTGCTGTTAGCTGCAGGGTGCACTGGTGAAGTTAGCACATGGCGGATGCCCCGATCTGCTAAGTATTGTTCAAACGCCAGGGTGGTGAACTGGAGTCCGTTGTCAGAGACCAGAACATCTGGCAGCCCGTGCGTTGCAAATAGCCTGTTCAATTTTCAGATGACGGACTCCGTTGTAGTATTCTTCATTTCGTAGATGTCGAGCCAGTTGGAATAGGCATCCACTGTTAGGAGGAACGTATGTCCTTTAGTAGGTCCCGCAAAATCAATGTGGATGCGGGACCACGGCCCCCGGGGGCTTTCCCATTCTGTTGGAGTTGCTCTAGGTGGGGCGCTGCTGACTTCTTGGCACTTTAAACAAGTCTTTACCCAGGCTTTGATCTATTTGTCGATGCCTGGCAACCACACATAGCTTCGTGCGAGCGCTTTCATATGCACGATGCCGGGGTGACCGTCATGCAATGTTTTGAATACTGCTCGTTATAACCGCTCTGCGACGATGACTCTATCTCCCCATAGGATGCAGCCTTTTTGCGAAAAAAGTTCTGTTTGCCGGTTTCTGAAAGGGGTGAAGTCATCAGGGGTTTGTTCTATTGGCCATCCTCGTTCGACCCAGCTAAGAACTTGCGCCAAGATAGGATCTCATTTTGTTTCGATTGCAATGTCTCTGGCTGTTAGCGGTGGTGACTGTAGCGTTTCAATCTGGGCTGTCATAAGGGTTGGAGCTGGGTCGTCAACGGTTTCCGGAAGTGGGGCTTGGCTCAATGCATCAGCGTGGGGAATGGCTTTCCCCGGGCGGTTGTAATTTATAGTTGTACGCAGCTAAAAACTCCGACAAGCAAGTCCTTCTAGGTGACAATATATAGGGGGTTGGCTTGTCTCCTGCTATAATCCCTAGCAAAGGTTTGTGGTCAGTAACAATAGTAAAAACTCGTCCATACACATATTCATGAAACCGTTTCACAGCAGATACAACAGCAAGAGCCTCTTTGTCGATCTGGCTATAGTTACGTTCAGCCTTTGATAGGGTCCTTGAAAAATAGGCAATAGGGGCCTCACTACCATTTAGTAACACATGACTCAAAATGGCTCCTACTCCAAACGGTGATGCATCACATGTAATTGTTAAAGGCAGAGTCTCGTCATACTGCATTAAAACAGCATCTGAGGTTCGTAAGTTTTTCACTTGTCGGAATGTATGCTCCTCGTGGTGTCCCCAGACCCAGGTTGTTTTTTGTCGAGAAGTCTATGTAGGGGCTCAGCTACAGTCGCTTTCTAGTTTGTCTGCAAAAACGTCCTGGAATTCCTGGACGATGGCCTCCTCCCAGTCGTTGCTTCTGGTTTGGTGAATGCTGGCTACCTCGATCCCGAGTGGGGCGAACCATTGAAGGCCTAACAAGCTAGGCCGGTCACGGTCAATGACGGTCAGTGGTAATGACGCAGTACGATTTTTGAATGATACTTGGACTTGGCTGGATCCAACGACCGGAATTCGGTTCCCCTGATAAACTTTGAGTATGATTCTTTGGGCTCTGAGGTCTTGAGGCCAGATGGCAGGGATTAATTCTTTAAGAGTCTTCCAGGAAACCATCGAGAGGGACGATCCTGAATCGACTTCCATCACGCAAGGCTGGTTTTCAATGGTGACCTTCACTCGGATCTTCTTTGCATCTAGCGATGAGGCATGACCGATTGTAACAGTTTGGTGTGCCTCTTCTCTTCTCGATAAAATGGCCAGTGTTTTATTTCTGTAGGAGTGGTTGTTCCGTTGGTGGTTCAAATGTTCCCGACTCACAGGGAGATTCCCTGTGGTCTGGCGGTAGTTCTTTCCCCTCTGAAGTGGGCTGGATCCTTGCTTGCTTCTACAGACCTTCCCGATGTGGCCTCTTTTCCCATAGAAATGGCAGAGCGCGTCGAAGAATTTGCAGTCTGATCACGGGTGGTTTGCCCCACAACCCGCACATTGGTGCGGTAGTCTTTGATTCCGCTGATGGTGTTGGTCACGTTCAGACCAGAGCCGGTTGACCTCCTCCTCCTCATTTTCTGATGGCGATTCGAGGTCCTCATAGTGGGTTGCTGTTGTGTGCCTCTCTAGGCGAGGTGAGGTATCGCTAGCGAGTTGATCGAGCGGTGCGTTGGTACGGCGCATATGGGCAGCCGACTTCCTGGTTGCTTCTGCTGCAGTAGCGTCCTTGATGACATCAGCAAGGTCGATGTCCCCTTTGGCCATGATCTTGCTCTGTGTAGTGTGGTCAACTAATCCCAGAATTATTCGGTCTCTCAGAGCTTCTTCGAGGTCTGTAAACCCACAGAGGCCTCCCAGATTCCGGAGATCCGCAATGAAATCTGCAATGCTCTCTCCTTTCCGCTGGTCCCTCTGATAAAATTCATGTCTTTGGACAAGCGTTGGTACGGCGGGTGCACAGTGGGCCCGTAGAAGGGGTGTGAGGACGTCCCAGTCCATGATTTTCACCTCAGCCGGTTTCACTAGTGTGTTGGCCATCTTAAAGACAGCAGGCCCGCAATGGGTCAGGAACACTGCTCGCTTTTTCCCCATAGTGGCATCTTTCAAGTTGTTGGTCTCCAGAAACATCAGGAACCGGTCTTTGTACGAGTCCCAGTCTTCTTGTGCCGGGTCAAATGGAGCGGGTGGTATGGCGCCGCTGGACATGGTTTCTGTTGTCGATGTGCCTTCATCCACGTGCTCTGTTTGGTGCTCTGTAGTGTTCAGTCAGCTCTGATGTCTCCGCATCCCATCCTCATCGCCAGTGTTAAGTTCTGCACATGGGCGCAAGGAACGGAGACGAGGCAGTGAACAGTGAACTTCAACTCTTTATTAATCATTCTGAACAGAGCAAAACCCTAGGGCAGCAGCAGCCCTTTTACAGGGCAGGCTGCTGACCTATTAGCCAATGAGAACTTGGAAGTGTTAAACCCTTGAACCAATGAGAGTGGCTCGTTAACAGCCAATCAGATTCCCCAGAACGGACCAATCCGATATCGCTATTATCGGCCAATCAGAAGAGCAGGATTAGAACCCTGCTTTTTTGTTTGAAAAAGATTTTATTAATTTTCTACAAACAAACAAGACAAACAAAACATAAAAACATCAACTCTCATATGTACATCCAGTGTGTCAGTTGGTTCATCATTTTTGTGCATTCATTCTGTAGTCTCAATTACAATTATGTTACATAACAACTCATATTGTCAATCCAAACTTATATATCGTAATATCACCAAAAAAAGAAGTTTTTGACTATATTTTTAATCATTCATGCTTTATGAGCTAACAATACTTTAAACCAGTTTATTCTATAACAAATCATATAATCATATCAAATCAATCCTAAAAAACCCTTTATAAATATAATGTCAAATAACCAAATAATAGCAAAATAGCAAAATAAAGATATTCCTTACTGTCTAGCATTCTAAATATTCTATTATCTTATTTTATCATCAAGCCATTGATAAAAAAGATCCCAAATTTCATAAAATTGTTTATCCTCTTGCTCTCTAATTTCAAATGTCAATCTACTCATCTCAGCACATTCCAATATTTTCTTAATAATTTCTTCCTGTAATGGTATTTTCTCATTCTTCCAATTTTTAGCAAATACAACCCTAGCCGCTGTTAATACATTTACAATCAGGTACTTCAAATCTTTACTATATATATCAGGTAAAATTCCCAATAAGAAGATCTCTGGTTTCAAGTCTATGTGTTTCTTTGTCATTTTTTCCAACCACATGCGAATTATAGCCCAATAATAGCGTCCTCACAAGTCCACCACATATGGTAATACGAGCCGGGTATCTGATGACATTTCCAGCATTTTTCAGATTTGTTCTTAAACATTCTTGCTATTCTTGCCAGGGGAAAGTGCCACCTGTAAAACATCTTATACAAGTTTTCTTTATATGCTGTTGACATTGTCATTTTATAATTTTGAGACCACAATTTCTGCCATTTCTCTAGATCAATCACATATCCAAATTCCTTCCCCCAAACAATCATAGTTTCTTTGACTTGTTCTTCCTCTAATTTCATTCCCAGTAAATAACCATATAATTTTTTAATCACCTTCTCATCATTACCCATCAAGATCTCATCTAAATCAGTCTGCTTATCATAGAATCCCTCCGTTTTAGAATCTTCATCATACCTTGAATGTATTTGCGCATATGAAAACCAATTCATCAGAACCCTGCTTTTTCTTAAGGTTTGTTAAAACTTTATTTAAGTGCTTTATTAGTTCATAACAGTTACGAAGTCATATTATGTATATAATCACAAGAACAAATTCTGAATAGGCCTATTTTATTATTTCAAAAGAACTCCAAAGTCCAAGAAGAGGCTCCAAATCTTTACAGATCCCCTCTTTAGACACAGAGAATTGGTCAATCCTGCAATAACAGACTGAGGAAGTCCTTTCATTTCTAAATTTTGGGTGGCCCTCTTGCACTTATTGAATATTAACATTAATTTGTCATCCATGCATCAATGATTCAGCATGCAACGGACAAGCTGAAGATGTGACTATCAACAAATTCACAACATCCGTGAGAACTTCCAAGAAATGTGCCTTAAAAGTTATTGTTTATTAGCAATTTTTGTCAGTTTCAATGAAAGTTCGCCCTGTGTTCCATCGGCATTTTTTTTGAAAGCGGCTGCTCCTTGCACTCACAGACCACTCCTCTTCCCCATTCTAACAAACAAGGAGGAAGAATAGGAGCTGTAAGTTGTGTTAAACTATAGGCAAAAGGCAAATGGGTCAAATCCTGGAAAGGTGATCCAGAATCAGAAAGAAGGCAGCAATTGGATGTCCACGTTCCATTGTGGCTACAATGCTGTCACAACCAATATCCCTGCAAACCTGGCCTTGCAGGAGTTAGCTGGTAATCAAGACGAGCAGGAAGGGTTCATCTTTGAGGTGGAGGGAGCCTCAGGAAGAGCAAGAGACCGAGTAAGGGAAAGTGCACCTGCTCCTTCCACACCAGGCAGAGAAGTGCGAACCAGATTCCCGAGGGAGGAGCAGCTGTCACATAAACGGGAAGAGAAAATTTAGGGATGCCACCTGTGATCCTGAGCACATACATTTTAAAAGAGTTTGCAGCCCAGAGTCAATGAGTTGAGATTGACTGCTGTAGAAATTAATCTATCAAAACAAATAAATAAAAGTAATGACATTTCATTCTCAAAGCCCACAATCTGTTTTCCCTGGGAATTTGGGGCAGGGGGGAAGAGGGGGACGTAATGCTATGTGTCAGAATGATCTTGGAAAATGAGGGGAAGAAGAGTTGAGGATCAGATAAATGCCAGGGGAAGTCCATAACTGAATAACAAGCAGAAAAAGACACTTAGAAGAGATTCACTCTAAATTATCAGGTGGTTAAAATGAAACAGTGGGAGATTGGTACTTTTATACTCACAAGATTCTCTTAATGTAACGTTACAATAAAGCAGAATAAGCTCACCATTTTTCCCCTGTCTGGTTTACTTGGGATTGGGGGGAACTTACATTAGGCCAAAGTCAAAAGGTGTCAGAAGGACACAGAGTGAGTTGTTGCCAATGGAGAGCCTTGAGCTCTCTGCTCTTCTTAAATAGAAGAAACCCTGGAGGGCGGAGCTGGCATCACGACGATACGGCAAGCTATTTTGGAGGTCTGAAATCGCTGCCAATAGCTTTGCTCCTGGACGGTCCAAGTGGATCTAAACTATCCCAAAGACACGGTGAATGTAAAGAGTGCATCCTGTTGATCCCAGGGATACCGCAAAGTCCCTGGTAGATCCAGGAGAAGCTCTTCTTGCCAGCAGCAAAGAGGCAGCCATTAAAGCTGCTGAAGTTGGGACAGCTCCGAAATGGAAGAGAACAGAAAAAGAGTGTGCTGATTTGGTGAGAACTTTTTCTTTATTTTAAGATTTGAAAGGACACCCTAAGGAAAAGAAAGAATTTGTAAAAGTTTTGACAGAATTGATTAAGCGGCGATTTTAAACAGGAATGTCAAAGTAATATTTTTATTTTTTTTTCATTGCTGGATTTTCTACACATGATCTTATATTTTGAAACTGAAGTGGTTTTTTTCTCTTCTTTTTATCTATTCTTTTCTCCTTTTTGACTTTATAATATTTTAAGCCAGAGACTCACTTTTAGTTATTTTCTTTAAAAAAATCTTTTTCTTTTTAAAATTTATTCTTATTATATTTTCCTTGGGAAAGGTGGGAGAAAGTGAAAGCTAAAGAAGCCTAGCGGAAACACCCCAGAAAGCTAAAGATGTGCCTAAAGTATTATTGTGGTAGAAAAAGAAGGGGCGTGATCAAGATTTTGTGGGGTATAATGAATACAAAATGGAATGAAAGTGATTCAGTCTGATAGAGTAAATAAACGGGAATCATACTGCAAAGCAAATATATGATGAAAAAGTGAGTGGTTCATAAAGAAGGCAAAGAGTTGGAGTCAAGGCTGGATTACATGAGAGTCTAAAGAGATGAGACACTACTGTTGTGTAAATGCACAGCAGACTATGGAGTTGGTAAAACCAAAATTGGCTTGCAAGGATAGAAAGATACAGAGACTGACGGAAGGTGATTCAAAATCATTCTAGCTGTTTCCTTTTTATTTCTTTCCTCATGGCTTCAATTTAATTAAGGTACAATTCTTTACACATTTGCTCATTTGAAAAAGCTTCTTGGATGATAAATGAAATGTCTTCAAAGAAAAATAAGAAAATCTAGTTGCCCCATGAAGAAAAGCACCTTTGAGACAACCATTACCTGGATGACTGAGAATCTCTTCATGGTCATTAGATACGATCTCGGAGTTGCAATTACCTGAACGAGTGATTGACTTTAGAAGTCAATAAATTTCTAAAAATTATTTCCCAATCAGAAAACTTACTGTTCTGTAATATTCCCCTTCGATCCTTGGAGTAACCATTTTGGGATGTGAGCATTATTCCAGTTTTGGGGTACTGGACCATGGTGTTCCAACCACATGAATGCCCAGGTCTAGTTCCCTGTTGAGTAATCTATAAAATGGCTCAATGCAGCATTGGACCCTTATTTCCATCACCATGATGCATTTCAACTACATAATCCTCGCTTTTGGACTGCTCATTTTTGCCTTTCAGGATGCCGTTTCTCAAGGTAGGTAGATAAGATCTTCTTTTCTCTACACCACTACATACAATCTCCTTGCAACGGCCCCTTTCTCTTCCAAGCCATGAGAAAGAACAGACTTGGTGGAGGAGCTTCCAGAATAGTATATTGCCTTTAGGAAGCCCTAAACAGAATAAAAGTCTCTTTTCTGCAATATTTCAGTCACCTCGAAAGCAATAGTACTTAGCACTTATATAACCACTCCACAATACTTTAGCAGGATTCTCTGAACTCTTTACAGAGCCATCAATTTGCCCCCAACAATATATGTCCTCATTTTACCAATCTCAGAAGGATGGAAATCTGAGTAAAGGTAGAGTTCAGTCAACAACATTCTTCTTAGTTCAGTGGTAACCATTATGGAATGTGAGCATTTTAAGGAGTTGGAAAACCTGACATCGTATAAAAAGACACAACTAAAAACTATGAAGAAGACATTATTCCAAAAGCTACTATAAAACAGCATATGAATTTTCCCACCCTAAGCGGACATGATAAAGATTTACGTCTGGGTGAAGAAAGGTACACGTGAAATCTTTGAAAGAGGTCAATCCCACTCCCAAATTCCAGGTGTCCCTCCCCTCAGTGTTGAATGTCCAGCTCCAGAAGAGGCTTTGACTTCAGTCTGCTAGAGTACAATCCTTAACCCTCCAGCAAATGGCAGGAAAGCTCCCCCTAAACATTTTCTCAGTCCTCCTCAAAAGGCTGGAATCACAGCAATTGGGGGGGCTGGTCGCTCTTCTTCGGGGTGCAGGAGCTTGCATTGTCCAGGGTGCACCTCAGTTGCTTGACGGGCTTCCACCGGCTATTGGCAAAGACTCAAAATGCAGTATTCTCGCTATGGTTGGGAAGGCAATGTATTTTGACTTCCTCTGGAGTTTCGGGAGGATTTGTCTTTATCTTCCTTTCAAATAGATTCTGAAATATTTGGAGTCATGCAAACAACTTCAGGGTTTCCTTAAGAAGGACAATCTGTCTTATTTTGTTCTTCACTTTCCCATGTATCTCCAGAGATATGTAATCTTCCCCTAATCACAGGAAAGTGCAAAGCTTCGCTCCTTCGTTTTTATTTCAACGCAACAACTGGGAATTGTGAGGGATTCATTTATGGTGGATGTGGAGGAAATAAAAACAACTTCGTAACTTTGGGTCAATGCAGAGCTACATGTCAACGTTCTGGTAAGGAAGAAATTTCAAGCTTTGCCTTGGCACACCATTAAAACAAATGGCATATTAGTCTTGTCCATCAATCAATGATCTTGAAACTCTTTAGTCCTAAATTTAATTTAATCACAGTTCTGCAATCCAGGCCCTGGAATAGTGAGGAGTTTATCAATGGATGCAAACTGCAAAATTAGGAAATCTTTTAAAATAGTAAAAATGCAAAAAGATATTTCTTAAAGACGTGCCATAAAGCAAGCTTTCTTGTTTTTACTGTTTTTCTTATAAAGAGTTGTGTGAGTATTTATAAAGGGGATCACCTTAGAATTGAGTAAAATACGATAGAATCAAAAGAATTTATATATTTCTCACAGGAAATTTTGGACCTGTAACGCATGTAATGCCTGGAGATGCTTTTGTTTATCCATACAGCCTTGCAATAATGCTCCATGAAGCAAATTGTATTATATGCCATTAAAATGTATATATTTTAATGTTTTCTGGAAAAATGCTGCTACATTGCACCTAACCATCGATGAAGTTTGCTGCAGTGTTGAAGTGAGACTTCCATCTGTGTGGATCTGGCTGTAGACTGGGACTTTTTTCCGCTACTTATTCACTTTTGGGAATTTCTCTGGCTCTCCCTCAATCACAGACCTGGCATCTTTTGAGTATCATGGCATCTCTCCTATCTCATCCTATTTCCTCCACCTGAACTGTTCTCCTTTGTTTGTGAGGGATCCATAATTCTTGCTATCTACCTAAATTAGAGAGACTTGCTTGGTTCCAGCCTTTCTAGAAAGACAATGAAAAGTCAGTTTTGGCAGCACTTCTTTCCTGCTGTGAAGCATGGCATCATATACTGCATAAAGACATCACATTGTGTTGATGCACAAAAAAACATTCAATAAGATAAATTGCCAATCTTTTATACAACTGAAGGCCATGGACTTTGGAGAAAAATTTATAGGAATGATATTGGCAATTTACTCAAGCTGAACCACCAGTGTTTTGGCTCAACGGGGACAAAACTGAGATATTTAAAATAAACAAAGGAGTGAGACAAGGATGTCCATTGTCACCTCTACTTTTTATCCTCTCATTAGAAATACAATTAACAAATATCAGGGAAGAACAAGAAATAAGGGAAACTACAATTAGAAAAGAAGAATACAAAACACAAACATCTGCCGACTATGTAGTGTTATTTTTATAGATGAACCTGGCGAAAGTGGAATTGGTCTATTACAAGAAATTGAAAAATTTGGCAAAGTAGCAGGATTTTAAATAAAAAAAAATATTAATCAAAAACCTGATGGATGCCCAGAAAAAAAGATCTAAAGGGAAAATTGGAAATCCGATAGTCAAAAAAGTAAAGTATCTTGGTATTTGGTTAACAGCAAGATGCTCCTCAATTAAGGAAAATAACTATTATAAATTAATATTAAAAATTTTAAAAAGATCTGGAGACATGGGGAAACTTACAGATCTCACTAATTGGAAAGATTGCCGCAGTTAAAATGATCATATTACTGAAAATATTATATCTGTTTCAAGCTATACCAATAAAATTAGGCAAATCCTTTTTTGAGGAGCTAAATAAGGTAATAGCCAAATTTGTTTGGATGGGAAAAACACCTAGAATTAAAATGAAATTAATGTAGGATAGAAGAAGTAGAGGTGGCTTTTTTCTGGACTGGGAATTATATTACCAGGTAGTGGCCAAAAAACTGGATAAAAGACTGGATTAATTTGGAGAATAAAAGAATATTATTATAATTTTTTTTTTTGCTGCAAATGCTATTGTCAGACCCCTCACGTATGCCTTTGTTGTATCCCATAAGTTTTGAATTGTTGTGTGTTCATTTATATTAATTTCAAGAAATATCTTCAATTCCTTATTTATCATTTAATTGAATTCAATTGACACTAATAGACATGTACACTGTTATGATAACGCTGCAAAATGTGAGAGAACACGTTTCTCTTTTTTAAATTTTTTTGAAATTTTGAATAAACAAATTTTAAAAAAGAATATTTTTATTAAAGGGACATTACTTGCAACGAGGGTGGCATGGATGCTTATGGGAAGGGAAACGCAAAAGACATTCTTATTTCCTAAGACATCAGATTGGAGATTCAGGTATGGGGAAAAAATTTTTTAAAAATCATTACACGAAAATAACAATCTGGCTGTCAATGATGGAAGCGATGATATATCCCAATGCAATGGATTTAAATAAAGTAAGAAAACATAAGGAATTGATTGACCCACGAGGAAGGCTGAAAATAACACAAGAACTTAAACAACAAGGTATAGATATCGACTGTTGGCCCTACCTACAAATTCAGACTGGATATAGAAATGATAAAGAATATGGATTTTATAAAGAGCAGCAACAATTAGATAAAATAATCCAGGGACTGGAAAAGAAGGTGATATCTAAAACATATAACCTACTTTTGAACTTTAAAATGGAGGAAGAAATTGTAAAAGAAACAATGATTGTTTGGGTGAAAAATTTGGGATACAGCATTGAATTAGAATATTGAGAAAAAATGTGGGGGGGGGATTATAAACTAACCTTATCAGCAACGTATAAAGAAAATAAATACAAAATGTTGTATAGGTGGCACCAACCCCCTGCCAGTTTGGCAAAGTTGTTTCCAACTAGAAAACCAGAATGTTGGAAATGCAAAAATAAACATGGCATCTATTTCCACATGTGGTGGACATGCCCTGAAGCAAAAAAAAAAATCTGGAATAAGATTAAAAAGTGGACAGAGGAAATTACAAAATAAAAAATTGAATTTAGACCAGAATTGTTTCTATTGGGACTTATACAGTGAGATTATGCTAAGACCAACAAATATATCATCCTACGCATAACAACAGCGGCCAGAATAGTGTATGCACAGCAGTGGTGGTATTCCGCCGGTTCACATCAGATTCGGCAAACTGGTAGCAAGAATTTAACGTGGGTCACCGAACTGGTAGTAAGTTGTGGCTGGCCAGGCCCCCCACCCGGTTGCCCTCCCACCCAATGCTCACTCACCCTGCCTGTCTGCCTGATATTCGCCTTAGGTATTTCTTTTTTTCCCTTCCGACAATCAGCTGTGCCGGAATTTCCCTTACCGAGGCCCAGGAAGGCAAAAAATGAAGGGAGAAGCTCAGGCAACCCTCCTTTTTTGCCTTCCAGAGCCCCAGAGGAGCTTTAGGGGAGCAAAAATGCCCCCCCAGAGGCTTCTCTGAGGCTAGAAAGCTCCCAAAATGGAGCTTGGAGGGGCGCTGTATGCCCCTCCCATGCTCTGTTCCTTTTCTTCCAGAGCTCCAGACGAGCCTTAGGGGAACAAAAGCGACCTCCTTGGAGGCTCCTATGTGGCTAGAAAGCTCCCCTAAATACATGGGGGCTGCAAGAAAGCCATGCCCACCCAGTTACATGGCCACATCCACCAAGCCATGCCCACAGAACCGATAGTAAAAGTTTTTCAATCCCACCACTGATGCACAGCACTGGAAACAGGGTAATATGCCATCTGACGGGACTGTGATAAGAAAGATTTTGGACTGTGCAGAGATGGACAGGCTGACCTTAGAGTTAAAAGATAAAGGCGAATCAGACAGTGGTGGTATTCAATTTTTCCCCCTACCAGTTCTGAGGATGTTAGATCTGCGGTGGATTGGTCCGACAGAGACGCGAGACCATTCAAGTGATTTCAGCTCTTTATTAAGGATAAGGAATAGTCTGGGAATGCGAGCCGCGGCAGCCCTTCATATAGGACTGGCTCGCGGCTCGGCGGCCAATGGCAGCACTTTGAATCTCCCGCGATCGGGACAGCCAATCGCGATAGATTTCTAGTGCTCCAATCACGGCCGAGCTTTCGACCAATCAGGTTTCCGCCTGTCCGGACCAATCGGTTGCGAGGGTTTCGGAGTATGCTAATATTGTACACCCCTCCCCTCTTGGTTTCGTCCGTCGGTGCATAGTGATGTAGTCACATAGGTAGGCGGGGCTTCGCACCTGCCTACTTGACCTGCGCGGTTCAGTTCTGGTGTGGTCGTTGACCAGTTCGGATGCCTTCTCTGTCGCTCTGGTTCCTTGGGATGGAACTGCCTGGAACGTTGAGCTGGGCCTTTCTTGGTAGCTCCCTCCCGGTCTACCAGGGCTGGTTGAGCTGCCGCTTCTGCTCCCGTCAGGTTTTTCCTGGCCGGGTGAGCAGGTTTGGCTGCTCCTTCCAGGTGAAGATTCCGGGGTTTCGTGTTCCATTGGTCCTGCATCTACAGGTGAGTAGCATCAGTTTATTGTTTTATCTATTCTAGGTGGGGGGTGTTCTGCTTGCGTCAGTTGGTTCCCTTCGGTTCTTTCTCTATCGCTTGCCGATTCCCCCCCCCCTTCTAGTTTCTTGTTCGGGTGTCTGGCTGATGGTGACGGCTATTCTTGACCTAAGTTGGTTTATGTGCCGTTTCCAGTTTTTCTCGTTGCTTGTTTCCAGTCGGTATGATAGGGGCCCAGTTATCTGGGTGATTGTTGCTGGCACCCAGAGTGGTTCCCCTGTGAGGTTTTTGGCGTATACTAGGTCCCCTACATTAAATTTTCTGTGTTTGCTGGAGGAGCCTGGGGGTTTGTCTGGGTTATATGTTGGGTGCATTCTGTCTAGTGTTGAGCGTAGTTTCCTGCCCATCATTAGTTCCGCTGGGCTTTTATTTGTGGTTGCGCTAGGTGTAATGTGTTGAATGAGGAGCATTTTATTGATTTTGTCCTGTATATTGGTTGTTTCTATTTTCTGGATGGCTTTCTTGGTGTATTGGACCATGCGTTCCACCCGCCCGTTCGCTGCCAGGTTTGCCGGTGCGGTTAATGCATGGCATATCCCTTGGCCTGCCAGAAATCGTTCAAATGGTAGTGTGGTGAACTGGGGGCCGTTGTCCGACACTATTACGTCTGGCAGGCCTTGCGGAGCAAAAAGTTTACTCAGTTTCCTTATCACCGCCTCCCTTGTAGTTGACTTCATGGTGCTTACCTCCAACCAGTTGGAGTATGCATCTACTGTGATAAGGTACATATGTCCCTTGGTTGGCCCCGTGAAATCTATATGAATCCTAGACCATGGACCTCTTGGTTTTTCCCATTCTTGGGTTGGGGCAGCGGGAGGATTAGATCTGGATTCTTGGCATTGTTTACATTTGGCAACCCAGGTTTCGATCTGTTTGTCCATTCCTGGCCACCATGCGTAGCTTCTGGCCAGGCTTTTCATCTTAACCATCCCCGGGTGCCCCTCATGCAACATTCCCAATACTTTTTCCTGTAATTTTTCCGGAATTACCACTCTGTCCCCCCAAAGTATGCAGCCCTTTTTGGTAAAGAGTTCAGTTTGTCTGTTCCGGAAGGGTCTGAATAGTTTGTCTATGTCCCCTTCCGGCCACCCTTTTCCCACCCAGCTCAAGACTCGCGCCAGCCGTTTGTCTTTATTTGTTTCTCTGGCAATGTCTGGCATGGTCACGAGTGGGTTGGATATTGTCTCTATTTGGAGTACCTCTGTTGTGGGTGCCGGGTCATCTTCACGGTCCGGTAGGGGTGACCGGCTCAGGGCGTCTGCATGGGCGATGTCCTTGCCAGGTCAGTGTATCAGCTGGTAATTGTATGCTGCTAGGAATTCGGACCACCTTGTCATTCTTGGCGATAGAATGTTCGGTGTGGCCCTGTTACTCACCAGGATTCCTAGCAGCGGCTTGTGGTCCATGATGATTGTAAAAGTCCTACCGTAAAGGTACTCGTAAAGGCCGGCGATGACTGCTAGGGCCTCTTTGTCGAGCTGGCTGTAGTTCTGCTCTGGCTTTGAAAGTGTCCTTGATGAGAAAGCGATGGGTGCTTCCCTCCCATCTGGTAGCTGGTGGCTGAGGATGGCGCCGATCCCAAATGGTGATGCGTCGCAAGTTACCGTCAATGGCAGGGTCTCGCTGTACTGGATTAGTACCGCATCGGATGTTAGCAGGTTCTTTGTGTTGTTGAAGGCGCTCTCCTCTCGTGCTCCCCAGGTCCAGGTGGCTGTTTTATCTAACAGCCTATGCAGCAGTTCCGCCACGGTCGCCTTTTGAGGTAGGAAGACATTGTAAAAGTTTAACAGTCCCAAGAAAGCCTGTAATTCCGTTTTGTTCTTTGGTCGCGGTGCTTCCCTTATGGCTCTCAGTTTCTTTTCTGTGGGGTGAATCCCTTGTTTGTCAAGGAGGTTCCCTAGAAATTCGACCCTTTCGGCCCATAGCTGGCACTTCCCTTTCTTGACTTTAAGTCCCGAGTCTCTGAATTTCTGCAGTACCTCCCTCAACCTGGCTTCTAGTTGTTTCTCATTTTTCGCAGCCACCAAGACATCGTCAAAGTCGGGCACAACCCCTTCTATTCCTTGGAGGAGTCTTTCCATAAGGCTTTGGAAGACCCTGGGTGCCATGCTGACTCCAAATTGGAGCCGGTTGCAGCAGATAGCCCCTCGGTGCGTTACGATGGTTTGGGCTTCTGCTGTTGTGGCGTTGACCGGCAGTTGCTGGTATGCTTGTGCCAGGTCGAGCTTTGCGAAGATCCGGCCTCCCCCCAGTGAATGCAGAAGATGTTGGACTACTGGGACGGGGTATGCGCTTTGTTGGAGCGCGTGGTTTAGGGTGGCCTTGTAGTCACCACAAATTCTCACTGACCCATCTGGCTTGATAGGGTGACAATTGGGGTCTCCCACCGGGCATGATCGATCGGTTCCAACACCCCTTGCGCAATGAGCTTGTCAAGCTGCTCATTGATCTTAGGCTTGAGTGCAAACGGCACTCGCCTGGGCTTAAGGCGGATTGGCGTGATACTCGTGTCTATGTTAAACGAGATAGGGGACCCCTGGTACTTGCCTAGGCTGTCATCAAAGACTTCCTGGAAGTCCCTCACGAGCGCCGTTTCCCAGTCCGCCCCTCCGATGTGGTGTATGCCAGTTACTTTGATGCCCAGGGGTGCAAACCACTGCAGTCCCAGCAGGCTCGGGCGATCTCGGTCGACGATCGTCAGGGGTAGCACTTCTGTATGGCCCTTGAAGGTGACCTTAAAGTGGCCCCTGCCAGCTACAGGGATTCGGTTCCCCTGATAGTCCTTGAGGGTTAGTGTTTGGTCCTTCAGTTCATGGCGGCGGATGGCGGGAACCAGACACTTGAGTGTGTGCCAGGAGACCATTGAGAGGTAGGACCCGGAGTCCACCTCCATTTCGCATGGTTGGTCTTCTATTCCCACCTTCACGTATACTTTCCTGGCATCGCTTATGGAGGAGTGGCCGATGACGACGGTTTGGCGTGACTCCTCCCTTTGTCTTGTCTCCTGGAGTTGCCAAGCCCCTCGCCCTCGCATTGATCCCGCCTGTAGAACTCATGTCACCGGATAAGGATGGGCACGACGGGGGCGTAATGGTTCTGCAGCAGGGGCTCAAGATCGCTCCACTCCAACTTGACATCCTCTGGTTTGGCCAGGGCTTTGGCCATTTTAAACACTGTGGGCCCGCAGTGTGTGAGAAACACGGCTCGTTTCTTGTGGCCGTTGGCATCTTTAAGATTGCTACTCTCAAGGAACTTCTAGAACCTATCAGTATAGGATTCCCAGTCCTCGGTAGCAGGGTTGAAGGGAACGGGTTGTGAGTTGATTCCGGCCATTCTGCTTGCTGCTGCGTGCCACCTCGCCACGTGCTGGATGGTCTCCTTGTCTCACGATCCCACCTTCGTCGCCAGTGTTAGATCTGCGGTGGATTGGTCCAACAGAGACGCGAGACCATTCAAGTGATTTCAGCTCTTTATTAAGGATAAGGAATAGTCTGGGAATGAGAGCCGCGGCAGCCCTTCATATAGGACTGCCTCGTGGCTCGGCAGCCAATGGCAGCACTTTGAATCTCCCGCGATCGGGACAGCCAATTGCGGTAGATTGCTAGTGCTCCAATCATGGCCGAGCCTTCGATCAATCAGGTTTCCGCCTGTCCGGACCAATCAGTTGCGAGGATTTCGGAGTATGCTAATATCGTACAGAGGGCATGGCTTTGTGGGGGAGGGTCATATGACTGAGTGGGTGTGCCCACTCAGTCACTTGAATCCCCACCATGCCACGCCCACAGAGCCCGGTAGGAAAAAAATATTGAATTTCTACCTATCTACCTATTTTGTGCCCAGGCAAGCCTGGCCTAATCTGTCAAAGACCTATTGAGCAAAGAAAGGTTCGGCTGCACATGCCTGCAGGGAGAAGATTTAAACCATGCCAGGACTACCTTCTGTTGCTTGAAACCAACTTTGACATTTGGATTTGCACTTTGTTTAGTCTTGCTCTTGACTCCTGCTCTGTTTTCAACCTCAGAGTGTTCCTGACTAAGTCTTTGACTCTTCCCTTGGTACTTTTAACAACATTGTGTGTTTTCTGATTATGGACTATCTATCTTGAATTATGTCTACTCCTCATCCTACAATAAGCTGTAATGAACATACGTGGTCTTTCTCTTGCTTCCCATTTCCTCTTCTGTCACCTCTCCTGCCCATCAGCTGTCATTTCACCAGAAAAACATCCTGATGCCTTCACAAATCTCTAAATGCTCTACTCCAACTGTTCCTTTCAAAGTGCATGTTCTCCTCCCCAGCATCTCTGCAAGCCTTGTCCCCAAGTGTCTGCATCACACTGCAATTTGACTTGCAGTTGCATGGGGGGTTACTGTAGAAGCAGTGGTGGCGCAGTGATTAGAATGCGGTATTGTAGATAACTGCCCAAAGCCTGGAGTTTGATTCTAGGAAACTCAAGGTTGACTTAGCCTTCCATCCTTCCAAGATCAGTAAAATGAAAACCGAGATTGTTGGGGGCAATAGGCTGATATTGTAAGCTGCTCAGAGAGTACTGTGTAAAGCACTATCGAGTGGTATATGAGTCTAAGTATTAGTGCTACTGTATTCCTTTCACTGAAACCAGGAGAGGAAAAAATGTAGTCTCACAATTCAGAAAAGGAAAGAGGGGTAAGCTACAGATCTGTCAATTTAGTATCTATACTGAGCAAGGAACTAGAAAGGTTTGACAAATAACATGTGTCTGAGTAATTAATAAGTGTACTATAACTAAAAGTCAGCATGGGTCTGTCAAGAGCATATTGTACCACAGGGCTGTCAAACTCCTGGCCCATGGGCCAGATATGTCACATGCTGGTCACGCCCACATCTAGTTTAGCAAAGGGGGAAAAAAAGTCCCCATATGTCACGTGACACCGCCGTTATGACCTGAGTTTGACACCCTTGTTATATCAGATTAACCTTTTATTTTGGGGGGACCACAGATAGTTTGTGCCATAATCTTTCGGTTTTGATACCTCGTGGTTTTCTGTAATTCATCTTTTATTTTACTATCCCCTAGTAGAGTAGTGGCTATCCTTTTTGGGATCCTGGGCCAAAAATTGTGTGTGCACTTGTATGTTCACGCTCACGTGCCAGTACCCAGAAATCTTGAGGAAGGCTGCAGGCTTTGCAGGCCGAAAACTAGCTCCATTTCATCACTTCTGGTATTTTCGGAAAAACAGAAAGTGACAAAATGGGGTTAGTTTTCAGCCTGCAAAGCCTGCAGAAGCCTGCAGAAGGTTTCCTCAAGACTTTGGGTGGCTGAAAAAGGCCTCAAACCTGCCAAAAATCAGCTGTGAAGTGCACACATGCACAGTGAGGAAAATTTACCTGCAGCTTATGTGCCGGCACAAATGTTTCTGCATGCCACCTGTGGCATGTGTGCGATAGGTTCCCCTTCACGGGCCTAGTACACAACAGTTATCCAGCTTTCTTCTTTTCAACCACAATTATCTCTCATGCATTATGAACTTATGAGCGAAGATGTTAGTAGTTCATATTTGAAAATCCCACAGTATTTTAACCTGCCTATTTTCAACTACTTTTTCAACTTTATTGTTAAATGGGCGCAGATGAGGAAGGAGCAGACCCAGTATTGTAGAGAACTCTTTATTTACAAGCTGATTCAAAAAAGTGACAATCGCGGCCAGCACCGGCTTTTTATAGCCGGCATTGTCCATTACTTCAGCCACTGACAGATCTCCAATATTCACACTAGTGGCTGAAACTAATAAGTGGAGTCTGACATGAGACTCCGCTTTGCATATGACATGGTTCATGTAGACATAGCTTAATGCATATTTAACATATATGTTCTCACCAGTTTTTCATTATTGGCACGTGATAATTTACACATATGTTGCAATGAATCATTCTGGCAAGTGCGTTATGTCATTGTTTGTAATCAGTTTGTGTGATCTTCATGCAGGAGGATATGATCTATGGTTTCTTCTGTTTCTCTGCACAACCTGCACTTTGAATCATTTGATAATTTTTCAGTTGTGGCCTTGATTGTGTTGTTTTGAAAAGCTCATTCTTGTGCAGCCAAAATCAAGTCTTTAGTTGTTGTTGATGTTGTTGTTTTAATGTTCCTGTTGGAAGCCATTGCCAGGGTTTATCTTTATCCACTTTTTCCCTTGATCTTTTGTACAAACTGATCTTGCAATATGCTTTTCCTTACCAGCATTGTTATTTTTTAAATTACATTATTTCAATGTTCATGTTTTGTTTCCTGTACATCTACTAAGTTTCCATTTTTACTTGCACCAATGCTTTTCTTGGCTGTCCTTTGCATAAATTCAACATATATTGAATTTTTAAAAAAATGAAAAATAAACAGGCAAAGACTGTTTATTTTACTTGAAGTATATCTCTACCTCCATTTCTGCAGGACAAATATAACCTTTAAGAATCACTCTAGAAGGATAGAATGCACAGTGAACTGTCCTCCGTTTTCTTATTATGATTATTATGTTTATGGCACTTAATCCACCTTTCAAGTCCTTCTCAAGGAGCTGGGCTAGGCAGTTATTGTTGCTTGATATTTTTATTTCTGCATTTCAAAAAAGAGATGTAACAGAGCTTTAGTTTCCAATACCCGCTTTCCTTTTAGAAACACCAAGGAATTGCAAATTACGGGCCAGGAAAGGAAAATGCAAGGGTAAAATTCCTCGCTATTATTATGATGTCTTCAACAAGAGATGCCAATTGTTTATTTACAGTGGCTGCGGAGGAAATACAAACAATTTTCAGACCTTCGACGAATGCAACAAGGCCTGTGATGCATTTGGTACGTTGAAAAAATTTTATATTCCCCCACCCAGAATTAATTAATTAATTGATCATCACAATATAAAAAAGAGGTTGAGACTCTAGAAAGAGTGCGGAGAAGATAATTAGGGGCCTGGAGCAGGGGTGGGATTCTACAGGTTCACATCTATTCGCTAGAACCAGTTGTAAACCTTCTAAGGAGTTCGGAGAACCTGTTGTTAGAAAAAATTACTGGCCTAATCCTGTAAGGAAGGCAGGAAGGAAACATTCTGGCGTTGCTTACAGAAACTGCCTCTCCGTTAACCCTTATTACATTCTTGGCAGGACTAGATTTCCTGTCTCAGGAACTTCTCTTGAGTTTTTTTCCCCTCCTTTGCTGGTACTTTGCTTGTGTGGAGTGACTATTCAAAGTTACAATGGCACTGAAAAAAGTGACTTATGACCATTTTTCACACTTACGACTGTTGCAGCATCCCCACAGTCATGAGAGGTCAGGCAAGGAGATGCGTGTCTTGATGTGAGTGATATTGAGTTGGCCACGCCCAGCCAATAACATGGCCACCAAGCCACATCCACCCAGTCACATGACCACCAAGCCAGGCCCACCAACTAAGCCACACCCAAAGAACAGGTTGATAAAAAATTTGAATCCCACCCCTGGCCTGGAGACTAAAATATATGAAAAACGGTTGCAGGAATTGGGTATGTCTAGTCTAGTAAAAAGAAGGACTAGGGGTGATACAATCGTAGTGTTCCAATATTTGAGGGGCTGCCAGAAAAAAGAGGGGGTCAACCTATTCTCCAGAGTACCAGAAGGCAGGACAAAAACAAAGGATGGAAACTAGTCAAGGAGAGAAGCAACTTAGAATTAAGGAGAAATTTCCTGACAGTGAGAACAATTAATCAGTGGAACGACTTGCCTTGAAAAGTTGTGGATGTTCCAACTGTGGAGGTTTTTTTAGAAAAGAGATTGGACAACCATTTTTCTGAAAAGGTGTATAATTTTCTGCCTGATCAGCAGGTTGGATAGAAGAGCTGAAAGGTCCCTTCCAACTTTATTGTTCTGTTATACAGAGACATGCAGTTGTATTTCTCTTTTTAAAATTATGCATGTGCTTAATATATCTGCAAGGTAAAAAATATACATTTATTAAATACTACAAGATACATTTCATAAGAGTTAACCATTTCCTTGTTGTTGGAAATATAATTCAGGAACTGAAATATTAAATAAATGGTCTGGGCTTGCCATGCTCTTCCTGGATTTTAAATTAGCCCTTTAATGTCAAAGCAGCAAGGAAAGCAACCACTGAGAAATTTGATATCATTTCCTTGAATTGTTTCACTTGTGAACTACATTTTTAAATATTTTAAAAAGCTGCAGGTAATCACTAATTGCTCATCTTCTCAAAGTCAGAGAGAGAAGCTTATTTTTCTTCTTTCTGGGTGTTAGTACCTACCTGACACGCCCTTTCTCGTCGAGCTGTGTAGAGCATCCAGAGTTGGAGGTGCTCCAGTCTTCACTCTTACAGGCTGAGCTATAATTGAGGAACGCTCCTCCTCCTCCGCGTGACTCCTCCGTAGCGTTCCCCAGTTTTACGAAGACGAGAATACAAAAACAACTATCCTCTCATCTTAACTATTATACATTTGTCAACTATAAACTGCTTGAATCATTGGCCAAAACAGGATTCTCCACCAGACGGACCAATTAGGGTGGGGCTGGATGCTCTATTCAGCTCAACGAGAAAGGGCGTGTCAGGTAGGTACCAACGCCCATTCTCCATAGAGCTGCTGTGAACATCCAGAGTGGGACATACCAAAGCATGGCCTGTCCTACAGGAAGGACTCCGTCTGGTCCGGAATCTCCTCTGGTTCTCTCGCCACTTGTTGAAGGACTCATCTGCCAAAGGACGCTTCTGCTGAAGCATAAACATCGATCTTATAGTGGCGGTATAAAGGGAGACGGAGACGCCCAGGTGGCCGCTTGACAGATATCATGAATCAATGCCTGAGTAGCCCAGGCTGCCGAAGTAGCTGCACTCCTTGTAGAGTGAGCGGTTATCCCACTAGAAACAGGAAGGGCCTGGGATAAATAAGCCTTGGATATAGTAGCTCTGATCCAACGGCCAACAGTAGACGGGGATACTTTGCAACCCAGCGTCTTTGGCTGAAATGACAGGAACAATGACTCTGACTTCCTGATAGAATGTGTGCGATGGATGTAGATACGAAGTGCCCTTCGGACATCGAGAGTTGCCACTGCCTTTCCCTTTCTCGAGAAAATCTGGGACAAAAATTAGGAAGAACCAGTTCCTGTGATTTGTGAAAGGCTGAGTTGATCTTAGGCAGGAAGGAAGGGTCTGGCCGTCGAACCATAGATCAGTGTGGAAAACACATAGATCCTTTCTAATGGATAGTGCTGCTATTTCAGATATCCATTGAGCCGACATGATTGCTACCAGAAACACCACTTTGAATGTGAGAAACTGAAGAGGCACCTCCCTGAGAGGCTCAAAGGGAGGTTTAGTCAGCGCCATAAGAACCTTATTAAGATCCCAAGTCAGGTACCTGTGAACTACCGGTGGGTGCAAATTGGTGGCACCTCTAAGGAATGATCAGATGCGAGGGTAGTGTGAAAGTGAGCCAGAAGAGCCGCTAGAGACAACGGTTGATAAGGCTGTCACTTGCTTTCTCAAGGTATTGGGAGAGAGGTCCCTGTCCAGCCCGTCTTGTAGGAAGGTCAGAATTTGTGCAATTGATGGGGAGAGCGGATTGATGAGTGATTTGAAGCACCATTTACAAAAAATGTTCCAGGTTGCATTATATATGCGAGTGGTCGACGGCCGTCTTGCTGCCAGAATGGTATTGATGACCTGAATGGACAGGCCTTCATTTCTTAGATGCTCCCGCTCAACCTCCAGACAGCTAACTGAAGCCACTGCGGATTTGGATGCTGAAGAGGTCCCTGGGACAGCGAGATCTTACCTGGTGGAATCCTCCAAGGAGGGGCCACTAACAGCTTGCAAAGATCCGCAAACCACAGTCTCCTGGGCCAATAAGGAGCCACCAGAAGAACTTCCGCCCTCTCGAGGATCAACTTTTGGATCACTTTGGGAATCAACAGGAGGGGGGAATGCGTATAGGAGCCCTATGGGCCAGGGGCAATGTAGGGCATCGTGGTTCTCTGCCCCCTTGGTGGGGTATCATGAGAAGAATCTCGGTGTCTGGGCGTTGAGCGGAGACGTGAACAGGTCCACCAGTGGTAGACTGAATATCGCTGAGGCCTCCTTGAACAGGGAGGGGTGCAGGTGCCATTCCTACTGGTCTAAGGTGGCCCTGCTCAACCAGTCTGCCTAAACGTTTGAGACCTCCAAGATGTGTTCTGCCCTGAGAGATAAGAGGTTGGCCTCTGCCCAACGACAGAGCTGCTCAGCCTCCTTCATGAGGCAGATGGAATGAGTGCCTTCTTGGCAGTTGATGTGAGCCTTGGTCGTAGTGTTGTCCATCAGGACCAGAACATGGTGCCTTCGCACTTGAGGGAGGAAGGTGCGTAAGGCCAGGTATATTGCATGGAGCTCCAGCCAGTTGATGCTGCAGCGCCGCTCGGTTGCTGACCAAGTTTCCTGAGCTGAAAGCGACTGAGTGTGGGCCCCCCATCCTGATAGGCTGGTGTCTGTTGTAAGAGTGACCCTTTGGGGCTCCTTGAAAAGATGTCCCTTGTTGGTAGTGGGTCTGGTCCACCAGAGGAGGGAGGCGAGGACCTTTGGAGGGACCTTCACCACGGATCTGGAATTGCTCCTTCTGGAACACTGATAAGGTAGCAGGAACCATTGCAGAGATCTGGAATGTAGCCGAGCCCAGGGAACAATGGATATGCATGAGACCAATTTGCCAAGTAATTTAGATAAATCCAGTAATGAGACTTTCCTTGCCTGTCTAATGACCCTGATCGATTTCTGGATGCTGCAAAACCTTTCCGAGGAAAGGAAAACCCTCCCCTCGACTGAGTCAATCACCGCCCCTAAGTGAGCTATTCGGGTAGAGGGAGTAAGCTGACTCTTTTCCCAGTTCACGAGGAGACCATGGGCCTGAAGCACCGAGAGGGTGATTCTTGTGTCCTTCTCGGATTGGCGCTGGGTGGGAGAGAGGATGAGGATGTCATCCAGATAGCAGTGAATGCAGATGGGGAAGTATCTGAGGTGAGCCGCCAGAGCTGCCAGCACCTTGGTAAAGGTCCTTGGAGCCGAGGCTAGTCCAAAGGGAAGGGCTACATACTGAAAATGTCGGCCATTGTAGCAAAATCTCAGGTATTTAAAAAATGAAGGATGAATGGGGATGTGAAGGTATGCCTCTGAGAGGTCAGTGGAAGTGAGTCTGGAGAACTGTTGGATACCTTCTGCGATCCCTTGGATATAATAATAATAATAATAATAATAATAATAATAATAATAATAATAATAATAACAACAACAACAACAACAACAACAACAACAACAACAACAACAATAATATAAGAGGTAAGGCCAAAAAGGGGCCTAACTGAACTGAAGTACTGGGATATGCCAATTGAAGGAAAAAATATTAATAGTTTATTTTATTTTGTGACTAAATCAAAAGGAAAAAATTAAGGAATATTTCTAAATAGCCAATAGACCGAATGAACGCTGAGGCTGGATAACAACAACAAGGAAGAAAAAAGAAAATGGAAATTAGGCCTCCTGAGGCAGCCTCCCAAACAACATGGGAAGTAGGTGCCTATCCTTTCCTCTGAGTGGGCTGCAGAAAAAGCCAACAGATAATAATAATAACGGGGCAACAGGCACAGAACCACACTACCCCCTAGATAGTGAGGCTCCAAACAGGCCTGCCAGTCCTGCTATGGGCCTCCAGAAATGTCGCAGCAAGATCGCAAACAGTTAAAATGGCGCCGGCCATGAGGCGCACCCAAAATGGCCACCGGAACTGGCGCGAAGACTCAAAGACAGAATAAGCCCTTCAACAACAACAAAAACTAGTCTGAAGGCAAGCGAAACAAGGGCTAAAGAGAAGAGAGCTTGCCTTCTCTTAAATGCGTTTGTGGAGGGAAGGCACAGCGGAGCGCAATGGAAAGCGCAAATACAAGCTGCTGCTTAAAGGCAGAACGGCTTAAAAGCGGCAGAGGCAGAATGGGGGTGGGGGGGGCGAAAGGCTCTAAAACCCCCGTATCTCTCCCCTGAGGGGTGAAAAATCGCTCCCTTTGCTAAATTGAGACAAACCAAATGCGCAGGGACCAAGGAGGAAAAAGGAAAGATCAAACCTGAGAATTATAGAGAAAAAACCTGCATCAGTCAAGGAGTAACTGCTAGAGCTGCCTGTCTCTTGCGAGGCTGAGATAAAACTGGGGAACGCTATGGAGGTGTCACGCGGAGGAGGAGGAGCGTTCCTCAATTATAGCTCAGCCTGTAAGAGTGAAGACTGGAGTACCTCCCACTCTGGATGCTCGCAGCAGTTCTATGGAGAACTATACTATTCTCTACTCTCTCTTAATCTCTCTCTTTTAGTGTCTGTCTCTCTTTCCCTTTCTCTCTCTCTCTCTCTCTCTCTAAGTCTCTCTCGCTGCCCCCTCCTCTCTCAACCCCACCCACATCTTTGTGGCATATATATTTTAACACGCAGTTGAGAGGCCAAATGAAGGTAACGGTAGTTTGGATTTGGGACAGGCAAGTGCTGATTGAATGCTAGTTCTGTTCAACCTCTTTAGAATTGTAAATGCAAATATCTTCATGCTTACGATCCTCCCAATGTCTTTAAACAGTCAGAAGAGATGTGGTTAATCTGAACTTTTAAAAAAAAAATTGGGAAGAATTGGAAGATGGCAAGGATAAACACCTAGAAGTATCCTTAAATAACGTACTTCTTCTTATCCCTACTATAGGAGATATCGTGAAACATTTGTCTCCAGGTAAGAGCTCCATTGTGGATTTCATTTGACCTTTAAGATATATGATGGCTTTGGACCTTCTATCACTTGCTTGTAATTTTCCTATGTATGTGCTTCACTTCTTGATATATTTCACATTGGCTTCAAGAAGTTTGGATTTGTCCATAATTGTACGACTTGAATTAACACACAACCCATGCTTCCATTAATTTCCAAGGAGGCACAACTGCTTCCTTTGAGCTTTTTCAGATGGGGAAAAGTGGAAGGTAGGACAACTTCAGAAAACTGTACTGGAAAGATGTTCAAAGAGGACAACTCCAACACCACCCTCTACTTTGCAGCACTAATGTCTGCTCAGAAAAACCACACTAAGACCCCTGAGAATGAGATAGAAAACTTGAAAATGGAGAGAACAGATTTATGGATAGTTATCTTTATTGCTTGGTCAACATTGTCAAGAGTCACTTCTGCAGTTTCCCTTGTTGTATATGGAAGAAAACATTCAAGCTGTTAAATAAAAGCACACTTTATACACACCCCTCTCTTATTTTCATCTTCCTGAATCTCCCAGAAGCCATGCTAGATACGTGTGACCAACCATCAGATGTTGGACCATGCAAAGAAAACTTTACTCGCTTTTACTATGATCGCACTACCAAAATTTGTAAACCATTCAAGTTTGGTGGCTGCAACGGCAACAGAAACAACTTTTTGAATCAGGAGGATTGCATGCAGGAGTGTAAACCGGTATAGACCGAGGTAAGCGCAAAGAACTTTTGAAGAATTCCCTGCAGACTTTCAGCTAACCTCAGAACTATGTTGCTTGGCTAAGTCATTGTATTGTGATGCTCCTAATGAGGATCCCTTTTCAAGGCCAGTTCCCCACGGGTTCCTCCTGTTTTCTCAGTTTGCAGAAGAAAAGAAAGAGATCTAGTGTTCTTTGACCCCCATCCTTGTATGATTATAGGTAGTCCTCGAGTTATGTGCACAATTGAGCACAACATTTGTGTTGTTAAATGAAACATTTGAGAAGTGAGCTATGGCCCACTTTAACACCTTTCTTGACACAGTTGTTAAGTGCACTTGGTAAGTTAGTAACAGGGTTGTTAAGTGAATCTGACTTCCCCATTGACTTTGCTTGCCAGAAGGACGCAAAGGCGGATCAGACGATGGCAGGACACTGCAACCATCATAAATATGAACCAGCTGCCAAGCATCAGGATTTTGAGCATGTGACCATGGGGATGTTGCAGCAGTTGTAAGTGTGAAAAACAGCCACCAGTCACTTTTTTCAGTGCTGTTGTAACTCAATTTTCTCTCTTCCTAGCTTGTTCTAGCACAGGGGTGTCAAACTCAAGGCCAGCTGGCCAAATCCGGCCCACAATGAGGTCAGATCTGTCCCACATGGCCATCCTGGAAAGTGTAAGGGCTCGCGTAGCTTCTTCCCATCCCCCACCGTCCCGGGATGCTTCTCACTGGGCCGCTTTCCCTCTTTCTTCTTCCTGCTCCTCCTCCTCCTCCTTCAGACAAAAGCTGTGCTTTTCATCTGTCCATTGCAGTGCAGTGCCCAGGATTTACTTGGACCATGGTGGGGTGATCCCCGTTCATGGCGTGGCAGAGAAGGTGGAAGGCAATCCCCCCACCAGACCAAACCAGGCTGATGGGGTTGAGGTGGGAAACCAAGAGGCACAGAAAGCAGCCGGAAACACATTGCCTGTACCTGCCCCGCCCCCTGCCTCACCTCATCGTCTCCCGCAGGACCAGCCTCCCACACCCCATCCCACCCATCGGAGACCCCTGGATTCCCTCTCGATTCCTGCCCGGCCACTCCAGGTATCATCCACGTGAGCCACAGCAAGCTGGCTATGCGGCTGGGTCATGCCCAGTTGGCAGCAACCACACGGCCACAACCCTTCTGCCCCCCAGCCACGGAAGGCAACCACAATGATGATCCGGCCTTAATGAAATCGAGTTTGACACCCCTGCTCTAGCAACACGAAGAATCAGGGCTTATACTTTCTACCCCAATTTCCTACTAAACACTGCGAAGCTTCTAAGCCTTCAATTTCTACTGGATTCTTAGAGCAGCTGGTTTGCCTATTAAAATATGTAAGTTACTAAGTCATATTATGTGTATAATCACAAGAACAAATTCTGAATAGGCCTATTTTATTATTTCAAAAGAAGAACTCCAAAGTCCAAGGAGAGGCTCCAAATCTTTACAGATCTCGTCTTTAGATACAGAGGATTGGTCATCGTGCAATAACAGATCGAGGAAGTCATTTCATTTCCAAATTTTGGAAGGCCCTCTTGCACTTATTGAATATTAACATTAATTTGTCATCCATGCATCGATGATTCAGCATGCAACGGACAAGCTGAAGATGTGGCTATCAACAAATTTACAATATCCGTGAGAACTTCCAAGAAATGTGCCTTAAAAGTTATTGTTTATTAGCAATTTTTGTCAGCTTCAATGAAAGTTCACCCTGTGTTCAATTGGCATTTTCTTTTGAAAGCGGCTGCTCCTTGCACTCACAGACCACTCCTCTTCCCCATTCTAACAAAAAAGGAGGAAGAATAGGAGCTGTAAGTTGTGTTATACTAAAGGAACAAGGCAAATGGGTCAAATCCTGCAAAAATTATCCAGAATCAGAAAGAAGGCAACGATTGGATGTCCACGTTCCATTGTGGCTACAATGCTGTCACAACCAATATCCCTGCAAACCTGGCCTTGCAGGGGTTAGCTGGTAATCAAGACGAGCAAGAAGGGTTCATCTTTGAGGTGGAGGGAGCCTCAGGAAGAGCAAGAGACCGAGTAAGGGAAAGTGCACCTGCTCCTTCCACACCAGGCAGAGAAGTGCGAACCAGATTCCCGAGGGAGGAGCAGCTGTCACATAAACGGGAAGAGAAAATTTAGGGATGCAATCTGTGATCCTGAGCACATGCATTTTAAAAGAGTTTGCAGCCCAGAGTCAATGAGTTGAGATTGACTGCTGTAGAAATTAAACTATCAAAACAAATCAATAAAAGTAATGACATTTCATTATCGCAGCCCACAATCTGTTTTCCCTGGGAATTTGGGGCAGGGGGGAAGAGGGGGACGTAATGCTATGTGTCAGAATGATCTTGGAAAATGAGGGGAAGAAGAGCTGAGGATCAGATAAATGCCAGGGGAAGTCCATAACTGAATAACGGGCAGAAAAAGACACTTAGAAGAGATTCACTCTAAATTATCAGGTGGTTAAAATGAAACAGTGGGAGATTGGTACTTTTTACTCACAAGATTCTCTTAATGTAACATTACAATAAAGCAGAATAAGCTCACCATTTTTCCCCTGTCTGGTTTACTTGGGGTTGGAGGGAACTTACATTAGGCCAAAGTCAAAAGGTGTTAGAAGGACACAGAGTGAGTTGTTGCCAATGGAGAGCCTTGAGCTCTCTGTTCTCCTTAAATAGAAGAAACCCTTTTTCTAGTTGCCCCTTGAAGAAAATCACCTTTGGGACAACCATGACCTGGATGATTGAGAATTTCTTCATGGTCATTAGATATGACTCGGAGTTGCAATTACATGAATGAGTGATTGACTTTAGAAGTCAATAAACTTGTAAAAAAATTATTTCCCAGAACTTACTGTTCTGTAATATTCCCCTTCGATCCTTGGAGTAACCATTTTGGGATGTGAGCATTATTCCAGTTTTGGGGTACTGGACCATGGTGTTCCAACCACATGAATGCCCAGGTCTAGTTCCCTGTTGAATAATCTATAAAATGGCTTAGTTCAGCATTGGATCCTTACTTCCATCACCATGATGCATTTCAACTACATAATCCTCGCTTTTGGACTGCTCATTTTTGCCTTTCAGGATGCCGTTTCTCAAGGTAGGTGGATAAGATCTTCTTTTCTCTACACCACTACATACAATCTCCTTGCAACGGCCCCTTTCTCTTCCAAGCCATGAGTAAGAACAGACTTGGTGGAGGAGCTCCCAGAATAGTATATTGCCTTTAGGAAGCCCTAAACAGAATAAAAGTCTCTTTTCTGCAATATTTCAGTCACCTCTATAGCAATAGTACTTAGCACTTATATAACCACTCCACAATACTTTAGCAGGATTCTCTGAACTCTTTACAGAGCCATCAATTTGCCCCCAACAATATATGTCCTCATTTTACCAACCTCAGAAGGATGGAAATCTGAGTAAAGGTAGAGTTCAGTCAACACCATCCTTCTTAGTTCAGTGGTAACCATTATGGAATGTGAGCATTTTAAGGATAAAGACACAACTAAAATCTTTCTTGCATTCCTTATATAAGTTTCCCTATGAAGAAGATATTATTCCAAAAACTACAGCTACTGTTTTTGTACATCGACGAGGAGCAACAGATGCAGAGCAATGTATTTGGGCACTACAATATAAACAATATATGAATTTTCCCATCCTAAGCAGACACGACAAAGATTTAAGTCTGGGTGAAGAAAGGTACACTTGAAATCTTTGGAAGAGGCCAATCCCACTCCCACATTCCAGGTGTCCCTCCCCTCAGTGTTGAATGTCCAGCTGCAGAAGAGGCTTTGACTTCAGTCTGCTAGAGTACAATCCTTAACCCTCCAGCAAATGGCAGGAAAGCTCCCCCTAAACATTTTCTCAGTCCACCTCAAAAGGCTGGAATCACAGCAATGGGGTGGTGGTGGTGGGTCGCTCTTCTTCGGGGTGCAGGATCTTGCATTGTCCAGGGTGCACCTCAGCTGCTTGAAGGGTTTCCAACAGCTATTGGCAAAGACTCAAAATGCAGTGTTCTCACTATGGTTGGGAAGGCAATGTATTTTGACTTCCTCTGGAGTTTCGGGAGGATTTGTCTTTATCTTCTTTTCGAATAGATTCTGAAATATTTGGAGCCATGCGAATAAATTCGGGGTTTCCTTAATATGGACAATCTGTCTTATTTTGTTCTTTTCAGTTTACCGTGTACCTTCAGAGATATGCAATCTTCCCCCAATCACAGGAATTTGCGCAGCTTCATTCCCTCATTTTTATTTCAACGCAGCAACTGGGAAGTGTGAGAAATTTACTTATAGTGGATGTGGAGGAAATAAAAACAACTTCGCTGCATTTTATCAATGCAGCGCTACATGTTCTGGTAAGGAAGAAATTTCAATCTTTGCCTTGGCACACCATTAAAACCAACAGCATGTTAGTCTTGTCCGTCAGTCATGCTTGTGCGAGCAAAGTGTGATCGGAGCTGCCGTCTCTCTATAATTACTGGTGGGGAAGTTGGCTGTGTTGTTGTTTCTTGATCGGTTGATGGAGTTGATGTTTGCAGATTGGTTGGCTTTTTCGTAAGAACATGTGTGGCTGAGTTATTGGCTATGTGTCTGTCAGCCTCCTGTGTTGTAACGACCTGGCTTCTGGTCCGTGGTCATGTCTCATCTTCTGTGTGGGTGTGAGTCTGCTTTCTACGTGGAAGTGTGGTGGTGGCATCTTGTGTGGCTCTCAGGGGTGTGGGTCTGGTGTCCTTCTTCATGTTAGGTACTCATCTGTTCATGAGGGCGGCTTTCCAAATGGCTGGTAGGCGGGAGGTATCATCTCGTTTATTCATGCTGTGTGGGCGTTTTTCTATCTCTATGGCTTCTCTGATTATTCTGCTGCTGAAGTGTTCGGTTTTGGCGATAGTTCTGGTATTTTTAAAGTCAATCTCATGTCCTGTGGGTTTGAGGTGTTGGACCAGGGAAGAGGTCAGTTCTTCCTTTTTGATTGAGTTCTTATGTTTTTCAATGCGTATATATATTTTCTGAAGTTCTCACGGGTATTTGTTTGTGGATCTTTGGTTATTCGGGTTTTCTCCCACGTAAGATTGGAAGTATCTAGGCAATGTTTCGATGAAGTCTCATTCATCATCTTCAGGCTTGGTCTTCAGCTCTGTGCTTCTCAGAGTGAGCTTCACTCTGAGAAGCACAGAGCTGAAGACCAAGCCTAAAGATGATGAATGAGACTTCATCGAAACGTTGCCTAGATACTTCCAATCTTACGTGGAAGATAACCCGAATAACCAAAGATCCATATATATATATATATATATATATATATATATATATATATATATATATATATATATATGTTTTCTTAAGTTTTCGCGGGTACTTACATGTCTGGCATTCAGCTTTGTTCGGGTATTTTCCCACGTCATAACAGTGGTGCTTTTAAAGTTGTAGCAACGTTTCAGCAGAATGGCAGATGAGATTCTGTTGAAACGTTGCTACAACTTTAAAAGCACCACTGTTATGACGTGGGAAAATACCCGAAAAAAGCTGAATGCCAGATATATATCTCTCTCTCTATATATATATATGATGATGGCAGATGAGATTCTGCTGAAACGTTGCTACAACTTTAAAAGCACCACTACTATGATGTGGGAAAATACCTGAACAAAGCTGAATGCCAGACATGTAAGTACCCGCGAAAATTTAAGAATATATATATATATATATATATATATATATATATATATATATATATATATATATATATATTCGTAGGTTTTCACGGGTACAGGTATGTAGGTCTAGGTGTGTTCCGGTCTTTTCCCATGTAAGATTAAGAGTATCTTAGTGATGTTTCGGCGAGGTCCCACTCGCCATCCTCAGGCTAATGCTTTCGGCTTCATGCCAGTGCAAACAGTTTGTGATCGGAGCTGCCGTCTCTCTATATATACTGGTGGGGGGGGGGGGGGCTGGTGTGCTGGCTGGTTGGCTGCACTGCTGCCTCTTGATTGGTTGTTGGAGTTGATGTTGGTATAATGGGCTGTGTGATGGCCTTGTGAGTTTTGTTGTGGAGATATCCTGGATCTTGTGTTGTAATCTCCTGGGTTGTTTGTTTTGTAGTGATCTTTTTTCCATTAGCTTCTCGTGTTTTAACGGCTTGGGTAATGGGTTGTGTGATGGCTTATGAGTTCTTTTGTTGTGGTATCCTGGGTCCTGCGTTGTAATCTCCTGGGTCGTTTGTGTTTTGATCTCTTTTCCATTAGCCTCCTGTGTAGTAATGGCTTGGGTAATGGGTTGTGTGATGACCTTGTGAGATTTATTGCTGTGGTATCCTTGGTCTTGTGCTGTGATATCCTGGGTGATTTGCTGTGTTGTAAATTCTTGAGTTCTTGTGGTGTAATTTCCTGAGTTTTCTGATGTGATGTCCTGAGTGGGTGGTTGTGATGTAGCATTCTGGGTTTTAGTCTGGCTTCGAGTTTGGGGTTTGGGTCTGTGTTCTTGGTGTGTGTCAGCTTGTTTGGTTTTGGAGTCAGGGGGTGCAACAGCTGGTGAGGCAGCCATGGTCTGTTTTCTGGATGGTGGTTGTCCTTCGTTTATAGGATGGGCTTGGGCCTGAGTCTGATGAGAGGGATTGGCGGTGGTATCCCGCGTTGTTTTGGGTCTGGTGTTGGTTTTCGTGGCTGGGACTCATATGTTGGTGAGGGCTAGTTTCCAGATATCTGGTAGGCAGGAGGCATCATCCTGTCTATTCATGTTATGGGGGTGTTTCTCTATCTCGATGGCTTCCCTGATTATTCTCTTGCTGGAGTGTTCAGTGTTGGATATTAATTTGGTTCCTTCTAAATTAACTTCATGTCCTGTGGCTTTAAGGTGCTGGAAGAGGAAGGAAGTATTTTCTTCTCTTCTGACTGCATTTTTGTGTTCTGCGATGCGTGCATTTATTCTCCTGTTGGTTTATCCAATGTACGTGTCTGGGAAATTGTTGCATGATATTTCATAAACTCCTTGGTTTTCTAGCTGGATCTTGTCTTTAGGGTTTCTTAGGATGTTGGCTATTTTTTGGTCAGTGTCGAAGGCTGTCCTGATATTGTGTTTGTGGAGAATTTTGCTGATTTTGTCTGTGGTGCCTTTCATGTAGGGGAGGAGTGCGATACCGTTGTCTTGTTCTGTGTCTTGGTGTTTGGGGGGTATCTCTTTTCGGATTAGATTGGTGATTGTGTTTCTTTGGAATCCGTTGGAAATTAATACGTTAGGGAGGGTGTGTATTTCTGTTCTCAGGTGGTCTTTGTCAACTAGGCATTTGGTCCTGGAGATGAGGGTCTTGGCTAGGGAGTTGATCTGTGCAGGGTGGTGATGGGATTGTGCATTGAGGTAGCGGTTGATGTGTGTTTTTTTCTGGTAGATGGTGTGTCCTAGGGAGCCATTGGGTTTTTTGTAAATTGGGACGTCCAGGAAGGGAAGTTGGTTGTTGGTTTCTGTTTCCATGGTGAATTGTATTTTGGGGTGTATGTTGTTTAGATGTGTGAGGAAGTTGTCCAGTTTTTCTTTCCCATGTGGCCAAATTACGAAAGTGTCATCTACATATCTGAGCCAGAGTTTGAGTTTGTGTTCGGATTTGTCTAGAGCGTTGGTTTCAAAGTGTTCCATGTATAGGTTAGCGATGACGGGTGAGAGGGGTGATCCCATGGGTGCTCCTTCTATCTGTTTGTACCTCTGTCCATTGTGGATGAAGTATGTGTTGGATAGGCAGTGGTTGGTCAGATCTAGGATGTTTTTTTGGGGTGGGGTGGGGTTGTATTTGTTTTGGATGGCTGGAGTCCAGCGGAGACACTCAGCTTCAGGTGCTCCTATCGCCACCTTCCTGGGTATCATTCGAAGGCAAAGCCCATTCTTTAAAAAACAACACCCTACTACCGGTACAACAAAGCCTCCCCTGCTCGAGAGGGCAGCCCAACCCCATGTGAGGAGGTGAATCTTCCGGGGCCACAGTGCAGGATCGGCCCACCCTGGGAGAAGTGCCCAGCCGCCATCCCTGCCTTGCACCAGGCAAAGCGCGAAGAGCTTCGCCTGTGGTGCCCAGCGCAGCTGACAGGCGGGTCCTCCTGCCCAGCAGCAGAGCTCTGGCCAAGGCAGCGAGTGCCTCCCTGCCAGACCATCCGCTCATCCCACCAGGGCCACGCTGGAGCCAGGCGGGCTGGGCAGAGCCGGAAAAGTGAGCCGCAGGTATGCACCTGCCTGCCAAGCAAAAGAGCTGGGCCGACCCGAGCTTGGCTTCTCAAGTCCCTCCGGCCTGACCCCGAAGGGGCCACTGGGAGACACTGCCCGATGCAGTGATAGCACCCACCCATCGGCGGACAGGGAGGTGACGTGACAGCAGCGCTGCCTCCCTGGCTGGTGGGTCCATCAGAAAGCCCGAAGCTGCCCGTCCTTTCCATCCCTTGCCCAGCCCATCCCTGTCCCCAAGCATCTCCAAATGCGCCAGCAGCTCCAAATGCTGCAGCGGCACGGGCATCAGGCAGAGGCGCTCACTTGGTGGGGCTCAGCTCAGAGGAGGACATGGTGCAGGTCATCGCCTTGCCTCCCTGTCCACAGATGGGTGGGCACTATCACTGCCTAAGGCGGCCTCTCCCGGAGATTCTTATTTTCTTCTTTTCACTTCAGTTGTATATCCCACGAAATGTACATATACACCTACAATAGGACTATATGAATTCCATTTATATTGCTACTTTTTCAACACAGCAATTCAGACATGTATGATGTTCATTTTTAGTGGATGTGGGGAATGAAAATAACTTAACTTTGAACGAATGCATACAAGAATGTCAATGTTATGGTAAGGAAGAATTTGAAATCTTTCCCTTCATCTACAAATATATAAAAATTATAAGCTTTCCTTTAATAATATAGTCTTCCTAAAACCTCCAGCTACTGTTATTTGTACATCAATAAGGAGCAACAGATAATCAGAATAGAGCTGGAAGGGACCTTGGAGGTCTTCTAGTCCAGCCTCCTACTCAGGCAGGAGATCTTATACCATTGCAGACAAGTGACTGTCGATTCTCTTCTTAAAAACCTCCAGTGATGAAGCACCCACTACATCTGATTGGTTAATTGTCCCACTACATTTGGTTAATTGTCCATACTGTTGGAAAGTTTCTCCTTAATTTCAGATTGCTTCTCCCATTGATTAGTCTCCATCCATTGCTTCTTGTCCTGCCCTCTGGTACTTTGGAAAATAAATTAAACCCCTCTTCTTTTTGGCATCTTCTCAAATACTTGAATACGGCTACCCCTAGTTTTTCTTTCCTCAAGACTAGCCAAACCCAAATCCTGCAACTGTTCTTCATGTGTTTTAGTTTCCAAGCCTTTAATCATCTTAGTTGCTGTTCTTTGTATCTTTTCCAAAGTCTCAACCTTCTTTTTGTAATGTGATGACCCAGCCTGGATGCAATATTCCAGCTGTGGTCTTATTAAGGCATGATAAAGCAGTACTAATAAAGCGATATTAATACTTCACATGATTTTGATTCTATGCCTCTGTTTATACAACCAAGGATTGTATCAGCTTTTTTGGCTGCTGCCACACATGGCTGGCTCATTTTTAAGTGATCATCCACTACGACTCCAAGGTCCCTTTCACTGTGGTTGAATCCCTATGGTTTTTGAGCCATACCAACATACAGAACAATGTATTTGTGAATTTGAAAGTGAACAATGTATGATTTTTCCAACACTAAGCACACACCACAAATAATTAAACCTGGTTGAAGAGAAGGTGTCAGCCTTCTAGATTTCTTTGCTTTGCATCTTTCGGCTGTCATAAGTAATGGGGGCGGGGGGGGGAAGCAGGGGTGAAATAGTTATGGGAAGAGAGCTGGAGGTTTGAGAGAATGAACTGTATAAGTTAGGGGGGAAGTTTCTTGTTTATGCTTCTTTCCTATGCTATGCAAAAGTGCACCTCTTTATCAAAATAGGCCAAGGTCAACAGATAGATGCCTCATCACCCCCTGAAGATGCCCACGTGACATGACATACAAATTTTAATTGGACAGTTTGAACTATTGTGGGTGGGAACGTTACCATCACTTTGTATACGTGATTTACGCGCTCATTTTCTCAGATTCAGAATTCCTTTGATGCTACTATTTGATTTCCAGTAAAAGATATCTTTTCCCTAATTAACGGAGTTTAAGTGTTTCTTTCTTGGATTCTGAATAGAGCACCAGCTGACATTAGGCCCATGAGATGTGTTTGGAAGAGAAGGAGAGGGAACGGACACCCCTCCTCCACTTCAAGGTGCCTCTCCTCCAAGTATTGAATGCCCAGTTCCAGAAGGGATTTGTCCTTCTGTCTGTTAGAATACAAGCCCTAACCTTCAAGCAAATAGGAGGAAACGTCTCCCTGATGACATTCTCAATCCTTCCCAGAAGTTTGGAATTTCAGGATTGGGGATGTGGTGACTCTTTTCAGGGGCACAGCAGCTTGCGCCTGCCAAGTTGGTCTTCAGTTATTTTAGGGCTTCTAACAGCAATTGACAATGAGTCAAATGTGAGTGTTCTCAGTATATTAGTTTTCACTTTTTCTGACATTTGGAGCATCTTGCTCAGGATCTTCTCTTCCAGTAAATGCTCAAATATTCACCTTGCCCTGTACTCTGGAGTCAGAAGTCAATATATATTCATGTGATGATCTTCCAGGTTTCCTTAAGGGGGACAGTCTTTCCTCTTTACATTTTCAAGTGAAACTCCAGAGATATGTAATCTTCCTGCAAAAGTAGGATGGTGCAAAGCGTCATTTCATCATTTTTATTTCAATTCAACAACTGGGAACTGTGAGGAATTCATTTTTGGTGGTTGTGGAGGAAATAATAACAACTTTGTACAATGGTCTCAATGCTACATGTCAAAATTCTGGTAAGGTAGTGGTTTGGCACACCATTAAAATATTACTCCTGTCCATAATCATTGATCTGAAAACTCTTCAGTATCTTCATAAATAACCAAGATGAGGGAATCAAAGGGCAACTCATCAAATTTTTAGATGATACTAAACTGGTAGAAGTAGCCAACACCCCAGAAAATCTTGACAAACGTGAACAATGGACCCAATCCAACAAAATGAATTTGAATGTGGAGAAAAGGAAAGCTTTACATTTAGGCAGGAAAAATCAGAGATATAAGTATAGATTAGGTGAGACCTGGCTCAAAAAGGGGGACCTTGGAGTCCTGGTTGATAATCATTTGAATATGAGCCAGCAATGTGCAGCAGCAGCCAAAAAAAGCTAATAAATCCTGGGTTGTATAAACAGAGGCATAGAATCAAGATCATATTGGACTTCCAGCTGATATCACTCATGGCAATATCTGACATAAGGAAAGGGTATCTGCGCTCCCACGCCGAGTTCTCCCATTGGAGGGCTCTGAAAAAAGCTAAAGCCATCCTGTAGGAGTGGTGAAGAAAAGAAGGGTACCCTGCAGTTGTTGAGATGTAGAAAAAAGTTCAGAGATGAGCAACTAAGATGATCAAAGGCATGGAGAGAAAACACATGAGGAAAAGCTGCAGAATTTGGGTCTCACTAGTCTAAAGAAAAGAACTAGGGGTGATATGGTAGCAGTATTTTAGTATTTGAGGGGCTGCCATAAAGAAGAGGGGGTCAAATTATTCTCCAAAGCAGAGGGAAGGGCAAGAAATAATGGTTGGAAACTATCATATGGCATTTCCGGACACCTGCATAATTGGATAGATGCATTCCTGTCAAACAGGCAACAAATGGTCAAAATAGGGAACACCCTATCAAATCCTGTACTTGTCAACAGTGGTGTCCCCCAAGGCAGTGTTCTAGGACCAACTCTCTTTATCCTTTATATAAATGATCTCTGTGATGATATTAAGAGCAACTGTGTTCTTTTCGCTGATGATGTAAAGCTATTCAATGCCACTGACAATACTGCTACCCTTCAAAATGACCTCAATTATGTGTCAGAATGGTCAAAGAAATGACAGCTTCAAATCTCAACAAACAAATGCTCTGTCTTACATATCAGCAAAAAACATCAGAAAATAAAATACAAGCTGAATAATGAAGACCTTGTTGATGACCCCAACTATGTCAAGGACCTTGGAGTACTCATCTCTAATGATCTAAGTGCTAAGTGCACTGTAGCTACATAGCCAAAAAGGCATTAAGAGTTGTTAACCTAATCCTGCGTAGCTTTTTCTCCGGTAATACAAAACATTTGCTAGACCAATACTTGAATTCAGCTCATCAGTTTGGAATCTGCATTACATATCGGATATTAATACAGTTGAGAATGGCCAGAAATATTTCGTGAGAAGAGTTCGTCACTCCTCTACTTGTAGCAGAATACCTTATGTCACCAGACTTGAAATTTTAGACCTAGACAACCTAGAACTAGGCTGCCTTCGGTCCAATCTAAGTGAAGTACATAAAATTACCTACTGCAATGTCCTACCAGTCAATGAATACTTCAATTTCAACCACAACAATACAAGAGCACACAATAGATACAAACTGAAGGTAAACCGCACCAAACTTGATTGCAGGAAATACGACTTCAGCAACAGAATGGTCAATGTCTGAAATACTCTACCTGACACTGTGGTTTCTTCCCCAAATCCCAAAAACTTTAACCTTAGACTGTCTACTATTGACCTCACCCCTTTCCTAAGAGGCCTGTAGGGGGAGTGCATAAATGCACCAACGTGCCTACCGTCCCTGTCCTATTGTTTCTTTTTTATTCGTATCCATTTCATGTATTTATAAACATGCTTATGCTTATACCTGTTATGTAATACATGCTTGACAAACAAACAAATAATGAAGGAGAGAACCAACCTGGAATTAGGGAGAAACTTCCTAACAGTGAGGACAATTAACCAATGGAACAGCTTGCTTTCATATGTAGTGGGTGCTTCATCACTGGAGGTCTTATTCGCCTCTCTTCAATTTCATTTCTATTTCCTGAGAAATGTTACACTTCCCCCAAGACTAGGACCATGCATAACTCAGAGATCTTATAGGTTTCCTTAAGAGGGAAAGTCTGCTTTATTTTCTTCTCTTCACTTTAAGGTGAAATTACAGAGAAATGTAAACTTCCCCCAGAAGAAGGACGGTGCAGAGGTCATATTCCTCGTTTTTATTTCAACACAGTAACAGGGAACTGTGATGTATTCATTTTTGGTGGATGTGGAGGAAATGAAAACAACTTTCAAACTTGGTCTGAATGCAAAGCTACATGTCCAAATTCTGGTAAGGTAGAAACTTTTAATATTTTCCTTGGCACACCATTAAAACAAAGGGCATTTTAGTCTTGTCTGTCAATTGTTGATCAGAAAACTCTTTAGTCCTAAAGTTACCTTGATCGCAGTAATATAATCCAGGTCCTGGACTAGTGAGAGGAGCTTATTAGGGAACACATGCAGCAAAATCAGAAAATATTTTAAAATGGTAAAAATGTAAAAAAAAAAAATCTAAATCAGTATCATAAAGGCAGCTTTCTTGTTTTTTGTTTTGCAAAGAGTTCTGCACTCAGTTGATAAAGAGGATGATTTCTTCAATCAATTGATAAAGGGGATTAAGCAAAATACTGGAAAATGAAAGAAAATTATACATCCCTCACAGGAAATGTCAGTTCTAACACATTTAATGCCTGGAGATGCTTTTATTTGTCTAGATTGCTGCTTCATGGAAGAAAATGTATGATATACTATTAAAGCATGAAAATGCTTTCTGCCAAGATCTTGCTATTCTGTGTCCAATGGCCAATGAATTTTCTTGCAGTGTTTGAAGTGGGACTTCCTATTTCCTCCACCTCTGCTGTCCCCCTTTGTGAGGGGTTCATAATTTCTACTATTGAGCTAAATTATGGAGACCTACCTGGTTCCAACCTTTATAGAAAAACAATAAAAAATCAGTTTTGGAAACCCACCTAAAGTAGACTCTGCAAATACTTACACCTGGTTGAAGAAAAGGTCCATGTGATGTCTTTGAAAGAGAAGGAAAGGGAAAGGACGCCCACCACACACTTCCAGATGCCCCTCCTCCAAGTATTGAATACCCAGCTCCAGAAGGAGTTTCTCCTTCTGTCTGTTGGAATACAACCCCCCAATACAAGCAAATGCCAAGAAACGTCTCCCGGATGATCCTCTCTGTCAGTCCCAGAAGGCCGATCTCAGGAATGGGGGCCTGGTGCCTCTTCTTAGTGGTACAGCAACTTGTATCTGCCAGGCTGTACTTCAATTACTTGCATGGCTTCTAATGGCAATTGGAGATGGCACAAAATTTGGGTGTTCTCAATATGTTATGGTAGGCAAACTGTTTTCACTTTTTCTGAGGTTTGGAGCAGATTGCTCAGGATCTAGTTTTGCAGTAGATTGCAAATATTCATGTTGCGCTGCACTCTGGAGTCAGAATACAAGATATTTTTATGCGATGATCTTCTGGCTTTCCTTAAAAGGGACCATTTGTTTTATTTTCTCCTTTTCATTTCAGTTCACTTTCTGGAGAAATGTACACTTCGCCCAAGAACAGGATCATGCACAACTCTTGCTTTTCTCTTTTTTTTTTTAAAGACACAGTAACTGGGACATGTATGATGTTTGTTTATAGTGGAAGTGGAGGGAGTGAAAACAACTTCTTTACTCTACTTTGGGTGAATGCCAAAAAAATGTAAAAGGAAGATAAGAAATTTTTGCAATCTAGGTTCTGTATTAATAATAGAACGAAACTGGAGCTCATTATTGGAATCAATCAGTAAACATTTGAAAAGTTAAAAATGCAAAAAGAAATTTCATAAAGAAGTGCCCTAAAAGTCGCTTGTTGTTTTTATGGTTTTCCTTGAAAATGGTTATGTGAGCACTTCCATGCTCAATTGACAAAATGGATCACATAGCGATTACGCACACTACTGAAAAATCTATTGTTGACAACTTGATTTTCATTGTTTCCTTTCCAGAGCAACATTGACTTCAATTCATGATTGGATTGATAGATGGAGTGGATTCAGCAGCTGGAGAAGGAATCCAAACTTCCATGGACTCTCCCACTGGAACACTTTGCATGCATTGAATTCCAAGCATTCTCTTAAATAAACATACACATGCTTTGAACTGCAATAGTCTGTCTCTAAAGTACTGTTTCTATTGCTCCTTTTCTTCAGAACAACCCAATACAGAATATTCAGTGAATATATCAGACACAGGGAATATTAAAATACATAGATAATAGAGAATGTTGACCGTCTGATCCGGTAGGAATATTTGTTGCCCTTCTTCTCTCAGTCAACCCTTTTGAGATATGTCAGTCAGGAACTGCACCCTATGGTTGAAGGATAGTGGGAATGATCATCGTATGTCTAAGGTTGTAAAGGATGTAGAAGAGTTCCTAACTCTTTCCATATGCCTTCAATTTAGTAAATGCAATATGTCCTAGTCCTTAGTATGTTTTATTTATGGTTCGTAGTTAAAGCAGAAATGTACTTAGGATCCCTATATATCAACTCATGGTTCCAATTGCATGAAGATTCAGCTGCATTTCCTGTTGTGCAAATAAAAAGTGGCTTAACTGAGCACCAGACATTTGTTTTCAACACCAGGATGTATTTCACTTTGTGGTTATTCAGACTTGTTCACTTTTTGGTTGTAGGTTGCCTCTAACCCAAATGTAGGTACTTTTCCCAACTAAATGCAAAATTCTGTATATCCACATACAAGATGGCCTCCCTCCACACCAAACAATGATGACTTTAAAAAGAGTATATGATAGACTTGTGATCTTGAGTTACCAGGGAAAGAGGGAACAACAACCTTCCATTTTAGAAGAGTTCACAGCCCAGAGTCACCTGGTTGAGATGAACCCCTATAGAAATTAATTAATTAATTAATTCTCACTGCCTGCAAAGTCTTTCTCTTGGAAATTTGGATGGGGTGGATGGGAATGATATTGGGCAATCAGGGAAGAAGTGTCTTCTAAGTTAGGATCAGAAGCCCATAACTGAATAACAGACAGAAAAAGAAACAGATCTACCCTAAATTATCAGGTAGTTAAAATGGGATTGTGGGAGATTTGTCCCTTTAGAATTGCAATATTCTGTTAATGTAGCCTGATAATAAAGTAGAATAATCTCTCTTCTTTTTCTGCCTGGTTTACTTGGGAGCTTACATCAGGCCAGAGCCAAAGTCACCAGGTTTCAAATAAGAAGGTAAGGCACACAGAGTCTGGGTAAACAATTGGTTGTTGCAAATGCAGAGACTTGAGCTCACTGGTCTTCTTAAACAGAAGTAGCCCCAGGGGTGCTTCTTTGGAAGAATGAGATTCCAATTTCTTGAAGGAACCTTGCAGAATGTTCTTGCTCTGCTCTGTCAGTACACCCTTGCTCAGATTCCTTATCTTCAGAGACCAGCACCAGCTGGGTCTCCTGGTTGCTGGGCAGCACAACCTCCTCATCCTGCAACAACTCAGGCAGGAGTTCATTCAGGTACTCTAGAAATGGTGCTCATTATTGGTCTCCTCATGAGAGGCTGAGATGGCTAATGAAACTTGGTAAACTATGTACTAAAGATGGGATAATGTACGCTGAAATTTTAACAAGTTCAAAGGATCGTAGGAACATGGATGAGTTTGTGCTTGATTGTGTGTCACAAAATAAGAGCAGATATAGGAGATGACAGGCTGAGCTTGCTGTGTCATAAGTAATGAATCACTTTGCGTTAGCAAGAGAGCAAAGTCCAGCTCACCTAAAATGCCTGTGTAACTTCTGCTCATTTCCCTTGACGGTTTGGAACTTGGATTTATATCAAGCCAATGAGAAATCAGGAGATTCAGGCAATTCAAATGAGTATAAAGACTTATTGCAAGCTGAAGCTTTCTACAAAATCTGAGTTACTGGTGATCAAGAGAAATCAGCAGGAATCAAGGGAATGTTTTCTTGCGGGTACACAGGGACTATAGATGTATACTGTAAAATTTCTGGTAATTTTGAAGCCATGAGAAAAAAAAACATTTTTTCCTTTTTTTTTTCTGGAAAAAAATAGAAATTTTGGAAAAATCGAGGTTTCACATAAGTATGTACATATATGACCATGGTTACATATTCAATTTTTGCATCCAGTTCCTTATCTTAACAATGCTTTTATACATTTTCTATTTTATTGTATTATTCCAAATACGTATCTCATTATTTAATTCACTTATAGTAACTTCATAATCATACTTTAGTACTTTTAACTGTCACATTTGTATATTCCATCTTAAGTTCTAAATAAAAAGACACTTCTTCTATAAATTGGTTTCCTCCCTGAAATCTCAATATAAGTGCGCCACCTCCAAGTTACAAATTCATTATTTTTCACCCCTTTTAAATCCCTTTAAAGCATTTAACATTATTACCTAAAACATTAAACTTAATAATCCCTTTAAAACTACATAGCATACATAAATCGGATTCTGCATGGTTTTCCCCCTTTTTAATTTCATTAAATTTTTCAAAAGAAAATGACATATTAATCTACTAATTCAAACAGTAAAACAATCCTAACCCCTAAGGTTAATTCCATTTCAGCTCTCCTCCTATATCATTTCATTTATTTCAGTATATTTAATATATGTATTCCATTAATTCTTCCATTCATATTTAAACCAACAAAAAACCCCAACATTCCAATCTTAAAAATATTTCAATATATCTAATATGCTTATTCCATTATTTGTTACAATTATATCTATACATAAAGAAGAGCATTAAATTCCAGTATCAACAAATAACAATGGTTTTTCTATCAATCTCAATACCTTGCAGAATCCCCTTTCTGAATAATAATCACCCATTATCTTTATGTCCAATTAAGCAATTTTTTCCCATGTTTTTTATAATTTCCATATTTCTTTGTTCCCAAATCCTGTTTCTTGTCCCCTCTTTCCCCTTGTCTTTTCTCCTTTATTTTTTCACTCTAGTTTTTATCCCCTCTCTATTTATAGCTTCCTTCCACCCTTTGAATTTCTGCTGACTCTTTTTCCGTTTTTTAATTTTTCGGATATTCTCCTTTTCATTTAATTTCCAAATGCAAAACACAAGCAGAGGAGTTTCAGTTTTAGTTTCACAGCACCAAGCAGCTTTACTACAGAACAGTTGAGCTAAGCCAGGCCTAGGCTCCTTGCTGTCTCCTTGCTCACAGCCAATACTGTTTCAGTTTCCAAACAGCCCTCAACTCTCTCACATTGACAGGACACTAGCCAGATGAATACTGATGGATGCTGGTAGGCAGAGGCAGAATTGTTTCCCCCTTACTTTCCTCCCCAAAAAACTAAGCTCGACCACATCATTTTGTAGCAAAGCATGGGTATGGATCTCGTCCTGAAATACAATTCAGGTAACACTGTCCCCCGCGGCTGGGCAGGAGGAGGGACGCCATGGTCCCTCCGACCGAGTGTATTCTGCCATTGCCGGGTCTGAGGCGGGTTCTTGCCCCGGGCCGCATCTTTCTCTATCCTTGGCCAGCAAGGTGTAATGCATGGGGATGATAGGAATTGTAGTCCTTTCGAGACACCTGGATGGGGACATCGCCCCCTCCCCGCCTTAAACAGTTTTCATCGATGCTTACGTGCAAGACTGTGTTTTGAGGGAATAATAATAACAATATCTCATTTTTATTTTGTACAATTCAAGGCAGTGTTATTTAATGCTCCTGCTTCCTGCTTTCCCCACAACAACAACAACAACCACCCTGTGAGGTAGGTTGGGCTGAAAGAAAGCAGCTGGCTTCACAGGCTTTCATATCTGATTAATAATAATAACACCCACAATCTTTCTATTTCCTTGGTGCTTGCTAAAGTTGGGTTGTTTACTTGCAGACATTTCATTACTCAACTAGCTAACAACATCATTGTCTGCAGTTCAGCCCTGAGCTAGTGAGACTCTCTGCTCCAGGTAGTCCTCAACTTACAACAATTTGTTTAGTGATGGTTTGAAGTTACAACGGCACTGAACAAATGAGCTATAGCTATTTTTCTCACAACCATTGTTAGATCCTTATGGCCACATGATCAAAATTCAGACGCATGGCAACTGATTCATATTTATGATGGTTGCCACGTCCCGGGGTCCTGTGATCTCCCTTTGCGACCTCCTGACAAGCAAAGTCAATGGGGAAGCCAGATTCACTTAACAACCATGTCACTAACTTAACAATTGCAGTGATTCACTTAATGATTGTGGCAAGAAAAGTTGTAGAATGGGGCAAAATTCACTTAACAAATGTATCACTTAGCAATAGAAGTGTTGGGCTCAATTGTAAGTCAAGGACTACCTGTATTGGAGTCTCCATTTCTTCTCCCATTTTTCTCCCTTCTTTATATTATACCCAAATTCTTAAATTTGGAACCTGCTTTGCAATCCAACACTGCTTGCACCCCAATACTTTTTGGAGTTAAAGTTTTTCCTTTCTCTTTTTTCTGTTTCGTCCATTATTTTGAAGTTTTGCCCACCCTGCAGGGAAACATTTGTTTGTAATATTTTAGGGCATTCTATTTGAAGAAGTTTCCTTCTCATTCAGAAAGCAAACAGACACTGTGAGCAAGTAGTTCAGATATCAGAGAGATGGTCTGTTGTAGCACATCAAAGATAAATCTTCTGAGTTTTTGGCTGACCAGAACAACAAGTAACATTTAAATACCCTGGAATTTAAACTTCATTAAGATACATCGCTCCCAAAGAAGATTGGAAAAAGCGGCAAATGAATGTAGAAAGGGAAAGTTTGTTTTCTCTCATTCTCCTTCCTTACGGTGATAGCAGATGGAAATCAGAAAAACCCGTTTTGGCATCAGCAAGTAATTAAACTGGAAAATTAAAGCCAAGGGGACATTAAAGATTTCTGAACATTGGAAAAAAAAACTTTTTTTTGCTATGTGGGAAGGGAGAGGAAAAGAATTAATATTAAGATTTTGCTGGAGGAGGCTGCTTGGAATTTATAAGACTAGAGTTAAATTGTAACAAGACTTCTAAAATATATATTTTGGAACTTTGCAACTGAACTGTAACCCCAGGAAAAGAAACTATAAAAAGAAGAAAGTGCTAAATGAAATAGTCTGTGTGTATTTGGATTGCTTGGTGACTTTGGGACCTTTGGAAATTATTATTTGAAAGACTAAAAACATTTGGGCTGTTTAAAAATTTTTTTCATAATGGCACTGTGTGTTGATGAACTGAAAATGGAATTTAAAAAGTTTAAAGAAGAGGAACAAGAAGGGAAGGCCTCTTCTGGATCTGTTTTTCATTTCTTAGAAATGGCGATTTCTACCTATCAGAAACTACTAGAACAAGAAGATTGGGATGAAGAAGAAGCCATCTTTAATGAACAAGCAACTCTAGCTGGGGAAGAAAGGGGAAAGAGAATGGAGAATTTAAGACTTAAAAAAACAACCAAAAAAGGGAAAAATAAGGTGAAAAATCAATACAATGTCAGAAAGCAACAGAAAAGAGGAATACAGAAGAGGGTGGAGATTAAGAGGGTGGAGATCAAGAGACAAGGGGGTAAAAAGACTAGATTGGAGAAGAAAGGAAGGGAAAAAGGGAAGAGAAGTTGAAACAAGATGTAAAGAAACAAGATTTATTCAGAGATAATGGGTAAAAATATAATTAAAAAAGAGATTCTGCAAAAGTACATAAGACTGTATTGTTGTATTTGTATTTGAAATAATGTTAGAAAACTGAAACATTATATGATTATAAAATGGGATAAAATATTAAAAGGAATGTGTAAAATGCTTAAGATTTAACGATAGAGTTTAATTTGCTATGGATTATTGTTTTAATTATATTATAAACTTATTATTCTTTCTTATTTTAAAATATAGTACCTAGCTTTAGAATGTATAAGCAGAATCAGAATGAAAATTATATATTATTTTAAGTGTTAAATTTAGGGGAAAGATATAAAGGCGTCATACTTCAACCAGTGATTACAGGAGAAATTTTGTGTTAATGAGAAAAGATAATAGATAATTGAAATAGAACAGACAAAAGATATAAGCATAATGATTTAAATTAAGATGAAATAAATAAAACAGAATTAAAAGAGTGAAAAGAGGGGAGAAGCTATATAGAAAATGTAGAATGGTAAATAAGATATGAAATGGTATAAAGTGAGCATGAATTCAATTTATATCTGTACAAAAAGATGTAACCCGGGACTAAGCCGCTTTCCAAAAAGAAGTTTTATGTTTTCATGTTTTGTGTTTTGTTTGTGTATGTTTGTTTATTGAAAATTAATAAATATATATATATATATATATAAAAAGAAACCATCTTTCCAATCAGCCTCCACGTCTTTCTCCCAGCTTGTAACTGAACCAGATGGATATTTCTTCCAACAATTGGAAAAGGGGTGACTAAGTCATTTGTGTGGTAGACCAAGAAGGGATATAGTGGGAAGAGTGTGTGGGGCATAATGAATACAAAATACAAAAAGTCTAGTAGAGCAGTGGTCGCCAACTGGTGGGCCATGAGAAAATTTTGGTGGGCCGCAGAGAAATCTTACCAGAGCACCTCCTGAAAGCAAATAATCCAGGCTGCGCAGAAACACAAGACTGTACCACCCACATGGCCCACAGGAACCCTCCCTGCCCACTCATTCCTTACCTGGCAAACTTGCCTGTTAAATTGCTATTTTTCCTTCCCCCCCCCCCGACCAACAGCTGTTCTGCTGTGCCAGGAGATTTAGATTAGCTCGAAAGCAGGAAATCGTTGGATTTCTTACTTTTTAGCTCATCTTTAGATCTTCGGCTCTGCTTTTAAGCACAGCCAAACTTCCCTTAGGACGGAAGGTTCTATTATTCAGTGCAGACTCAGGGCAAGCAAATTTTATGTGACAGACTGAGCTAGCCGATGGCAGATAGATAGATCTCTGAATGAATCTGTGATTCTGTGCGCAACTCAATCTGCCTGCCTGCTTTGTCTGATTTTGGGTAAAAGTTGCTCTTTTTAAATAAAAAAATAAATATTTACATACATGGTGTGTTGTGAGTTAATTTTGTGAGTTTGCCTGCAAGCAAATTTTATGACAGACTGAGCTAGCCGATGGCAAATAAAATAGAAATTAGGCCATGCCACAGAACGGGTTAGCGGTTCCTGGGATTTAAAATTATGAGTTTGGTGGTCCCTGAGGTCCAAAAGGTTGGTGGCCCCTGATGACCATTCAAAGATACAAGGGCACTGTAAAAAAGTGATTTTGGACCATTTTTCAGGCTGCATGACCTCATGGTCACTGTGATTCTCATTCAGATGCTTGACCACTGACTCACATTTATGACCGTTGCAGTGTCCTCGGGTCATGTGATCCCCTTTTGCGACCTTCTGACAAGTAAAATCAAGGGGGAAGCCAGCTTCGCCTAATAATCCTGTTATTAATTTAACAAACGGCAATGATTTACTTAACAAACGTGGCCAAGCAAAGTTATAAAATGGGGCAAAGTCAATTAACAAATTTCTCACTTAGCAACATAAATTTTGGGTTCACTTGTGGTGGTAGGTTGAGAACTACCTGTACACGGGAACTGGGATAGATTAAAAATATAAACAGTCCACTAAACTCCCTCACGCGTGTCTGATGTTAAAAAAAAAAAGAGAACACACGGCCTGACCGCGGGTGCCTCGCGGCTTCTGAACTGCGCATGTCTTGCCTGGCCGGAGTGCGCATGCGCATCGCCGGGGTCGAAGCCTGGTATGCTCCCTGGCGCGGGCGCTGCCTCCTGGCGAGGCTTGAGGAAGGGAGGGGGAAGAGAGAGTGGTATGAGGTGAGTCGCGCGTGCGCAGTGGCGTCCCGCCCGGTGCTGCCCGAGGAGTGGAAGGCTGACCGCGGACCCCGCGAGGCCTCGGCTGGCAAGTATCGGCGGCCGTCTGGGCTGGCTGGCTGGAGGAAGGAAGCGGCCTCCCGCGTTCCTTTTCTGGGATCCTTCTCGGCCTTGCACGGGTTGCGGATTTCCCCGCTTCGCTTTCCCCTTTTTTGGCCACTTCGCGTCGTCTCCGGCCGGCCTAACTACAAAGCCCATCGCCCACCCGCTTGCCCGCCTTCCCTGTCGTCCCCCGCGGCTGGGCAGGAGGAGGGACGCCATGGTCCCTCCGACCGAGTGTATTCTGCCATTGCCGGGTCTGAGGCGGGTTCTTGCCCCGGGCCGCATTTTTCTCTATCCCTGGCCAGCAAGGTGTAGTGCATGGGGATGACGGGAATTGTAGTCCTTTCGAGACACCTGGATGGGGACATCCCCCCCTCCCCGCCTTAAACAGTTTTCATCGATGCTTACGTGCAAGACTGTGTTTTGAGGGAATAATAATAACAATATCTCATTTTTATTTTGTACAATTCAAGGCAGTGTTATTTAATGCTCCTGCTTCCTGCTTTCCCCACAACAACAACAACAACCACCCTGTGAGGTAGGTTGGGCTGAAAGAAAGCAGCTGGCTTCACAGGCATTCATATCTGATTAATAATAATAACACCCACAATCTTTCTATTTCCTTGGTGCTTGCTAAAGTTGGGTTGTTTACTTGCAGACATTTCATTACTCAACTAGCTAACAACATCATTGTCTGCAGTTCAGCCCTGAGCTAGTGAGACTCTCTGCTCCAGGTAGTCCTCAACTTACAACAATTTGTTTAGTAATGGTTTGAAGTTACAACGGCACTGAACAAATGAGCTATAGCTATTTTTCTCACAACCATTGTTAGATCCTTATGGCCACATGATCAAAATTCAGACGCATGGCAACTGATTCATATTTATGATGGTTGCCATGTCCCGGGGTCCTGTGATCTCCCTTTGCGACCTCCTGACAAGCAAAGTCAATGGGGAAGCCAGATTCACTTAACAACCATGTCACTAACTTAACAATTGCAGCGATTCACTTAACGACTGTGGCAAGAAAGGTTGTAGAATGGGGCAAAATTCACTTAACAAATGTATCACTTAGCAACAGAAGTGTTGGGCTCAAATGTAAGTCAAGGACTACCTGTATTGGAGTCTCCATTTCTTCTCCCATTTTTCTCCCTTCTTTATATTATACCCAAATTCTTAAATTTGGAACCTGCTTTGCAATCCAACACTGCTTGCACCCCAATACTTTTTGGAGTTAAAGTTTTTCCTTTCTCTTTTTTCTGTTTCGTCCATTATTTTGAAGTTTTGCCCACCCTGCGGGGAAACATTTGTTTGTAATATTTTAGGGCATTTTATTTGAAGAAGTTTCCTTCTCATTCAGAAAGCAAACAGACACTGTGAGCAAGTAGTTCAGATATCAGAGAGATGGTCTGTTGTAGCACATCAAAGATAAATCTTCTGAGTTAATCTCCTTATCAAAAGGAGTCTAGTGCAGTGATTCGAAGCCTACTAGAAACTATCAGTCATGAAGTTGTTTTTTTCAGGCTTTGCTGCACCTACAAGGTTGTCCAGTAAATTTAGTTAATATATGATTTTTCTCAGAACCAGATATTTCTATTCTGGGACCTGGGGCAATAACACAGACATTTATGACAGGGTTTCAATAAAGTTAAAATAAACATGTTCTAGAAAGTGGCATAGTACCTCTAAACTGAAGCATGATTTCAGTTGCATTTCAAACATTATTTTAAACACAGTACTCTGGATCAATTCTGTCTTGGCAAGAGGATGAATGAGTACTGTAGAGCAGGGGTCTCCAACCTTGGCTCCTGGAAGCCTGGCGGACTTCAACTCCCAGAGTTCCACAGCCAGCAAAGCTGGCTGTGGAATTCTGGGAGTTGAAGTCCGCCAGGCTTCCAGGGGCCAAGGTTGGAGACCCCTGCTGTAGAGCATGCAGTAGTAGTTCTGTTCCCAAATGACATGATTTAGTGAGAGGTTCCCACATACTGTCATGCTTGAGGTTGTATCTCAAAGTATTAGAGTTGAACACTTGTGTGAGACTGAAAGCTTTCCTTAAAAATAAACTCAGACCTTCGAAAGTTTGTACTTCATCTTTTTCATCTAAGTCTTATTGCTGCAACTGCAGATAAAATAGTTCAGGTTTGAAATATGAACGTTTGAGAGTTAATTTGGAAGTGGTTAAGATTACATTCAGTACATGTATTGATTTATATTTTCTGTAATCTATGTATGATTCCTGGGGAGATCTGAATTGATTTATGACAAAATAAGTTTCTTTATATTGTTAAATTTTATGCCAGAGTCCTTGCTATTTACAGGAGAGGTCACAGCCTGATGTTCCAAAGCCCTATATTACTTTCCCTTGGCATCCATATCCTCTGTTACAAGAGAATATTACGAGTAATCATACTACCTTTAATTGAATTTAGTAATTAAATCAAATTAATTTTTGTCCTGGCATCAGCCACTAAACCTTCCATCTTGCTTCAGGTTATGATTATTTTATTCTCTAGAAGCAGTTTTATTACCACCTCTTCAAATTGTTCCCCGATGCTATTCTAGAAATTAACCCCGGAATCATGATCATTATATTTAATCCAGACAAAACTAAATCTTGATGTTAAGCTTGTTTTGAGCTCTCATATATCTGAACAATTTTCCCGTTTCTTCTGTAAATCAGTAGTTTCTATCAGGTTAAACATTCAAGCATCACTTTTTCTAATATTAAGCTGAACAACCCAACATTTGAAAACACACCTCAAATTGTGATTTATGACTGTGTTTAGCCAGTCATAAATTATAATTTGATATTTCCGTAACTAGAATGTTAATGATGGTTTATCTCAGAGAAACTGGTTTTGCAATTCTTCTGTATACTATTCTGTAATGTTAATTCTCTGTACTGTCCTTCTATATACTATCTAACTCATATTAGTCTAAAGGGATTAGTACGTTGATAATCCTATATTTAAAAAATCAGCATATGCCACATAAAGATCTTAAATTGTATTTTAACTTCACAGACAAAAATGAAAAACTATCCAGTTAAATGTTTGCTAATAAAAGATTCCTATTCTTATTTCATTGGCATCCAGCCTGATTTCTTTGGAGAATTCTTTTCAGAGTATATCACCATTTGCTTTGCCATCACTTGCATTCTAAATTATTTTTTCTTTGATTTACTTTGGTTAGTGGCATTTTGGTGATGCCGAAGCATTGTTCTACTTGTAGGAACTTTGAACAATATAAGAAAAGACAAAATTATAGAACAATATAAGAAAGACAAAATTATAGTTGTGGATACTTTGTATTTTGTGAATTTTTTAATTAAAAATGTTGGAATGCTAAGTAAAATATACATGTATGTTTATTACCAGAAATGAATAATATATTTCAGAAAAAGACAGAAAGTAGAGAGCCAGAATAGTTTGGGCTGGTATCTCATTGGGGCTGATAATGGGCTTACCATGTTTGTGGGTGGGTGTTAGTCTCACTTGTGTTTTATGGAAACCATCCCTGCTGAGCTGTTGTGATTTCTTCAGATTTTTTTTGCTATGATTTTATATATCATCCACATCCCAAAATATAAGATTTGAATATTTGGAGCATTGTATTATTTGTTGTTGCTTCTTCTTGGAATATCTTAAGCACTGATGTTTATTGTGGTCTGGAAAAAGCATGTTTGAAATGATTTAATATGGTCTTGGAAAGTAAACATTTTCATGATCCATATTAATTTAAGAATGATTAAGGACAGATATACTCTATAATCATAATATCAATTTCATTGCTTCACTTAATAGCCATCTTTTTTGTTCTTTTGTCAGATTACCAATTTCTCATGTTTTCACAATGAGACTGGCCTGGGGTCATTTCTTCCCTACACCTTGTAGTTGATAGTTTTAGATGTCGAGACAATGCTGGCTTAGATATGGCAGATAGCGTCAAGATCTTCCTTAATGATCTTATCAGGGTAAGTACTTCCTTTTATTCTTGTTGTTATACACAACAATGCATTTAAGATAAGATTGGATTTCAGAGTGTTTCAGCCACTAACATTTATGTTAGCTTCCATACATCTGTCTTTGTGGTATAAAGAAGGGAAGTTTGAGGAACCTGCAGGATTTCATTTACAAACTAGGTATATTATCAAGTAAAATCCATCTCAGCACCAATTCTGTGGTAGTTTCTCAGTGTTTGGGTTAAGCTCAAATGTAATATCCTTGTGTCTAACTCTGTGATTCTTAGAAAATAGAGAGTTTCTGAACTATGATGCCATTATATTAGTGATCAGATAACAAATAACAGAACAGAACAACAGAGTTGGAAAGAACCTTGTATGTCATGTAGTCTAACCCTCTGCTCGAGTAGGACATCCTATACCATTTCTGACAAGTGGTTGTCCAATCTTGCTTTAAAGGACTAGATTTAGCTGGAGAATCATTGGGTAGTTGCTTAGACATGTCATTTAGAAAAAAAATTCAGCAGAAACAAGATGTTGATGAAGATTATCAGTATATCTAGGTAGAATTGTTTGAAAGTTGAGTGATGACCACTGGTCAGCAAAAAGCAAGAAAATCTGGAGTAAATATCTAATTTATCTTAGATATTTGAAGTATCTAGATGGGTTGCATTTTGATATTTAGTAGAATATCTTTAGAAGAAAATATGGAGGCAACAGGCAATAACAAATTTGTATTTGTAGAAGGGGTGCACAATATGTTTTGAGTCAGGGACCACACTTTGTTTTTGAGTAAACATGTACTTCATTTAGTTTCTGGTTTGCACTTAATTAAATTAATGAAATATGATTATTATTACAAGCTTTTATTAGTGCACTAGTTGCAACACTTTCTAGAACAGGCTTTCTGAAGCTTCTGATTTTGTTGCTATGACATAAAGGTACTCCTCACTTACCAACCATTGTAGGGTAGTTAAGTTCAATGTAACCTGACCATGACTGGTGACTTCCTAATGGCTTCCCCATTTGACTGATGGAAGCCAGCTGAAAAAGTAGCAAATGGTGATTTTGTGCCTGCAGGGGATTGTGACAACCACAACTTTAAGGAACAGCTATAAATCTTTTTCAGCACTGTCATAACATCAATGAGATGTTGGTAAGTTTGCACTATCTGTAGTCCCAATACTGAAGCATCTCTAACTGTTTATTATTTGCATTTAATACTTTTGAAATAAAATTTCAAAATCTGGATTTTGTCATATATGTTGAGGATTTGGAACTATTTGAGGAACTTGAGTTTTGTTTGTCACAAGCCAACTGGCAAGGTTGCAAATGGAAAATTCATGATTCCGGGACTCTAGTTACCAAATTCCTAAATTTTGATCATGTGACTGGAATTGCTACAACAGTCATAAGTGGAAGGACTGGCCATAACTCACTTTTTTAGTGCTGTTGGAATTTAAAATAGTCACTAAACGAATGGCTGTTGGTCGAGAAGTACCTGCATACAGACTGTTGAACTGTACACTGTATGTTGAATTTAGAAGTTTATGTCTCTAGGGAATTAAAGATTCCATATGGGGGATCTGCACAATCTCCAAGCTGGATGCTCGGATCCAGCAGAAAAGGGAAGAGCAGCGGAAAAGAAGAGCAACTAGTGTACTTGCCCAACGAAGAGCACAAAGCGAAGAGAGGAAGCAAGAGAAGTAAGTTCCAAGCTTGAGAATTGTGTCGTGCCATCAGTAATCCTCTATCAGTGTTTTATCATCAAGATATCAATAACAATAGCACTTAGGATTATATACCACTTTACAGTGCTTTACAGTCCTCTCTAAGCAGTTTACAGAGTCAGCTTCTGGCCCCCAACAATCTGGGTCCTCATTTTACCCACCTCAGAAGGATGGAAGGCTGAGTCAGTCTTGAGCTGGTGAGAATCGAACTGCTGGCAATTGACAGTCAGTAGAATTAGCCTGCAATACTGCATTCTAACCACTGTGCCACCACCAGGATTGCACTGAATCTCTAGAAGTCATGTCTGCTAGCATAGCATAGTACATACTGGATCCTGCGAACTTTGGTATGTTGGCCAAATTAAATGAGCATTTTGAAATATTCTATTATGTGGAACTGTCAGCCAGTATAATGTGAGGCACTGACTATGTTCTAGATCAGTGGTTGCCAACTGGTGGGCCGCGAGAAAATTTTGGTGGGCCACAGAGAAATTCACTCCGAGAGCACCCCCTGCCAAAGCAATTAATTCAGGCTGTGCAGAAACACAAGCCTGCACCACCCACATGGCCCACGGGAACCCTCCTTCCCCACTCACTCCTTACCTAGCAAACTTGCCTGCTAAATTGCTATTTTTCATTTTTCCGACCATCATCTGTTCTGCTGTGCCGGAAGATTTAGATTAGCTAGGAAACAGGAAATGATTGGATTTCTTGCTTTCTAGCTAGTCTTTAGATCTTCGGCTCTGCTTTTAAGCATGGCCGAACCTCCCTTAGGACTGAAGGTTCTCACGGCAAGCAAATTTGAGAGACTGAGCTAGCCGATGGCAGGTAGATCACTGAATGATTCTGTGAGCAACTCTATCTGCCTGCCTGCTTTGCCTGATTTTGGATAAAAAGTTGCTCTTTTTAAATAAAAAATTCAATATTTATATTAATATTTATAATATTTACATACAAGCCATGCCCAGCCAGGCACATGACCACCAAGCCACACCCACAAATTAGGCCATGCCCACAGAACCAGTTAGTGGTCCCTAGGATTTAAAATTATGAGTTTGGTGGTGCCTGAGGTCCAAAAGGTTGGCGACCCCTGTTCTAGATAGCTGTTTAATTTCATCATGGAAGCCACTGGATTCTTTGTAGGAAGAGACTTGGAATGAAGATTTTAAGATACTAATTTTTCTCTCCACCCCAGTAGCTTCTGTAGTTGTAATTCATGTTTTTTAAAAAGTAGACTTTATGAATAAGAAATAAAAAAGGCTGCAAATTTATCTTAGGTGCTGAACAACATCCAGTTGTACATATATATCTGTATGATGTTGAATAGTTGAAATGATGACCGTCTACATAGACTTACCTAATAACAGAGGAAAAACAAGAAAAACTGGAGACCTTTAAAATTTTTTTTTTTTTTTAACCAAATGAGGCTCCCAACAATTTGAAAGTTAATGAGATAATGAAAATGTATACTTTTCCATTTTTATGGTTGCAAATAGATTGAATTAGAATTAGAATTAGAATGCCTTTTATTGTCACTATCCACATGTACAATTTGCATTATACACATACACAGTGAGATTAGAGCAACTCATCGTTCAGTGCAGACATGCATGTCAAGAAAATATACATCTAAAATATAATCACATATTGCACATGTCAGCTAACACAGTAATAAAAAAAGATAAAAAAGTGATATTGCACGAGATTATTCACAGTTGTCCCTGAGTATATTTACAGTATATTTGGCGGGACTGGAATCAGTGCATGTGTGAGTTCAAAATGGTTATGGCTTTGGGGAAAAAACTATTCTTGAGGCGGTTTGTCCTTGACCTGATGCTCCTGTAGCGCCTCCCTGAGGGCAACAGGTCAAACAGTCCATAACCAGGATGGGAGCTGTCTTTTATGATGTTCACAGCTCTGCTAAGACAGCGGGAAGAGTAGATGTCCGACAGGGAGGGGAGAGGGCAGCCGATGATCTTCTGAGCTGCTTTGACTACCCTCTGTAGTCTCTCCCTGTCTGCCATGGTGCAATTGCCATACCACACTGTGATGCAGTATGTCAGCAGGCTTTCAATGGACGCACGGTAGAAGGTAATCAGCAGGCTGGAGTCCAGGTTGTGCTTCCTGAGCACCCGCAGGAAATGGAGTCTCTGCTGGGCCTTCTTGATGACTGCCGTGATGTTTTCCGTCCAGGAGATTTTGTCGGCAATGATGACACCCAGAAACCACCAAGCTGAAAGAACCTGCTTTCGTATCTGAAGCATTCCCATCTGTTTTTGTGTTTAAACAGGCTGTGCTTTTTGAAAATACACGTAGTTTGATTTTTGCACTTTCTTCTATTTTGCTTTAGTGAACCCCGGATAGTAAGCCGAATACTTCAGTGTTGTGCATGGAATGGAGGTGTATTTTGGGTAAGAATATTTTTGCTTCTTTTTTAAGAACAGCAACATAATTGAATCAATTGCTTTGTTCCTTTTTGCAAATATGCTTCCTTGCTTGAACTTTGTCATTGGATAAAGCTTCAACCTGAAAAGCAAATTGCATAGTGATTGAAATCATTTCTATTTCCCAGATAAGGGATAGCTAACCTATAGTTAGCCTTGGTAGATGCAGTGTTATCCCAATCAGAGTTTAATATAAGTATAAATAGCTACGCAATCCCAGGAAATAGCTGTTTGCATTAAGAAATGTTGGCAACCCCTCATCTATTTTTGTCATCTCAATAGCACTTAGACTTACATACCGCTTTGCAGTGCTTTGACAGCCCTCTCTAAGTGGTTTACAGAATCAGCCTATTGCCCCCAACAATCTGGGTCCTCATTTTACCCACCTCGGAAGGATGGAAGGCTGAGTCAATCCTGAGCCTGGTGAGATTCGAACTGCCAAATTGCAGGCAGCCAACAGGCAGCAGAAGTGGCCTGCAGTACTGCATTTTAACCACTGCGCCACCGCGGTTCTCAAATACTGGGATTGTGGAGCTATAGCACTGTGCAAGTTCTAGAAAAAGTGCAGTTTTAAGGAGGTGCTTATGGATATCGGATGTAGTCTAATACTTTTCTAAAGCACCTTTTTTGGTTTTGGATCCAAAGAACTTTATATCCTTAATTTCAGTTTAGGGAAAGTTTGTAGCTTTGTGTTTATAGCATTTTAGTGTTTCTTTTTGCTGTGTTTTTCCTTATTATGATTTCCCCATAGAACTACAGATGAGTGTGCTGGAGCTGTCATATTTGTAAAGATAAATTATTCATATATGTACTTGTGTATGTACCATGAAATATGTGCTAAGGTATCCAGGATTGAAGTCAGTTGTAGAAAACAGAATTGCATCTTCTGGATCTTGGAAAACATTTCTCCATAGCACCATGCACATTTAAAAATTAATGGTTAAAACTGAATTATTGTGTGGTGTTTTTTTTTAGCTTAGCCTCCTCTTGTTCTACCGGGTATTCATCCCTCTGCTTCAGTCAGCAACAGCACATGTAATTGGTAAGTATATTATTGTTTAAGGCATTTGCCAAATAAATAATTCTTTGTGCCTAGCCTAGCCAATTATGTTATGATAAACAAGTATATAATTGAATCTGTCCTACTCTTCTCTTCCTTTTCCCTCAAATTTTCAAACTTGGAACATAGTACTAGTAGTATTATAAAGCAGTATTTGTAAAGTTACTAGTAGTATTTGTAAAGTTGAAATAACGCTCTTGAATTAAAAGAAGATACAATTATGGTCCTGTCTGTATTTACCAATCAGTTGTCTACTTGTGACTATTTATAGAGGGAAGATATATTTTCTTTTTCTGGGGTAGCAGTTCATGTGAAGCCCCTAAATTGTAATGAATCTATTTTTCTTATTACTGTTGAAAATGCTCTCTCTGTTTTGGAAGGTGACCCATCATTACACGGTGATGTCTGGTCTTGGCTGGAATTTATTCTCACCTCTGTCTTCAGTGCCCTTTGGGTCCTCCCCCTCTTTGTGCTCAGTAAAGTGGTCAATGCCATTTGGTTTCAGGTAAGTAGTTTTTTGAGGAAATTGATAACTTGGCCTAGCTCTTTCTTCTTGGTTATCTACATAAAACATTCCTTGATACACAGATAGTCCTTGTCTTACAACCATTTGCAGTGACCATTTGAAGTTACAGTCGCACTGAAAAAAGCGGCTTACAACTATTCCTCTCACTTAACGACTATCACAGCATTCCCACAGTCATGTGATCAAAATTTGGGTGCTTGGCAACCACTATATATTTATGATGATTGCCGTGTCCTGGGGTTATGTGCTTGTCATTTGCAATTTTCCCAGCTGGCTTCCAACAAGTAAAGTCAAAGGGAAGCCGGATTCACTTAATGACTGCATAGTTCACTTAAGAATTACAGTGATTTGCTTAAAAACCATGGCCGAAAAGCTCTTAAAATTGGGTTTAACTCATTTAACAACCAATATGCTTACCAATGGAAATTCTGGTCTTAATTGTGGTCATAAGTCAAGGACTACCTGTATTGTACTGTGTTTTTTGAGGGATATTCAAGACAGCGAACTTCTTCCATTTTGTTCAGAAGTAAGTCTGATTATTCCGTTTCAGGACATTGCTGATCTGGCATTTGAGGTGTCAGGAAGGAAGCCGCAGCCTTTCCCCAGTGTCAGTAAAATCATTGCCGACATGTTGTTTAACCTCTTATTGCAAGCTCTCTTTCTCATCCAGGTAAGAATGGGCATAAAACACTCAATCCAAATTTTCCAGACATTAAGAGTAATAGACATTAGTATTTGAAGGACACCCAAATGGCATACATTTGGCAGACCTTACAAGAAATAAACCACAAGGTAGAAAAAAGCGGAGAGGACTGGAAAAGAAAAAGGAATGAATGATGCCATATTTTTATAAATAGGTTGCTAGCCAGTTTGATTTATGTGGTAGTTCTCCCCCAGTCACAACCTTTGGGATTATAGATTAACACTACGACTTCTTCAAAGCTGTTTATAATGGAGAGTTCTTGGACTCCTGTCCTCCTAACATGCAAGAGAAAACTACAGGCCAGGTTTGTTGCTCAAATGTGCATAGCCAAGACTGATGGTCATGGACTGTGTTGCCCTTGGGACCAGGGATCCAATGCTCTGATATTGGGACTGGAGCAGAGTGTATGAAGGAAGAAGAGAATCAAGTATACTGTTAATCCTTGATTTATGACCATAATTGGATTGGAATTTTAGTCCTAAGTAGAGGTTCCAAAGTGACCAGACTCATGATTATTATATGTTTGTTAATAATACGATTGATTTTACAGTGGTTGTTAAGCAAGTGTGGTTATTAAGCAAACCATGTGTGATGACCCAGGATGGGATACAAAAACAACAAAGTCACAAAAACCGGTGGAGTCCCTTTAATTCCTTCAACTTGGCTTTAAAGGTCCAATTATCATTGACTGGAGAAAAAACTCCCCCACAAACAGTTGCGAAAAGGAAGAACTTCCATTCAAACTCAAAATACATATAAATTATAAATAGAAAAAAAAAAAAAACCACATTGAAGAATTAATGAGACAAGGCAGGATAAGGGCTTGAAGACGTCCACAGATATTGAAATACACATACTGGAAAGGATGCCAGAAATCGGATAAGAACTGGCAGACTAGAAATATTTTCACGCTTTGCTTCCAGCACTGGCCCATGAGAAGTTTGTCCTTTTAAACATTCCTCACAGCTGCAGCCCATGAAGGGGATCAAAGTCCTTTCCTCTCCCGTAGACCGTGCCATTCACGTTTCTCCTTTATCCGCTCCTCCCTGCGTGCCCTAGGATGAAGAGGGGATGGACCTGGGTCTTCCTCTGAATGCCCAGCCAGCCTTTGCTCTTACCCATTTTCCTCCACAACCTCCGGAGCCACACTCCCACTCCCTGTAGGCTGTTCCTCCTCTCCCTCGGAGTCAGATTCTAACAGGGGCGTGACACTATGTGGTTATAGGTAGAAAGCCATTTTATCCAATGTATCATTCTTGCCAGAAAACTGCAAAAATATCACAAAGTGCAGTCATACGATGCTGCCACTAATCATACATGTGAGCCAGTTGTCAAAATTCAGTCGGGGGTTGTGTGACAGTCATAACTTGGAGGATGGGTCGTGAGTAGTTTGAGTCCATTGTTGTTAAGCAAATGGTTGTTAAGCAATCAGTTGTAAATCAAGGACTACCTGTACTGTCTCTTCACTTGTTTAGTTTCTTGGGCTTTTCATAATGACTAATGAATTGGGCTTTTTAATGAAGTACAGAATTTGAGTTTTCTATGGAAGGGAATGGTCTTTAAAGTGGATTTCTTGCTTTTTCCAGGGGATGATTGTGAGCCTGTTTCCTATTGATATCATTGGGCAGTTAATTAGTCTGCTTCATATGTCGCTGCTTTACTCACTGTATTGCTTTGAATACCGTTGGTTTAATAAAGGTGAGTCCTGGCTTTTCACTGTGTAATTAACTTTTTAAAAAATCCTCTCATTTTGTTCTTAAGAATTTGAGTTATTTTGTGCAAATGTATACAAATCCCATCAAACCCTCTTCCAGTAGAATCTTTAGAGATTCTCCAGTGGCTGAAGCAGAACTGAAAAATTTAAGAATGCATATTTTTCTCTGCCTCCTGCTGGTGGTAGCTGGAAGTCACTGCTGATTGTGATCAGTAAAATACTGGTATGTGGCGTATTTACATACTTCCTAGAATGTAAAGCAGGAAATATTGGGATCATAATTCCTGAAATATGAAATCCAGTATTATATCACAATATTAATTCTTTGAACCATGTGTTTTGGGCTTTTCTCTTGCCAGGAATTGAAATGCATCAACGATTATCCAACATTGAAAGGAACTGGCCTTATTACTTTGGATTTGGGTTACCACTGGCCTTTCTCACTGCAATGCAGTCTTCTTACATTATCAGGTGACTTATTGAGAAATTGGAGACATGCCATCTTTTTTCTTTTCTGTGAGAGGGACAGGAGGAAAATTAGGTTGGGAATTATTGGAAAGGGACCTGGTGTAAATGATAATGGGGAAGGAGAATAAGAGCATCTCTCAGAGCAGTGATAGAAGCAAAGCCTTTGAAAAGCTGGTCTTGTGGAAGTGTTGTGAGCCCCTGAAGATTTAATTGAGATGTATGGCTTTTTTCTTCTGGGTATCCATGATGTGTTTTTCTATTGTATTGTTTCCTCCTTTTAAAAGTGTAAGCCACCAGAGTCATCTATACTCAGACAACCTCTAAATCAGGGATGTCCAACCTTGGCAACTTTAAGACTTGTGGACTTCAACTCCCAGAATTCCTCAGCCAGCAACTGGCTGAGGAATTCTGGGAGTTGAAGTCCACAAGTCTTAAAGTTGCCAAGGTTGGACACCCCTGCTCTAAATCATGAGTGAATGAATGAATATTTCATGATAAAGTACAAGAAAACCAAGACACTTCTCATAAATACAGTATTATTTCCAGTTATGCCAAAATATTAATCTGGGCTGGACTTGGATGCTGGCCTTTCTGCTGCTGATTTGTTGAGCCATTCCATGTGCCAGTTATAGGGAACAAGAGAGAGCCTATTATATAAACATTTAGGTCGTATATAAATGTAATAAATTATTTTGATATAGGACAGGGTTGTCAAATGGGCCATGCTCACCCCCAGTTTAGCAAAGGGGGGAAAAGTCACAATATGTCACGTGACGACAATGTGACGACATGAGTATGACACCCCTGTTATAGGAGAAGCTATGTTTTATTGAGTAGCAAGCTGCATGACAAAAGATGTGGATACAGCATTTGGATGCTGCCTATTTGGGTTCTTCTTTGTTTATTTTCTATTTATTAAATGTATATGTTGCCCATTATTAAATTTATATGTCGTCCATCTCATCAATAAGGTGACTTTGGGCGGCTTATACAGGTGAAACTCAAAAAATTATAATATCGTGCAAAAGTTCATTTATTTTAGTAATGCAGCTTAAAAGGTGAAACTAATATATGAGATAGACTCATTACATGCAAAGCAAGATAGTTCAAGCATGATTTATCATAATTGTGAAGATGATGGCTTACAACTCATGAAAACCCCAGATGAACAATCTCAGAAAATTAGAATATTACATGCAATCAATAAAACAAGGATTGTACATAGAACAATATCGGACCTCTGAAAAGTATAAGCATGCATATGTACTCTACTTGGTTTGGGCCCCTTTTGCAGCAATTACTGCCTCAATGCGGTGTGGCATGGAAGCTATCAGCCTGTGGCACTGCTGAGGTGTTAGGAAAGACCAGGATGCTTCAATAGCGGCCTTCAGCTCTTCTGCATTGTTCGGTCTCATGTCTCTCATCTTTCTCTTGGCAATGGTGTTCAGGTCAGGCAAGTTTGCTAGCCAATCAAGCACAGTAATCCCACATTCATTGTTTCACCTTTTAAGTTGCATTACTGAAATTAATGAACTTTTGCATGATATTCTAATTTTTCGAGTTTCACCTGTAAACCATAAAAGATAAATAGAAAAAAAATTAAAATTAAGAAGAGGTACATAAAAACTAAGACCAAGGTTGCTTTCAAACATCATAATGTATGAGCAATTTTTTCAGTGATTGAAGGAACATGCAAGTTAATAAATTTAGGACATCTAAGCCTAAGGCACAACATTTGGAAAAAAACAGGTTCATTCACTATACTGTCCTCTTCATTTTCCCATACACAGGTATATGTGTGCATGTACCCGTATGTCGGTGGTTGGATTCTTAGATCTTGTTTAAGACATGATTTATTCTACCTAGAATTTATCAAAACAGTGACATTTACTTGTTTCAAATATAGCCCTAACCTGATTACCATAATTTAAAAACCATAGTGCAATTTGCTAATTTCTTGGTAGCATAAACACAAACTCCACTTGACTCAGTTTAAGGATGTAAAAAAAAAACTGCACTAAAGTAGAAAGGAAAGGTTTATGCTCACCGCTGTACTATTGGTCTCCTAAATCTGCATTAAGACTTTTCATCCACATCATATTCTGTAGTTTATCCATTCTCCCTTTTTCAAAAAAAAGTCTGCAGAGAGACTTGTATCACATCTTCTATTTTCTTTCCCTGCCTCCCTTCCCCACAGCGGCTGCTTGTTCTCCATTCTTTTCCCTCTATTTATTATCAGCGCCAATGAATCCAAGACACCAGGAAGAGCATAGTAAGTACCCATTTCCTTTGCCAGCAGATGTTTTTGTGAATGAGAGAATACAGTCTACCTAAAACTGCTGATTTCTTCTTCCTTAATGGTCTCACTAAATACTTTTTCTTGGTGTTGAGAATGAGTTAATCTAGATTAGTGGTTCTCAACCTTGATTTTACAAACTGATGGGGGAGAACACATATATGCAGCATTACGTATGCAGCATTTGCATGAATATGTGTTATTTGATAAATACTCGAGTATTTATGTCAGTGATCTAGATAGCTTTGGAAACAACTGACTTTGTTATTTCAAGATGTTCAAACTTGAATGTTCTCTTCCACATTCAAAATTTGCTGTACTAGGTCAATAAAATTAGGGTTTTTCTATTTATGATTATTTTATTTGTAATTATTATTCATATATTTTATTATTTATGATTGATGAAGAGTTGCTGTTTACGGTCTTGATTGGGAAGAATGCCAGTGTCTTTTTTTTTTTTTTGACATGAACAGTGCTTGGCTAGCATTTATTAACTGATAAAGGCCATATTCAATATTCATGTCAAAAATGGCAGAACATTGATAGCCCAGCAGTTATGAAAAAAGAAGATATTGAGGGCTGCAAAACTGCAAGATTTTACGTAGGCCCCAGGCTGCCCACTTCCTTGTTAGAATAACTGGGTGCCTTTTATCTCAGGTGAGAAATAAAAGAATATTTGTTACCAGGAAAAGATGCAGATATTCCTAAATTTATGACAGTTTTCTTAATGATGGTTAAAATTAACAATGGACTCAGAAAAGGGCCATAAAGCAGATGTGTTGCTTAATGACTGCTTCACTCAACAACTGAGATTCCATTTTGGTTGTAAGTCAAGGATTACCTGTATAGGTAAGGGCTTCTACCCCAGTGGAGTAGATTATACCATATTCCATTTTTTTGCCCTATGGTTAGTAAGCAGAAAGGATTCTACTACTTATATACCTGTACTGCTTATAAACTTTTATGCCTAGGTCTATTTAATATTTATTTATTGAATATTGCTGCCCATCTTTCTACAAGTCTGCATAATTGACAAAAATTTCAGCAGTAGGGAACTGTTCTTAATTGGTGTTGGGCAGATTTGATATGTTGAAAGGCCCTAATGCAGAATACAGGTAGTTTTCGATTTAGGACTAGAATTGAAGCCCAAATTTCCATTGCTGTGCAAGACAGTTGATGGGTAAATTTTGCCCCATTTTATGACCTTTCTTGCCACAGTTGTTAAGTGAATCATGGCAGTTATTAAATTAGTGACACGGTTGTAAAGCAATATTGACTTTGCTTGTCAGAAGGTCGCAAAATGTGACCATGTAATCCTGGGGCATTGCAACCATCAGAAATACAAGCCAGTTGCCCAGTGTCTGGATTTTGATCACATGACCACAATGGTCGTGTGAAAAACTGCCAAAAGTCTTTTTTCTGTTCCATTATAGCTTCAGATGGTCACTAAACAACTGATCGTAAGTCGAGGACAACCTGTATGTCCACAAATTAAAGGGATTTTAATAGAGGTTAAGAAACTAATAGAGGTTGTCTTCTATTCCAGCCATTTCCAGCTACGCCTCTTTTCCTTGGTCGTCTTCCTTAGCAATAAGCTATTTCATAAGACGGTTTATTTTCAATCCAACCAGAGCAGCTCTTCATCTGCTGATCGACTGCCCTCACCACGCTCCTCCCCTGCTCGACTGGCACACTAAACCCCAAAGCAGGGAGGAGGGGAAGGAAGAGAACCATTCAGACAATACGTGTTTCTGTCATTCTGAGGAGGGAAGGAAACGGTCTGCGGGGGGGGGGGGGTTGTGCATTTTTCCCTTGTGATCTCCCTTTTAAGCCCCTGTTGGATATTGGCTTGCGTCTCACTGAGTGATAGAATGGAATACTTTGGGTGGGCGAGTGGGTGGGAGGACCCTGGATTTTTAACACTTTGTGAGTTTATTTCAGAAGCCAGGTTCTTTGCTTGTTTTTATAGTGTGTAATGGGCCTGTTTCTGTGCACTTTTTTGTATATTTCCTTACCTCCCCCCATTTCCCAGGATGAATGGTTTTTGTAATGCATATTGTCTTACCTTTCTGATGCTGATGGGGTCTTTACCACAAGTGTTGGATTTTTCTCAATGATTGCAGTTCTTTATATGGTAACCTCAGGTCAGGATTTTGTAATCCCCAGTTGTGTGCTGAAATGAAAAGTGGATCATGTAACATTTGGGCAAGGTTAAGATATTGTGGGAGGGCTCTGCCTCTGCCTGGCATCTGGTGGCCTCTCTTAACTTTATTTGGTTTTTATTTTTTTATTTTGAAGGGATCTGCTTTTGATGGATGCAACACATTCCTAATCTTAAGGACAGAATGTACCGTTTCGTTTTTTTTACTTATATCCTTGGAGCTTTTGAAAAGCACCTTCTGAACATTGAAAGGGAAATTTGAAAAGTGTACGGGTAAAGTTTGGCACTGAAGCGAAAACTTGTTAATTCTTGTGTCTGGGGTTGTAAGGTTGATAATATACTGTTAAAATCTTGCAAGGAACAATGCTTCTAAGGAACTTATTTATGGATCCTGGAGATGGATTTTTTTGGGGGGGGCAGGAGGACTTGTACACAAAGGAGATTCTGAAAGATCTCTATAGAGAAACAGGTGAGGGTGGTTTCAACAGGGCTTCTGCACAAGTCTACATAGGGGCCACTGGTGCTAAGCCCAACATGCGGAACAGAATTTGTTAATTTCAAAGGCCTCCAACTCAAATACTGATAAGGAAGGCTGACCTGGAATTATTGTCCCAGATGGGTGAGAATGATGGACACCAAAGTGATCCTGTGTGATTGTAGCTGCAATTGAAGTTAAGGAGTCCTCAGCTCAGGATAAGTGAACTTCATATGTATTCATCTGTCTCTGTGTGTACATATGTAATTGTGTATGCACAAAGAAGTATAATGTGGTCCTGATCTTAGGCAGTATTCCTTATGCATGTCAGTTTCTGTATGGCTAAACATTATGAGATTTTTTTTAAAAAGAAAAAGCCCTTTGGTTTTTGTAGAACTGAAGTCAGTCTACAGATAAATGTTTTCTCTTGTATTTTCACACTGAACCATTAAAAGAAAATGGGATAACCCAAAAAATGTGAATGTGTGACTGAATCATGAAACTCATTTTGATGGGGATGGGAGAAGGGCAGAATTAAAACTTAAAACTTCCCACAAACTGGTTCAAATAATTTCTGTTCCTAATTCAAACTTTTCTGCTTGGGAAATGATCCAAAATGGCATTTATGGATAGGAGCCAGGTGAATTAAAATTATAGTTTCCAGGGAATGAGAAAGAATTGTATAAACGCTAAAAAAACACTAAAAGGGCTGCGTAGATAGTTTTTTTTTTTTTAAAAAAAGAATGACATGGTATTATCTGCTTTGAATATATAAATTTTTGCCTTTATCTGCAGCTTTTTCAGATGCTGCCCAATAGACATATGATAAATGCAAGAAATTCATTTGCCAAAAAAAGAGAGGGGAGGAAGAGACAAGCGAGGAAGATGCTGTTGTCGATGTAGGGCCTAAAATTATGTTATTTATTACAGTTGTTTATTATATCTTGCTTTCAAAAAATACTAATGGCTATCATTAGGGAAGGGCTGAGGTAGAAGCAACAAGAGAAGATCAGAATGCTCAGGGTTGATGTAGAACATTTGGAAATTATGCATATTATAACTGTAAAGAATACCTTTGAAGGAGATGTCTGAGGCTGCCCTTCAAGCCTGGTAGAACCAGGTTGAAAACTGGACGGGGGAAGAGACAGATTTTAATTTTGATAACATTTGATATCTCTTGGGGCTGGATGGTGTTTGGGATAAATACAATTGACATATTTGCATATCACATTTATTGTCCAAACAAATCACATGCATTGGGATTCTTCTAACCTACAGAACGATCAACTTTCCACCCCCTATTAGCCTACCTAGTGCATAATGCAAATACAGTTTTCCCCCTTGGGAGCCAAGGACCTCGCTTATTCCCATCTTCACCTTAAATACTTTGATCTTTAAAATGCAGATTCACCACTTGTACCCAATTGCAAATTCTGCCTTGTTTCGAAAAGGAAATGGAAATAAAAAGGGTTTGGATGGAGCTGGTCTTAAGGGTTGTGTGGTGGGCAAAGGACACCCCAAGCTATCAATAATATACCAATTGAAATCGGTGGCATACCAATTTCCTCTAATAATTCAACAAGTGGTGAGCGATCAGTCCCCTGCAAAAAAAACCCTGTACTTTCCTGGGCAAATAGGCAGCAATATACATTCAGTAAATAATAATAATAAAACGGCCCTTTTCAAATCTTAAGCTGTTGCCAGCCTGATGCTTTCCAAAAGAGCTGGCACTGTGGATGAGGACTCTAGGTCTAGGCGATTCTGTGGATTAGGTTTCTCCTTGTATTCTAATCTTGCACTACTTTTTTTGAGTCCTATGCTCTGGCTGGTGTCAGCTTGGATGGTGGCTGGTGCCGTAGATCTGAATAAGAGAACAGGAAGGGACCTTGGAGGTCTTCTAGTCCAACCCCTTGCTTAAGCAGGAGACCCTATACCAGTGGTGGCAAACCTTTATTGGCTCCTGTGCCGATAAGTGTGACCGCGCATGCCCGTGTGATCCATCCGCACATGCGCGTGTTTCTGTGCCCTCCCATGCACGCGTGCCAGATACCCAACAATCAGCTGTCGGGCAGCAGCATGCGCAGTGGGGCTCTTCCGGGCGAGCTCTCGTGTGCTGGGGGAAATGGCTCTGCGTGCCACTTCCGGCATGCGTGCCTTAGGTTTGCCATCACGGCCCTATACTGTTTCAGACAGGTGGCTGCCCGGTCTCTTCTTAAAACTCTCCAGTGATGAAGCAGCCACGACTTGGAAGGCAACTTCTGTTGCACTGGTCAATTGTTCTCCCTGTTACGAAATTTCCCCTTAATTCCAGGCTGGTGCTTTTCTTAGTTAGTTTCCATCCATTGTTCCCTGTCTGGCCTTCGGGTGCTGTGGAGCAGCGGTCACCAACCAGTGGGCTGCGAGAAAATTTTGGTGGGCCGCAGAGAAATCTCAACCCCAGAGCAACCCCCCCCAAAGCAATTAATCCAGGCTGCACAAGGCTGCTCAGCCCACATGGCCGGCGGAAACTGTTCCCACCCATTCAACCCCAGAGCAACCCCCCCCCAAAGCAATTAATCCAGGCTGCACAAGGCTGCTCAGCCCGTATGGCCGGCGGAAACTGTCCCCACCCATTCAACCCCAGAGCAACCCCCCCCCAAAGCAATTAATCCAGGCTGCACAAAGCTGCTCAGCCCGCATGGCCGGCAGAAACCGTCCCCACCCATTCACTCCTTACCTGGCAAGCTTGTCTGCTAAGTTGCTATTTTTCCTTTTTCCGACCATCATCTGTTCTGCTGTGCCAGGAGATTTAGATTAGCTAGGAAGCAGGAAATGGTTGGATTTCTTGCTTTTTAGCTCAGCACAGCTGAACCTCCCTTAGGCCTGAAGGTTTGCTTGCAAGCAAATTCAGTGCAGACTCACAGCAAGCCAATTTGAGAGACTGAGCTAGCCGATGGCAGATAAATAGATCTCTGAATCTGTAAGCAACTCAAATCTGCCTGCTTTGCCTGATTTTGGATAAAAGTTGCTTTTTTAAATATAAAACATTCAATATTTACATAAATGATGTGTTGTGAGTTAATTTTGTGAGTTTGCTTGCTGGCAAATTTTATGAGTTTGCAAGCAAATTTTATGTGACAGACTGAGCTAGCCAATGGCAGATAGCTAGATCTCTGAATGGATCTGTGATTCTGCCTGCCTGCTTTGCTTGATTTTGGGTAAAAGTTCTTTTTTTATAAAAAAATTCAATATTTATATTAATATTTATAATATTTACATACAAGCCATGCCCAGCCAGTCACATGACCACCAAGCCACACCCACAAATTAGGCCATGCCCACAGAACCAGTTAATGGTCCCTGGGACCTAAAATTATGAGTTTGGTGGTCCCTGAGGTTCAAAAGGTTGGCGACCCCTGCTCTGGAGAATAGGTTGACTCCTTCAGGGCAGCCCCTGAGATATTGGAAGACTGCTATCATGTCGCCCCCAGTCCTCCTTTTCGTTAAACTAGGCCAGAGATGCCAAACTTGGCCACTTTTAAGACTTGTGGAGAATTCTGGGAGTTGAAGTCCACAAGTCTTTTTTTTTTTTTTGAAACAAATTTTATTAATTTTACAAACAACCAAAACATCATTAAACATTGAACACATAAAACCTCTTTCCATTATAAATTTTTACAAGACAGATTAAATATTTTATGCAACATAATTCTAATATATCCCATTTCCACTTAAATATCTTTTAGCAGATTTCTCATTATTTCTCTTTCCTTCGATTACATTTCTTTTCTATATTTATCCATTTTATGCTCATCATATTCATATTTCTCTCTGTTTTGTTTATAATTATCCTCATCTAGCTTTCCTCCAAGTTTTTATTAAATCTCAAACAAACATAAACACACAAAACACAAAAGCATAAACTTTTTTAGAAAGTAGCTTGGCCCTGGATTACCTCTATATGAACTTCAATTAAATTTATGCTCATCTTATATACCATTTCCTATCTTATTTACCATTCTATATCTTCATTATAACTTCTCCCCGCTTTCCACTCTTCTTAATTATATTTTATTTATTTCATCTTAATTTACATCATTATACTTGTATCTTTTGTCCATTCTTTTCCAATTATCCATTTATCTCATTCCCTATAGTAGAAAAAAAAAATTATCCTGCAATCACTAATTGAAGTATGATGCCTTTCCATCGCTCCCCTAAATTAACATTTAAGGTAACACCTGGTTCCCCATCTGATTCTGCTTAGTACATTCTACCTATTAATTTTTAAAAGAAAGAGAAAATCGTAAATCTATAAAGTAATTACATAATTAAACATTAAATCTTATAACATTCCAGTTATCTATTTCAAAGTCAAATGCTGCCATAATAAGTTTATACTAACATAGTCAATTAAACTCTATACTTAAACTAAGTATTTTAAACATTCCTTTTAATAATTTATTAAATCTTAAAATCTATCATTGTTAAACATTTAATATTTTAATCTTTACTTAATTCTTATAAAATTCTAATTTTCTATTTCTAATACAAATACTACAATACTATCTTATGTACCTTGCAGAATCCTTTTAAGAAAAATTTTATCCCTAAAAAAAAATTTCTTTTTCCCCTCTTGTTTCAAACCTTTGTGGCTTTTTTCCCCCTTTTCCCTTCCTTCCACAAGTCTTAAAGTGCCACGTTTGGGGACCCCTCAACTAGATCATACCCGTGGTCTAATGCTCAGCTGGTGCGGTCATTTTGACGCGATTCTGGCAGCCGCACTCCTCCCAGCTGAAGGGCTGGGAAAAGCTGCAAGAGTTGAAGCCACTTCCTTAAATCTGGCGGCTCAGATGCGCTCGGGGGAACCCGGCCTCGAACTTGCTCTGCCGCCTCCTGCCACGTGAAAGCCTCTGGCCACGCCCCCTCCGAGCTCCGCCCCGCTCACCCCTCGTTTACCCACAGCGACACGTCACTACTCGCGCCTCAACCAAGCTTCCCTCCTCAAAGACAACCAACCCCGTCGGGCCCCTCCTCCTCCCCCCCCCTCTGAATCGGGGACGGAACTCGCGACGCTCGGTCCCCCTCGAACTTCCGCTTTGTTGACTGACGTGGCTTCCGTCCTGTCATCTTTTCTGGGGGGCGGGCCCGTCGTCGTGATCGACGCGCCGCTCGGCCTGTAGTTGTGTTCCGTCTCGGGCTTCGGGAAAAGCGGGCGGGCTGCGGAACTGGGAGTGGGCACGCGTGGAGCGGATGGCTGAGGGAGCCGGGCGGCGAGCGGATTCTGAGTCCCCGGTGAGGAATCGGCGCCCGGAGGGGCGTCTCAGCGTCAGACCGGGTAGGCGGCGTGGCTGCAGCCTGAGGGAGCGGAGCTGGAGGAGGGGGCAGCGGCGGCTGGGCACGCGCGATCGGCCCAAGGCGGCCTCTGGAAAGGAGCGGGTGGCTGGTCCCCCCGGCCGCCGATCGTGCTGCGCGGTTTCATTCTGCATCGGCCGCCGCATCTCCCCTCCTGCCAACCCAAGCCCTGCAGGTAGAAAAGTAGCTCCTCGGGGAATCAGTGCCCATCCTCCCCAGGTCACGGGGAGGGGTGAAATGGGCTTCTCCCGAAAGCTTTCCTCCAGCCCCGCCAAGAGAATGAATTAAACCGGGAGGCGCAGGCAGGGTGACTTTACACGTTAGCATTAAACCTGGGTCCGTGTAACCCTGGTTTATTAATATCCCCCCCCTTTTTTTTTTATGCAAGAAGCCGGGGGCGATCTTGTGCAACGTGTGAAACCAGCCACGTTCCCTCTGCAAGTGGGAAGGTAAAAGGGCTTCCAGGAAGGGCGCAGCCTAATTGTCTTATTTCTGCCTGTTTTGTAGAGCTTTAAGGGCTGATTTCTCCACCAATTTAAAACCCTAGAATTTTTATTCTGCGGCCTTTTATTCTGTCTTTCCAGTTTTGTTTTGGTTTTGTTTGTTTTTTTGCCTCGGGCCCTTAGGAACATTTTTCACTTTCCTTTATATTTCCGTCTGTGGGGTATAGATTGCCTCATCTCTGACAGCCTTTTTGTTTCCAGAAGGGCCCAAGAGGATGGATTTTCAGTTTAAAAAAATGCTGTCAGCAGGGCTTAAAAATCTCTGGATGCTAAGAATAGTCAGATTGGCTATTTCCGGATATTGCACATAACTGATCTTGCTAACTGTAGAAGCAAGTTTGATTTTTTTTTTTTTTTTGCTTTGATTCTATTCAGTAGTTCTTTACAGCTGAACATGCATCCAGGTCCTTGCTTCATGCAACATTTGGGTGCACAAAGGTCCTCTAAATCCATGAAATTACGTCCCTAGATCTATAATTATTAAAAAAATTAAAATGTGGAAGGAATCTGGGAGATTAGGTAATCCTGAAGCATTTTGGCAGAAGCTGATCCAACCTTTCTTTCACTGCATTGCATTCTTAATGTTTAATGCAAATCCATATTTCTGTAAGTCTGAGGTTTCACCTACACTTGTCAAGCTAATATGAGTCAACTTAACCCAACTCTCCAGCACAGAACTGGGGAATTGGAAAGGAAACCTGTTCAAGTCAGTGGTCCAGAATTGCTTAAGTTGGCTCATATTAGTTTGACAACTGATTTTAAATCTGAGTACCATACTATTATAGGGGTGATTCCCAAGGGTCTTCAAACTTGACAAGTTTGAGACTTGTGGACCAACTCCCAGAATTCCTGAGCTAACATGACTGGAGGAGGAATTCTGGGAGTTGAAGTCCACAAGTCATAAAGCTGTCAAATTTGAAGACCCCTGAATAGACCATACTTGGGTTTTAAAATGCACAGTGGAGTATATATTTAGAACAATTTTGCTGTGGATATTTGTGGTCTTCAATGCTGCTTCTATACTAACCACAAAGTTTAATTGTGTGCTCAATAATAGGACAACTACTTGAAAAATACCTTCTATGCCAGATGGACTTAACCTGGGATGTTAATGTTTTACTCCTTCTATTTGCTCTTAACTAATAATCCCTAGTTCTGTTTCTGATTTTTATTGGAGGTAATTTTTATTGGGTAATTGCAGTACTTGAATTAGTGAGCACGACTTAGTGAGTACTTGAATTGAATTGCAGTTCTTGAATTGAATTTATAATTCTACTTTTAAAAGATTTTTTTTATTGGAAACCTTAGTTCTCATTCATTGCTAAGTAGTTTAAAAGGAAATCTCTGATTGTTATTGAATCCCAAAAGAAACTTGATTTGAAAGAAGTAGATTTCAGATAGGAAATTGAAACAGAAATTACATTTCTTTTTTCTTCTGTTAGCAAAAATGAACCGTGTAACTGACTTTAAGCAATTAACTATAGTCTTGGTTTCGTTTTCATGAAGTACATGTTTCTATAGATCTCCCCACTGCACCAGCAAACAAATATTTATTTTAAGCAGTGTTTAAAGGTTGCATGAGATAAACTCATGTCAGTGTAATCTTTTCAAACCTCTGTAAACCTGAACTTTTGTGTGAAACCCACATCCAAGAAGATAAAGTTTGTGCTAATTGGGCTCTCTCATGTGTACTAGGTGGAAAAAAGATAAGTAATACTGAAATGTTTGCTTTGAATGTTTTTGGCAACTGGTGGGTATTATTTCATAACTTTTGCTTTTTGAAGTTTTAAAAATGGTTAAACAGTGAAATCTATTGTGAGCACATGAAAATGTAGAAAGAGAGCCTCATTCAGGTAGCTGTTCTCTGTTTTAGTTGGCATTGATTAGGTCCTTAAGCCACCACCCTGGTTATGATTAAAAAAAGCAGTGAACATCTCTTGTGTGTTTCCTGTTGAAATCTGGGGAAGTATACATAGAATTACACTCATTTAGGTGGATGGATGGATGGGTACATTGTTTTGAGGAAAAATTGATCCTGATAAAATGAAATCTGTGCTGCTGTCTCATCCCATGCAATGTTTGCTTTTGGTGTATTAATAAGGAGGACTTTTTTATTTTTTTATACCTTTCAGGTGTTTAAGTGTTGCCTGTGGTTACCTTTGCCAGAATGACCAAGTTAGGTTTCCTCCGCTTGTCATATGAAAAACAGGACACCCTCCTCAAGCTCCTGATTCTGTCGATGGCAGCTATTCTTTGTAAGTTTGAGCTTTAAAAACTCTAGCTGGTATGGCTATAACTGTTACTTATTGTTGTTTTTTTAATGTGAATTCCATTTTGAATGGAATGTTGTTCTCCTAGTCATATAATCAACCATGACTTGTTTTGTTTCAATGTTTCTAGCCTCTATGTTTCCAATTGATAAATAACTAACATTAAGACAATTGAACCATTGTGATAACCATGGTGCTAAATAAATAATCACCTCTGCATATTCCTTTCTTTGTGTTGCAGCTTTTTCTACTAGACTTTTCTCTGTGTTACGATTTGAGAGTGTCATTCATGAATTTGATCCGTAAGTATCCCTCTTGACTCTGATTTGATTGGAGAGATCAGTTGCCTCGATGTGTCAAGTGCAAGTTTTGTTGCTGTAGATTAGAATATTAGAATTTATTAGAATAATAAAGCAGATTGTTCTGCTTCAGCAATAGGGCTTCAGGGAAAGTGTTTTTCTGGAAGACAAAGAACTAGGATTAGGGTCAGATAATTTTGCAATAAAAGTAATATTCTAGCCAGTTCTGCCTGGATTTACTATGAATCTTGAGTATGAGATACAATAGAATTGTTTTTTTTTTTCTAAAACTGTTTCTCAGCCTTAGCAACTGTAAGATGTTCAATCCCAGAATTATTCAGCCTTGGGAATTCTGGGAATTGAAGTCCACAAATCTTGCCATGTTGGCAGGGTTTAGAAACACTGTTCTAAAAGAATGTTTACAACTGTAAAATTGACTCAGAATAATGGATTACAGTTGAATGATTTTGAGTTCTATTAGATGCTTTAGCTCCAACTGTCTAGTATGATGAAGAACAGTTTGTATAAGGGGAATATTTGTGTTTTTACAGTATATTAAAGAGTTCATAATAGTGTTTGGAAATGTAAGGTAAGGCTACATTTTTTTGGTTGCCTGTAAGGATTAATTCTTTATCCATTTGGGATATTTCTATTTGGATTCTATATGAATCTTGATTCCAAGTGAAAAACTGCTTTCATCAAGTTGGTGTTAATTTGTATATTAGAATTGGGAGCTCTTCTACATAAGAACTGTAACCAAAAGGCCAAGTCTGCAATACGAGGAATAGCAAACCATAAAATCTTACTGGCAAAGGACTCAGATTTCTGTTACTCCCACAGGTATTTTAACTATCGCACCACTCGCTTCTTGGCAGAAGAGGGTTTTTATAAATTTCACAACTGGTTTGATGATAGAGCATGGTATCCTCTGGGAAGGATCATAGGTGGAACTATCTATCCAGGTAAGAGTCAGATATTTCTCAAAGACCAATGCACAATGTATTGTAATGGCGTCACTTTTTAGAATAGTTCTTTTCTGATGTTCTGTGGATCAGAGATGCAACAGGTTCCCCCAAATGGGTAAGCAAGTGTCATTTGTCTTTCAGGTAATGCAGCCAAACATAATTAATGTTTATGGTATTGGCTTCATTTAATAGGGAAAAGCATGCTTACTGATCTGTAAGAGAGCCTATAGTCAGCCAGTGATTTTGAGAGCTAGTTCTCTCAGCAGTCCAGATTTTGTTTAAGTTTATCAAAACATAACCATCCAGCAGGCCAATAATTCTTTGCAAATGACATTCCTGCTTCACTTTATTTCAGGTTTAATGATCACATCAGCTGCCATCTACCACGTTCTGCACTTCTTCCACATTACAATCGACATCCGAAATGTGTGTGTGTTTTTGGCCCCCCTCTTTTCTTCCTTCACCACCATAGTAACGTACCACCTCACCAAAGAACTTAAGGTAATCATAAAGATAGAGCCGATGTCTGGGAATGGTAGCTGTACTTTCTGTGTAGAAAAGTGGAGACTGGCAAATTTATGTCTAGTTTCTCCTTATTTCAGCTATTGATTGGCCAGTTAAAGCAAGAATAATCAAATTGTATGCTGTTCCAAACTTAATATAATCATTATATTTTGGGAAACAGGTGGTAGTGGAAATATGAGTTGGGAAGCAATAAGGAAAAGTGCAATACTATTGTATAGTGGTTAAGGTGCTGGCTAGAAACCAGGACACTAAGTTCTAGTCTCATCTTAGGCATGAAAGCCAGCTGGTTGACTTTGTACCAGTCATCTCTCAGTCCATTCCACCTCACAGGGTTGTTGTACAAAAATAGGAGGAGGCAAGAGTATTTACCGTATGTACTCTGAATTGAAAAGTGGGATAAAAATGTAATAAGCACAATATTCCTAGGTATGTTATACTGAAAGATTGTCAAAGCTTTTAGATGCATTCATTCGTGTTGTTTTAACATTCATGCAAGTTGATTTAAGATGGAAGGTCACATGTTGAATACTGAAATAAAATATATTTGAAATGCTTAAATGGGAAGATTTTTGCTGGTTACAGATTAGAAATTTATTTAGACTTTGGTTAACAGAAGAGATTAAACCATAACAGTCTTTATTCATCAGTTCTTTATTTGTACCCTTTTGACAAAATAATCATAAACGCAAGAAAAGTGGTCATATCTAAGAAATACATGAAGCCTCCCTCCCTACACTTTTTACATATCTTGGAAATAATGTCAGCTTTAGTGACTTGCTTTCTTTTTTTCTGCCTAGGATGCAGGAGCTGGTCTTTTGGCAGCTGCAATGATTGCTGTGGTGCCTGGTTACATCTCCCGTTCTGTTGCGGGCTCTTATGATAATGAAGGTGAGGTCAGTTTTAAAATGCCTTTAATAATTTCAGCCTGGAATAAATGGAAGGAAGGAAGGAAGGAAGGAAGGAAGGAAGGAAGGAAGGAAGGAAGGAAAGAAAGAAAGAAAGAAAGAAAGAAAGAAAGAAAGAAAGAAAGAAAGAAAGAAAGAAAGATGCTCTTAAGTCACATAAGCAATATATAGGCAACTAAATATACTTCCCCCATAGTGCCATACATATAGAAACAAATACAGAATATTCCTTTCTATGGCACTATGGGGGGAAATGCCAATATCTCTGATAAGAAGAAATTGGTTAGTTCAGTCTTGATTTCTTTGTTGATAATCCTCTCCGGGTTATTGTGTATTGATTGAATGATCCTCATTCATCTCTCAAATCAGACTAATGAAATTAAAAATGGAACCATTTGATGCTAAGTGAGATATAAAAAAACATTTGTTCCTGGTATGAAATAAAGCAGCTTTGGATTTCATAATTTTATTGGCAGTAAAATGACTTTAATTCAAGTCCTATTTCTGGCTTCACTGCTAAGTGTTTTTCACATGAAAGCTGCTTCTTGGAGCTTTATTAAAATTTTATTATGAAAAAATAGTGCAAAAGTGTAAGAACCCTTTAAAAATGCATTGTAAAATTAGCTCTCTGTTGATACCAATAGTGGCCTTTATAAAATTTTGTGATGTTATTAAAATTGTAGAATTATGTTAATGACTGTATAATATGCTCTTTGGGTGGCGTATAAATTGGAAACATGAACAAGTGAATTGTGTGAAGAAAAATGAGAAGAAAATATATGATAAATAGTCCTTTTTTCTTTTTGACAACTCAACAGTTTATTCAACAGTGTTTACCAACTCTGGCAACTGGTAACTTTAAGTAATGTGTATGGTAGCTGGAGAATTCTGGGAGTTCACACATGTTAAATTTGCCAGAATTGGAAAACGCCGCTTTGTTGTATCTTTATGATGTGGTAATGCAGGCTTATCCTTCTGTACCTTTGGATGGAAAAATGGAAGTTTGACTTAAATCTGATTTATTTCCAGGTATTGCTATATTCTGTATGCTTCTGACTTACTATATGTGGATCAAAGCTGTGAAGACAGGTTCAATCTACTGGGCGGCCATTTGCGCACTTGCCTATTTCTACATGGTGAGTGATAATTTTTCACAAGATACCTTGAGTCATCCCATCAAAACAGACAAAATTCTGCCTGGAATCATTTCCCAACTTATTTATATTTTGAACATTTATAAGCATTGTTGTAGCGTTGTAAATTTCCAAAGCCACCAGCTTTTGTAATAAGGACTCCATAGCATCATTCTTGAAAGATGTGCCTCTCTCCTTGGAGAAGGAAAGAGGAAATTAATGGCATTGTTCCCTTACTTCAGACAACAGCATGTGCCTTTTAGCCTCCATCTGTGTTACTTGTCAAAGCCAAGCTATTTTTATACTTGTATAAATTGCTAAATAAAGACCAGATTGTTCCTTTTCTTTCTCAACTCATTTGTTATTTGTTAAATTTACATCACACCTTATCTCTTGGGGCCCAAGGGAGAGAATGCTTCTCTTTCTTTCCCCAATGCTTATTTTCACAAAAATCATGTTAGATAAGCTGAGAATTCCTCAACCAGCTACACTGAGGAGTTGAAGTCGCCAAGTCTTAAAGTTGCCAGGTTTGGAGGCTGGCTGGGGAATTTTGGGAGTTGAAGTCCACAAGTCTTAAAGTTGCCAAGTTTGTGGATCCCCTGGTTAAGAACAATAGAAGAAAAGCTTTTGTGTCATGCATAGTGTAGACAGTATCCTAACCCATCAGACACTTGTGGCATTTAGAAATGTATAATTTCTGTGTCCTATTTGTTTCCTCCCCTCCTCAGGTTTCTTCTTGGGGTGGCTATGTGTTTTTGATCAACCTAATTCCACTTCATGTCCTGGTGCTGATGTTGACTGGTCGGTTCTCCCACCGGATCTATGTGGCTTATTGTACAGTATACTGCTTAGGAACTATCCTCTCAATGCAGATCTCTTTTGTCGGTTTCCAGGTAAGAAATCTAAAAGATTGAGGAACAGGAGTGGTGTAAAGCTTGTTCTGCTCTTGAACTATTTGTCTATTGATACGGCCGTCTGACAGTGACCGTTGTTCTTAATCACAAAGTCATGTCCGACCCATCGCGACCCCATCCTCCAGACCTTCCTGTCCTGTACCCCCCCCCCCCCCGGAGTCCATTTAAGCTCACACCAACTGCTTCAGGGACTCCATCCAGCCACCTCCTTCTCTGCCATCCCCTTCTTCTTCTTTTGCCCTCAATCTTTCCCAGCATCAGGCTCTTCTCCAGTGAGTCCTTTCTTCTCATTAGGTGGCCAAAGTCTTTGAGTTTCATCTTCAGAATCTGGCCTTCTAAAGAGTAGTTGGGGTTGATCTCCTCTAGGACTGACCAGTTGGATCGCCTTGCAGTCCAAGGGACTCGCAGGAGTCTTCTCCAGCACCATATGTTCAAAGGCCTCAATTCTTTGGCACTGAGACTTTCTTATGGTCCAGCTTTTTTTACATTTCAACTGGGAAAACCACAGCCTTGACTATGCTTTTTTTGGCAGGGAGATGTCTACAGTGACAGTAGTTGAGCCAATTAGCTAATTCGGTTACGCTGCTGGCTGAAGAAAAGATTTAGTTGTTATAAAAAGTAAGCTTAATTGAGCTTATTCTTTTCTTCCTGTAGCCTGTTCTTTCATCTGAACACATGGCTGCCTTGGGGGTATTTGGTCTCTGCCAGATTCATGCCTTTGTGGATTATCTGCGCAGCAAATTGAATCCTCAGCAATTTGAGATTCTATTCAGAAGTGTCATCTCCTTGGTCGGGTTTGTTCTTCTGTCCATAGGAGCTGTTTTGATGTTAACAGGTAAAGAAACGCTGCAGGTCTTAACAATGTATAGCGATGCATTTTCTATAGTTTCACTGGAACATTAATTCAATGGATCCAGAAAAATATTATTTTAATGGAGAGTTTCTCTGCTTTTGATTGGATGGGGGGTTTTTTTGGAGGCTCAATAATCTTTAACACATGAGATAATTTCACTTTGTCAGGATGCTTCTTGGGACATTGCAATTTCCTGAGAAGAATGTTTCTGTTTACTTATTTGAAAGCAGTTTATGTTGTGGAAATAGATTAAAATTCTTCCGCTTTTGGATGCTATTTAAAGCCAGATGAACAGTTGGACTTATTTAGTTGTGTGATTGAAGCTTTGAAGAGTTCTGGATAAATAAGTACAGTCTGGTTTGCAGGAATAGAGTTTTATATTTAGTCAAAATGATTCGTAAGTTTGAGGAAGAAGAAACAATAATCCTGATTAAATTTTCTGGGCATGATTGAGAAAAATATTTTGATTCTATCTTAGCAAAATTGAATTTCTAGATTTGTTATAGAGTGTGTGTGTGTGTGTGTGATTCAGGCATTACATAGGCATATTGAGATATTATTGCTTGAAGATAGAACACTACACCATAAATATTTTTATTGGACTGGTTATTTCTCAATTTTGTCAGGAAAAATTTCTCCATGGACTGGACGTTTCTACTCTTTGCTTGATCCTTCTTATGCAAAGAATAATATTCCAATCATAGCTTCAGTTTCTGAGCATCAACCCACCACATGGTCATCGTACTATTTTGATCTTCAGCTTCTTGTGTTCATGTTTCCAGGTTTGTATAATGTAGAAATGTGTGACAGTAATATTATGTATTATTCTTTTAGCTTGTGTCATATGTTTAGTCCTCCTCTGTTACTTTCAGACTAATTTGTTAATTGCTTCATTCTATACTGATCTTTGATTTTAATAAAGTTTGACTTGACTAGTAAAATGTTAAATGTTTTCATGTAAACAATATTCTGCTAAAATTTGGCTTTTTTAAAAGGACCAGATTCTTACTTGGAAAAATAGAGAATTAAAGGAAGATCTTGGGGAAATGTCTCACACAAATATTGAGAAAAAAGTTGATCAGAAGATCTTATTTGGTGCCTTCAAAGTTTCTATTCAAACTCCTAATTTATCAATAGAATAATTTGAATAAAGTAGACTTTTATTCAAAGGCCTAATTCAATCTTAAGCTTTGTTTGATAAAATTTTTCCATATTGTATTCTGGGCTTCCTTGACAATTGACCTGTTCTTTTTCTATCTTATAGTTGGCCTGTATTACTGTTTCAGCCATCTGTCTGATGCCCGAATTTTCATCATCATGTATGGTGTCACAAGCATGTATTTCTCTGCTGTGATGGTGAGTCCTGAATGTTGGTTTACCATTGGGATTTGTTTTTTGGAGAGAATGTATTGGTATGAATAAAAGAGATTGTCTAATTTTACTCCTCATAGATAAATTATACAAGATACACTGGGCAAGTTAGAGAGTGGGGTTTTTTTTGGTCCGGTGGGGAGTAAATATAATAGGCATCATATCTGATCCTCTTTGCAATTTCACCTCCCAGAAAATGATGCATATACACATGGCTGAATGTGCTTAGTATATTGGTGTTTTAATAGGTTCGTCTCATGCTGGTACTGGCTCCAGTTATGTGTATTCTGTCTGGCATTGGAGTTTCTCAAGTGTTGTCAACCTACATGAAAAATCTAGACATCAGCCGACCCGATAAGAAATCTAAAAAGCAACAGGATTCTACCTACCCCATCAAAAATGAAGTGAGTGGTGATAGAAGCAAGCTTAACTGTTTAATATATCAAGGTTTTCCGCCACATATTAAAAATGCAATTTACAACATTGGGCCTACAATGTTTAACTTTACTAGTGGTAGAAGGAGATATAATTGGAGCTGTCTCTAGATTATCTCCCAGAGAATAGATGCTTCTGAAAGGTTCTTCTGATAAGATGGTGTGGGCTTTTTTCAAAATAGCTTAGGCATGTTTTAATGATTCCGGTTGCTTCTTAGGTTGCCAGTGGAATGATCCTTGTCATGGCTTTCTTCTTGATCACGTACACCTTTCATTCGACTTGGGTAACCAGTGAAGCCTACTCTTCTCCCTCAATAGTTCTGTCTGCTCGTGGTGGTGATGGGAGCAGGATTATTTTCGATGACTTCAGAGAAGCGTATTATTGGCTACGTCACAATACACCAGAGGTAATAATACTGAACAATTGGTGTCTATGCAAGTACATAGATAAGAAAACTGGAACAAACTTTAGGTTCTCTTAATGCTAAAAAAAAAAAAAAAGGTCTGTGTTTCTTAATCACCAAAATTTTGTCTAAAGTCAGCTAATATTGAAAGCATTTACTTATCACAAAGATTTCTGGGACAGATACAGGACAAATAAATTCTTTGCAAGTGTAATACACTCATTGGTTTGCTTTTATTGTTTCACTGCCTGTGGACAAAACCATTTAATCATCTTAATTAACAATTAGAGGGCATTCTCATCAAATTGAAAAACTTGTGATACAAACTAGTATACAAAATACATGTTTTATAACAACTTTTTTCATCATAGAGCATTGCAAATCAGCTCAAAAACATTTGTTCCATTATTTGCAAGTTCAATGAAATGTTACAGATTGTCTTTTTGTTTGAGTTTAGGATGCAAAAGTTATGTCGTGGTGGGATTATGGTTATCAGATAACAGCTATGGCAAATCGAACCATCCTTGTGGATAATAATACTTGGAATAATACACATATTTCCCGAGTTGGACAGGTAGGTGCTGAATCCTTATGAATTATTCCCATAATTTTCATTGTATTCTGAATAGTGAAGGCATAGTTTTTTTTAAAAAAAAATCATGATTACCTTTACACCTTCAAGGCATTCTGAATGCAGGTGTTAGATCCTTATTCATTCCTTTTCTAGCTGTAAATTGCTAGCACGCATTATGATTGCGGTGGTGGTGGATAGATTACATAAAATAATAACAGCGTATTTTTATACCTCAGCAAATTGATGAAGGTTGAATTTATGAGCTGATGTGTGTTTCCAGGCCATGGCATCCACTGAAGAGCGGGCTTATGAGATCATGAGGGAACTGGATGTCAGTTACGTGCTAGTGATATTTGGAGGCCTCACTGGATATTCCTCAGATGGTAATGTTATGTTTTTATTCCCTTGAAAGGACTTTTCAGGGTTCCTGAGGCATTGGATTTGGCACATCCCTACATAAATCCACCTCAGTACAGCTGCTGATAAATTGCTTCTTATATTCTTCATGTTTTCTGTATTTAAAAAATCCAAACCAGATGGCCTTATTAATCCAGAATTATATTTTTCTACTTTTCAACCATCCCATGGCTGGCTGGGGAATACTGGGAGTTGAAGTCACACATCTTAAACTTGCTGAAATTGAGAAACATTGATCCAGAGTGAGATTTTTTCCTGCTGGTGTAATGTGGTTAATTTAGCAACAGAGAATGATTTTTGGAGGATCTCTGATACTAGGAGGTTAAAGGCTCCTGCATCCCTGATGAATTGTATTGTCAATTGTGTTACTTTTTTGTTCCACAGACATCAACAAATTCTTGTGGATGGTGAGAATTGGAGGAAGCACAGAAACTGGCAAGCACATAAAGGAACATGATTACTACACACCCACTGGAGAGTTCCGGGTAGACCGAGAGGGCTCCCCAGTACTGCTTAACTGCCTTATGTATAAGATGTGCTACTACCGTTTTGGACAGGTCTACACAGAAGCAAGTGAGTGATGTTGTCTACAGTTTGCAATATTATTGAGGAATTAATTTTGGGGACATTCCCTTTTTCTATAGGCTATTCTCTGCACTTTCTGTGTCTTAGGTGCTTTGTTCTCTTTTGTTCTCTAGTAAATTAGGTTTTTATTAAATTCTCCAGCATGGGATAGATAGTAGTAATCTCCGATCCTTTGCTACTTCTTTGAGTTGTTCTATGCTCTGGCTGGCATCTTCCTTGATGGTGCCCAGCCACTGTGTTCTTTAGCAGCCTGGTTTCCTTTTACCACTAAGTTCCAAATTTAATTGCTTGCTTCCAGTGAATTCCCCTGCATTCCTCTTGCTTTGAGTATTTGGGAAGCATTTTGAACTTGGACCACGAATTTGTATTTCAGTTTTATTTCTGGTGCAGCTATGCTTTCAGCCAATAGTCTTCTGTATTATTTGTTTTATGAGAACTTGGAATTTATATCACGAGGTGGCCGTATAGTGCAATCCTCTTTACTCTGTGCTTGTTCTCTCTTTGAGGTTGACGTGGAACAAGACACAGGCATAATTGGTTAAATGCCTTTAAAAAAAAAGTTACCTGCAGTTTTAAAAGAGCTTAAATGTGTTTTTCTTAAGGCAGGATACATGGAATTCATAGGTCTGTGATGGCAAACTTATGCCTGCTGGAAGTGGTGTTAAGCCTGGGTTCCCCAACCAGGGTTAAGGAGACAAGCTAAACAGAATATGCAGCGTTAGTCAGATAGGCATACAGATAAACGTGTGAGATAAGTTTGTATGTTAGTTAACATACAGTAAAAATAACAGATATGCTTGTGCTATCAAAAATATAGTTTATTCCACTTAGATTTATAGCATAGTCAAAATAACAGTCCATTAGTCCTGTATCGTTTTAGTCAGTCCATTCAAGGATATTCAATTAGCAAAGTCTGTGTAGAATATCCAATGTCAGTTCACTTACAATAAATCAGTCCTCTCACCTCTCTCTCCCGTTCCAGTAGGGAGAAAAACGCAGTCTTCAGTCTATCTAGTAATTAGGGATCATCAAGCCAGAGAGAGCAAGCTGCTGTGCCTTGCTTCTTTTATGGTGCTTTTACAACCACTCCTTTAATTACATTCTTAAAGTTAAAGTTACAGACACTTTAACTAACAAACCATGATAACATATTTATTATTTTACCTAAACCAGTTAGGGTAAACAATGTTATCCCTAACAAGTGGCATGCAGGACTATCTCTGCCAGCACACAAGCCGTCATCCCAGATCAGGTCCACTGTGCATGCATATCCATGCCTCCTGTCAGCCAGCTGATTGTTGGGTATCTGCTGGACATCATGTGCGGGGCCTCGGCGCGCAGGGGAGATGCACACATATGTGCAGAGGCATGGGATATGCGTGCATGCATGGCAGATACCTGACAATCAGCTGGCTGGCAAGAGGCGCATGGACAGAGGCTCGTGTATGTGGGGGGTCATGCATGCCTTGCATTAGGGGTTGCATTACACTTCCGGCACGCGAAAAGGTTAGCCGTCACTGTCATAGGTTGAGGAATGGTTGGTCAACAAGGAAGGTTTTTTTTTCAGCCATGCTTTCCTTTCCTTTGTGTTTAGAACGCCCACCAGGTTACGACCGTGTGAGAAACGCTGAAATTGGCAACAAAGATTTTGAGCTTGATGTTTTGGAAGAAGCTTACACCACAGAACACTGGCTAGTTCGAATATATAAAGTAAGTCCACCATATACAGTACTTTGGGGGGGGGGGGGGATTTCATCATAACTGAGAGTTGATGTGTATAACTTCAACTCCTGACCACAATTAAGACCAGAATTTCCCCTGTGAAGCAAACTCGTTAAGTGAGTCATGCCTGATTCTACAACTTTTTTTTTTTATATATATATAGTAGTTAAGTAAATTCATGCAGTTAAATGAATCATGTCATGAAATTAAACCTGGTTTCCCCGATTGACTTTCCTTGTGGGAAGCCGGCATGGAAAGTTGCAAATAGCTTGTAGTTTTTATTTGGCTTTTAATACCCTACTTATAAAACTGGGGGGGGGGGGAAAAACCTGAAAAATTAATTTTTGTTTTAACAGGTAAAGGATTTGGATAATCGTGGATTGTCAAGAACGTAACCAGCCTTTCAGATGTACCACCATAAGCACTGATTGAGCCTTTGTGAAACAGACGGTTTTTATACTCTTTGTCAGCGTGGAACTGGGATTTAATTGCCCAAGGAATCCCATCTTCATGTAATGTACCTGTATTATGGTTTTTATAAATACAAACCAGCTACCAAATCAGAAGGAGTAGCTTTATAAAAGGATATTAAAAGGGTGTGGAAAATGTGGATTCCTGTTAATTTCTTTCTACCTTGTATCTTGATAATTCACAGCGGTAACTAAAATCAGTTTTCCTTATTCCATTGCTCCCTAAACTGGAGCTAGTGTTCTGACCCAAACCTGGTTCCAAGAGAGCAAACACAAGACAAAGGTAGCAGCACAGCCTTTTAATGTTTCTTTTACGAATCCTGTTTCTTCACAGATAAAAAGCTGCTTCCAACTAATTCGCTCCAATAAGAAAGAGCCTTGCCAAGTTTTTGCAAGTCTGCCAGGAACAACAGATAAAGTTCCTAAACAATAAATCGAAGAGTCTCCAAACATCAACTCAGATATTCCTAATATCCAGCAGGCTCAAGTGTAAAAGTTCTTTGCCTTCTGCAAAGAACTGGTTTCTCAGCCTGCTTTTATCTTTCCAGGGAGGAGCCATTACCTTGCAGCCTTACTCCCGAGTCACCCGTGCTGCTGCAGGTGCTCTTTCCTTCGAGCAGCCCTGCATGCACACATGCTGGGCACAGGCTCCTCACGGAATTTTTCCTCACTGCTGCCAGCCTCCACAATCTCCGAAGGCAGCATTCCACCACTCCCTGATGGTCCTGGCCCCATCCCTGCATCACACGCAGGCCCCTCATCTCAGTCCTTGCTCTCAGCCATCCGCACCTGCTGCCGGTGAACCACAACGGCTAGAAAGAATTTCTGCCCAATAGATCTAGATCAGTGGCCCCCAACCTTTTGGGTACCAGGGACCAGTTCCATGGGAAAGGTTTTTCCGCGGACCCGAGGGGGCATGGTTTTGTGTGCTGCCTGCATCCTGCAGGGATGGCGCTTCGCTTGTTTGCACGGCCCAGTTTTTGGCATGCTGCAGCCCAGTGCTGGTCCAGGGACCAGGGGGTTGGGATCTCCCGATCTAGGTGGTCCAAATTTGAGAGCTGATTTAAATGAACAAAATTTATAGCTGCCCAGAGTGACCTTAAGGTCAAGATGGGCAGCTTATAATTTTTATAAATAATTAAATAACAAATAAAGATACAATTTGTAGCTCAAGAGGGTGTCAGCAATTGAATTAGTTCTCCCAACTTGTTCTTCTAAAGAATTTTTTTTTGTCCATACTCCAGTGATATAAATGGATGGGTTTGGTCCCTAACTGATCGTTTAGTTTTGTAGAGTATGATACAAGATATTCCTGAAGAAAAGGGGTACAAAACTCTGTAGGAGACCTCGCTGCTAACACACTGAGGTAAATTATGAAAACTAGTTTTTCAGAAATTTTAGGTCTTTTTAAAGAAGGAGCTATATGATTGAAGGTGCTCCTGTTTTACTTTTGATTAAAATAAAACGGGGGAAATCTGAGAGAGTGCTGCTACAAGTATATATTGCATTGGATACATCTTAGGATCTTAAAATGAAATATGGGCTTAGATTGCAGGAATTAAAATTCCTGGTTGAGATTGCATTTGGTATTGCCCAGGAGGCTGCTGCAATAAAGGAAATGCAAGTTATTGCATGAAGTGGCATTTTGTGTTATTTTATGAACTCTGCCATTTTCCCATCCGTGCTGTAGGCTGCCTTTAAACAAAGACACTCATAATAAAGGTCTGAACAGTTTTATATAAGCCTTCAGAAATGTCTCCTGATTGCTTGTGAAAATGATTTCTTAAGCACTTGTACTGACAGGTCCAAACAACACACCTTAGTTTTTCACGTAAAATATTCCTTGCAGTTCAGGACAATTTGCACCAGGCTTTGTACCTTTGGGGCAAGCGAAACACATCTCTTGGAATGATCACCTCTACCTGCTTTACCTGCTTTCTTACCTGTCCAATTCCAGAGTTTCTAATCCAGACAATGGGAAATATGACAAAGTCCTGGAAAAAAATCCCTTCCCCCAACTTTTTTTAAGAAACGAACCAAAAGCAGAAGATCTATTCCAGGTACCTTAAAACCAAACAGGTTGTCCCACAACCATCCATTCTGGTGCTTTGGGGCACCCTAAAACCTAACAAGAAGCAATCCTGGGATTTGGAGACTTGGATGGTGCACAATGCCTGGGAAGTCACTCGGATGCTCCAAGGTTGGTCCTGCTCAGATTAGCGCAAGGAATTTTCCACCTCCTCACAAAGACAAAATATCTCTGGGACGGTGATTTCCATACATCTTTTAGACTAAGAACCAGCATTTTGTTGTAGTCTGGAAATGTTAGAACTGCCTTTCCTATAAACAACCACTTGCATGGCTAAGGCCATACAAATTATACTCCAGAGCAGTATTTCTCAACCTTCGTAACTTTATACAGGTAGTTCTCAACTTACGACCACAATTGAGCCCAAAATTTCTGTTGTCAATGAGACATTCGTTAAGTGAGTTTTGCCCCTGTTTTACAAGCTTTCTTGCCACCATTGCTTAAGTGAATTATTGCAGTTGATAAGTTCGTAACCCGGTTGTTAACTGAATCTGGCTTCCCCATTGTTTTTGCATGCCAGAAGGTCACAAAAGGGATTCCCATGTCCTTGGGACACTGCAACTGTCATAAATATGAGTCAGTTGCCAAGTGCCAGAATTTTGATCTCATGTTCACAAGGATGCTGCAAGTTTGCAACCTGCATTGTATTGACGTCAATTCCAAGAACTCTCCAGGCAAACCTGCATTGTATTGACTTCAATTCCCAGAACTCTCCTGGCAAACCTGCATTGTATTGACTTCAATTCCCAGAACTCTCCTGGCAAACCTGCATTGTATTGACTTCAATTCCCAGAACTCTCCAGGCAAACCTGCATTGTATTGACTTCAATTCGCAGAACTCTCCAGGCAAACCTGCACTGTATTGACTTCAATTCCCAGAATTCTACCAGGCAACTATGCTGGCTGGGGAATTTTGGGGGTTGAAGTCCACAAGTCTCAAAGTTGCCATCCTTGGACACCCCTGGTTTAAAAGCTCCGGGGCACACAGGAGGCAGATTCCCGAGGTATCCCTCGCCACCACTTCAACCACATGTGCCCAACTCTCTTAGCCTCCGAGGCCGAGAGCAGCTGGAGGGAAAGGAACAACTTGCCACAACCCTACTCACCACGGCCAACTTGCCACAAGCAACTCATGGCGGCCAACTTGCTGCGGGAGAATGTAACAATTCAATTTAACTATTTAACAACTTTTTTTTAAAAAAAAGCACCTTTTAATTTTTGCCATTTGCCTTTCATTCTGTCCCTCCTCCTTGCCTCCTTCCATGCAAGGGTCTTCCAACTTGGCCAGGTTGAGACTTGTGGACTTCAACTCCCAGAATTCCTGAGCTCACATGACTGGAGGAGGAGGGATTCTGGGAGTTGAAGTCCACAAATCTTAAAAGTTTCCGAGTTTGGAGGGTTTTCAACCTTGGCCAGGTTGAGACTTGTGGACTTCAACTCCCAGAATTCCTGAGCTCACATGACATTGGAGGAGGAATTCTGGGAGTTGAAGTCCGCAAATCTTAAAGCTACCAAGACCCCCTGATTTAATGATTCTACCCCCCCCCCCCATTGCTTTGAGACCGACTACTAACTAGTCTGCGGCCCTGGCGGACCCGCAGCCAGAACCAGGCAGCCTTTCTCGCCGCCCACCCTCCCCGGCTGGAAAGGGGGCTGGAATCCAGGCAAGGGGCGGAGCCGTGGCCGTAATCCTCCTCCGCCTCCGCTCGCTGGGCGGCCCCGCCTTGCGACGCGCTTTGGCGGGAAGCGGCGTTTTCGGCCAGAGAGCACCGGAGGAGGAAGAGGAGGCGGGTGAGCGCAACCGGGCAGGAGCCGTCGGGATTCGGGCTCTCCCTACAGCCGAACAACGGGAAGGGAGAGGCTGGGAAGGGTGGGGGGTGAGTGGGAGGTGGGCTTGTCCCGGGAGGGGCTCCGGGCTCTGGACGGACAGGCCGGCCTTGCCCCCAACCCTCGTCCCCTGGGGTTACGGGGAAGGGAGGTCACTTGGACTGCCGCTGCGTTTCTCCCTCCCCATTCGAACAGGGAGTTGCAAAGCAAAGGGGGCGCCCGGTTGGGGAAGGTCATTGCAGGTACAACTCCTCCCCCTCCCCCACCCTTATTCAGCTGCTCTCTCCCTCCAACATTTAGCATTATCTACTCGCTGAGCCAAGTGGGTTTCTCTCCCTTTAGGGCAGGAGTCCCTAAACTTGGCAACTTGAAGACTGGTGGACTTCAACTCCCAGAATTCTCCAGCCAGCTGGCTGGAGAATTCTGGGAGTTGAAGTCCACCAGTCTTCAAGTTGCCAAGTTTGGAGACCCCTGCTTTAGGGGAACCACCCCCTTTAACCCAAGAGTGAACCTCAGGGCACCCCGAGTCTGCTGTCGTTAACTGCACCTTTGTGCCCAGGTGGTGCTTTTTGGGTAACGGAGAAGGGCTTTGGAGTTGATTGAATTGTGGACGTTTGAGACAAGGTTGGCCACCCGGGTACATGTTACCAAACAAATTTTACAGTTTAGTAACTTTATAGTAACTTTACAGTTACTAAAAGTAACTTTGATAGATGGGGACTTTCAACTCCCAGAGTTCCCCAGCCGTGTTGCTTGGAGAATTCTGGGAGTTGAATCCATCAGTCTTCAAGTTGCCAAGTTTGAAGACCCCTGCTTTAGGGGAAACCCCCCCCCCTTCACCCCAAGAGTGATCCTCAGGGCACCCCAAGTCTGCTGTTGTTAATTGCACCTTTGTACAGGGATGGTGTTCTAGGGTAAGATTTCCAAACTTTAGCATCTTAAGATGCATGGACTTCACCTCTCAAAATTTTTTATGCTAGCTGGGGAATTCTTTGAGTTGAAGTCCATCAGTCTTAAAATTGCCAAGTTTGGAGACCTCTTTTTCAGTGGAACTTCCCACTTTCATCCCAAGAGTGATCCTTAGGTCTCCCCGAGTCTGCTCTTGTTAATTGCACCTTTGTGCACGGATGATGCTCTTTGGGTAACAGGACTTTCGAGTTGGTTGGATTTTAGGTGTTTGAGCCAAACCAAGGCCACCCTGGTACTTGTACCCAAACAAGTTTTACAGTTTAGTAACTTTAGTTACTAAAGGTAACTTTGATAGACAGGGACTTTCAACTCCCAGAATTCCCCAGCTGTTTTGCCTGGAGAATTCTGGGAGTTGAAGTCCACACAACATGAGTTGCTACGCTTGAGAACAACTGTTCTGGAGTGTAATTTCTATGCTTCTGTGTAAGGTGTTCTTATAGGAAAGAGGATTCTAGATTACCAGATTTATAGCAATTTGCTGTTCTTGGTGCAGAAGATGGATGGAAATAACCTTCCTTCATCAGTCTGTCTTCAGACCTGAGGAAGGTTACATTGCTTCTTGCAACATGTAAACAATATGTGTTTCTGTGTGTAGGTTGCATCAACAGTGGATTTTGGGCCACAGGTTCAATTTGTTTTATTTAGGAAAAAGTAGCTTGTGATACCTCAAGCCTTTCTCCTCCCTTGTTTCTCCCCAAGCATCTTTTTTTTCTCTGCAAATCACTTTTGCCCTTTTAGGATAGAATTTCCCAACTTTAGCTTCTTAAGATGCATGGACTTCACCTCCCAGAATTCTTTATGCTAGCTGGGGAATTCTGGGAGCTGAAGTCCACACAGCTTAAAGTGGCTAAGGTTGGGAAACCTATTCTGGATCATAAGCAAAAGGGAATCACGGACAGGTAAAGGCACTGAATTTTCTGCTCATCCAGCATAAAAAAACAAGTTGACTGGAAAAGGATGGATAAGTAGGATGAATTTTTGATTTACTAGCAATAGACTAATCTGTTTTATTTTGGGGTTTTTTCCCCAATTAGTTATCTGTTACTCAAGTTTCAAGATTCACATGAGCAGTTATATCTTAGATTCACCCTCCTGGGCTAATTTACTTAGTTATTCCTGTTTATTAGTAAATGAACAAGTAAATGGATTGAAAATTTTTATATGTATGTATGTATATATGTATGTTCATTTCTTTTGTTTCTTCAGTTCATTTACTAATAAACAGAAATAAATAAGTAAATAAATTTTATATATATACATACGCACACCATATGAGTGTGTGTGTTTATGTATGTATGTATACACACACCACATTAGTAATATATTAGTAAGTAAACTGTGTGTGTGAGAGAGAGAGAGAGAGAGAGAGAGAGAATGAGAGAGAGAGGGAGAGATATTAATGAGTACCTGGTAGCCATATTTTGTAATTCTTGGCATTATATGTTTATTTTATTTATATGGAGTTTTTAACTGTTGTTACGTTGTAAGCTGCCCACAGTCATGTTTTTGTGAGATGGGCAGCTATATATGTGTGCTAAATAAATAAATTTCTTTTTATTTTCAAATATTTGTAGCAGATGTGCAGGTTGTGAAAATGGCAGTGCCGTTTGTGGAAGACTGGGACTTAGTGCAGACTCTCGGTGAAGGGGCTTATGGAGAGTAAGTTGCTGACGTGAACGCATAAAACACTGTGTTCAAATAAAGCCTGTAGAAAAAGGATGAGTTGCAAATTGTAATTCATGATACTGAAGAATTACGGAATGGGGAAAATCATGTGTTTTAAGTTAAGGAGTACCCCTCCCCCCCATTTTCTGTAGAAGAAAAGTGGATGGTGGGCAAAGCTATATTGATCTTAATTTCCAGGATAGAAAACTTATTTGAGTGAGCCTTGGTGGCACAGTGGTTAGAGGGCAGTACTGCAGGCTACTTCTGCTGACTGCTGGCTGCCTGCATTTTGGCAGATCGAATCTCACCAGGCTCAAGGTTGACTCAGCCTTCCATCCTTCCAAGGTGGGTAAAATGAGGGCCCCAAATTGTTGGGGGCAATAGGCTGGCTCTGTAAATTGCTTAGAGAGGGCCATAAAGCACTGTAAAGCGGCGTATAAGTCTAAGTACTATTGCTGTTTGCAAACTTGTCTTTGTTCTCCTCTTCAGAGTTCAACTAGCTGTGAATAGGCACACCGAGGAAGCGGTTGCGGTGAAAATGGTGGATATAAAATGTGCCGCTGAATGTCCGGATCAGATCAGGAAGGAGATTTGTATCAACAAAATGTTGACTCATGAGAACATTGTGAAATTCTTTGGGCATCGTCGAGAAGGCACTATTCAGTACCTCTTCCTTGAATACTGCAGTGGGGGCGAGCTTTTTGACCGTATAGGTATGGGAGAATCTGTAGGGTGCCACATAATGACTTTGGTACAATCTAGGGACAAAAGTGTTATTTTACTATGAAGGAATCTTGTGGGAATTCCCGTGTGGCTATAAGAAAGGCAACTCAAACTAGTTGGATTATTTTAGTTCTGTTGGATCTATTTCCTATTTTTCACAGTGGGACAATTTATTGTTGTTTTATCCTGGGGGTATCAAACTCAAGGCCCATGGGCTGGATCCCCAAGGCCCTTGGGGTGCTTAGATCTGGGCCATGGGGCCGCCCTGGAAATAGTGAAGGATCGGCCCACGGTGCCTCTGCCAGCAAAAACAGAGCTCGGAAGAGTCATGTGCAGCCCTTCTGGGCTCCATTTTAGCTGGCAGAGGGCTGCAAGAGGATCCCCACTCGGGTCACCACAAGTGCCCCTTGGCATGAGTGACGACAAACTGGCCATGTCCATCCAGCCGCCTAAGGTCAAACACAACCCTGATGCGAGTTTGACACCCCTGTTTTATCCATTCAGTTGTGTCTGACTCTTGGAGACTTTATAGGCAAGTGCTCTCCATGCTAAATTGTCTAATTGTGTCCATGGGACAATTTATATAAGACCCAGATTATAGGTCCCATCATGGTTTGTTTGCTGTATAAACCATGGTTGGTTGAATTCAATAGCATACCAAAAGTAAACCAAGCAATTTTTATTGTAGCTGAGCACAGTGTACAAATCTTAAAAAATGTTAAAAAAAAAACACCAGCTACTACAAGCCAACATTCTGGAATAAACCACTTCTGCCCGTAGGCTGGTTAAAGAAAAGACATCATCATTGGCAGAGGAGTTAGATTATCTCTTTTTTTAATATGTTGCTTATTTTATGCAATTTATGCTTGGGTTCAATTTAACATGAAAATATAGAAGAATTCAAAAGATTTGTGATATAAAACTGCCTCTACAATTAGGACATGGTTTAAAATGCAACTCTGTTTGGTTGTCTTATTCTTTCAGGGTTATTTAAATGCATCTATAACAAGTCAGCCTTAAAATAAACTAATATCAGTTAAAAAGATTCCAAATTGGATGGGTTAACTAAGAGCTAATCCTTCTTCCCCATCTTCTGATCATGATTTTACTTTGTTGGTATTGTCATTTTATTGGGTTAGGCATATTTGTTGTTAATTTTAATGTCTACATGCTGTATGCTGCCCAGAGTTGCTTTGAAACCATTATCATCTCCTTTTAATAACCCGCTAATCCCTTGGGGGGAGGAGTATGGGCAACTGAATGGAGCTGAGTGTTTACTGGCCGGATGCCCTTCCTGTCGCCAATGCGGAGTTATATTCAGCAGATATATTCTCATCATGCCCAGAGAGAGAAATATCTGCCTCTACCTAGGATCGAACTCACAGCCTCACAGATTGTGAGGTGAGAGCTCCACCTCTAGGCCACTGTGCCACTCAGTTGCTTAGAAATGATATGGGCGGCAAATTAGTAAATAAAAGTCAAGTTGCAAAATGAAATATCTCTTTCTAAAACTTAATCCTCTATTGGCGTTAATGTCACTATACTATTTTAAAATGCAGGATTCTAGTGGGGAAAAGAAGTTACTGATGATACAGATTATTTTAGTATCTGCATAACAATAATATATATATTTTTTATTTCAGAGCCTGATATCGGCATGCCAGAATCAGAAGCACAGAGATTTTTCCACCAGCTAATCGCTGGCGTGGTGAGTCTCTTTATGCTGACTTTTCACCGATTGCTCACATTCTATTTTGAAGTTGATGTGGGCAAAAAGAATTAATAGAATTAATTAATTTGTTATGGAACATTGTTTTTACTATACTGTAAGCTTATTATGTTTTTTATTTTAAAATGTTACGTAGAATGTACTAAGCAGAATCAGAATGGAAATTATGTATTATTTTAAGTGTTAAATTTGGGGAAAAGATAGAAAAGCGTCATACTTCAACCAGTGATTACAGGAAAAAATTTGTATTAAAAAGAAAAGATAAATAGATAATTGAAAAAGAACGGACAAAAGATACAAGTATAATGGTTTAAATTGAGATGAAGTAAATAAAATAGAATTAAGAGAGTGAAAAGAAGGGAGAAGACATTATAGAAAATATAGAATGTTAAATAAGATATGAAATATATATAAGGTGAGCATGAATTTGATTTATGTCTGTACAAAAAGATGTTACCCGGGGATAAGCCGCTTTCTAAAAAGAAGTTTTATGTTTTCATGTTACGTGTTTTGTTTGTTTATGTTTGTTTATTGAGAATTAAGAATGTTGGATGAGAACATGAAATTGTAAATAAGACAGATGAAAGTATAAGTTTAATGAATAAAATTGAATAGAAGTAAAGGGAAAAATAGTGAGAATTTGGAAGATATGAAGTTGAATACACAAGATGCATATTAAATTGTGTTTGTATGGAAATGTGATAATTTGGAACTGTGCTGTACTTAAACAAGATGTTTTAATTATTTGGTTAAAACTTAATAAGCAGTTTTTAGAAAAGATGTTTTATGTTCTTACGTTTTATGTTTTGTTTGTGTATTGTTTTTGAAAATTAATAAAATTTGTTTATAAAAAAAACCAGAATTAATAGAATAACATTTTTTCTATAAGGTCTACCTCCATAGCATAGGAGTGACACATCGGGATATTAAACCAGAGAATCTGCTGCTTGATGCAAGAGGTACGTAATTTTTCTTTTGTACCCTAAAACCTTAGGGTTATAGGCAGGGGTGGGCTTCAGAATTTTCAGCAATCGGTTCTCTGCCCAGTTGCTGGGTGGGTGTGTGCATATTGGCGTGGCCTAGTCCGTCTCCTGCACCCTCCCCAGACTCCAGAGGTTTTCCTCAAGCCTCTGGAGGACGAAAATGGCCTCCTTGGGCTCTGGAGGCTCTGTGGAGGCCAAACTTCTGGGAGGCCTATTTTTCACCCTCCCCAGACTCCAGAGGTTTTCCTCGAGCCTCTGGAGTGCGAAAATGGCCTCCCCAGGCTCCGGAGGCCCTCTGGAGGCTGGAAACGAGCCCATTTTCAGCCTTCCAGAACCTCCAGGAGGCCCATTTTTCACCCTCCCCAAGACTCCAGCCGGGCCCTGCACTTAAATGGCCTCCAAAACAGGCTGCGTGGTGACTCTTGGGAGAGGTAGGGCAGGGTGAGCAGGGCCAGCCAGGGGTGGGATTTTTACCAGTTCACTGAACCGATAATTAAAAATGATAAAATTAGCTACCGGTTCGCCCGAACCAGTAGCAGCCCACCCCTGGTTATAAAGGATCGGGGGGGGGGGGGAGCTTGCTGCCCGAAAACAGGATTCATTTCAGTCTTCAGACAGACTACTTCTAGTCCAAATTTCTGTTTTTCAGCTAATACTCATCCAGTAATCTTGGGAATCCCACCAGTACTGAATTAAGAGAGAGAGAGAGACATCCTCTGTATTTTATCAACCACACTAAAAAGAAAAAAAAAATCTGTAATCTTTCACTCAACCAATTTCTGTCTGAACCACAACCTAAGTTGATTGAATGGAGAAACAGAGTGACGGGCTAAGTTTCTGCAGAACTCCTTTTGCAATGAGGATAGGGGCAGTGTCAGATCCCTAAAAGTGATACTGGCATTTTAATAACTTGTATCCTGGCGCCAGATGGATAGGAGGAAAAGCCATCTGGGGTGTTTCACTTTAATAGCCAGTGGAAGATGGCCATGGGAATGCATGCTTATCTCTCTTCCCAGAGCGATCGGGACAATAACATCTTCACACCTGTGGATTGGCTGAATCAATATCTGGCTAAAGGGATGGGTCTTTGTGGCTTTAACTCTACTTGCCTGCCTAAGACAGATCAGACGTTTCATGCCCGTGTTGGAGTCTGACTCCAAGGGAAAGGAGGAACAGCCAACGGGGAGCGGAAGTGTGGCTCCGGAGGTTGTGGAGGAGGCTGGGCAGTCAGAGGAAGACCCAGGCCCATCTCCTCTCCATCTTAGGGCACATAGGGAGGAGAGGATAAAGGAGAGAAGTGAATGGCGTGGTCTACAGGGGAGGAAAGGCCCTTGATCCTCTTCATGGTCTGCAGCGGTGAGAACTGGTTAAAAGGACGGACATGCATATGGGCAGTGCTGGAAACAAAGCATGGAAATGTCTCTAGTCTGTCGTTCCTGTCTGAGTTTGATGTCCCTCCCAGTGTGTGTTTCCGATACCTGTGGATATCTTCAAACCTTTATCTTGCCTCATTCCCTTAATTGCTTCAGTGTGGTTTGTGTTGTTTTTATTCTTTATAATTTATAGGCCTTTTTAGTTTAAATGGCATTTCCTCCTTTTCATAACTGCTTGTGGGGGAGTTTTTTTGTCTCCAGTCAAGGATATTTGGAGCTTTGAAGCAAAGTAAAAGAATAAAAGGGGCTTCACCTATTTTTGTGACTGTGTTTGTTTTGTATCCCATCATGGGTCATCACACGTTGCTTTGAATGACATGCTTTCACTTCTGCTTAATAGAAGCTTCCTTTTGAAATCCTTCATTTCAAGAGTCTTCACTCTGAAGTAAGGAGGGTTGCCAGCTCCTGTCACAGATGGATGTGGATTGCAGAGTCTGCCTGCTGCAGAGCTTCTTACTCTAGGGGGTCCCCGAAGATGAGTGTCCTGCCCCTGGTGGAGACTGACTCTGAGGGAGGGGAGGAACAGCCGACAGGGAGTGGAAGTGTGGCTCCGGAGGTTGTGGAGGAGGCTGGGGAAGGGCAGAGGCCAGCTGAGCAGTCAGAGGAGGACCCAGGTCCATCCCCTCTCCATCCTAGGGCATGCAGGGAGGAGAGGATAAGGGAGAGGCGTGGTCTCCTCGGGAGGAGAGGGCCATGATCCTCTTCATGGGCTGCAGCTGTGACAACTGAATAAGAGTTTGGACCTGCATACTGGCAAACGCTGGAAACAAAGCATGGAAATATCTCTAGTTTATTGTTCCTCTCTGAGTTTGGCGTCCTTCCCAGTGTGCGTTATCTGTGGACATCCTCCAGCTCTTATCTTGCCTAGTTTGTGTTGCTTTTTTCCTTCGTTGTATAACTGTGTGGGAGTTGTTTTGTCTTCCGTCAAGGATGTTTGGAGCTTGGAAACAAAGTGAAGAAAGAAAAGGGGCTTCACCTGTTTTCTGTAACTGTGTTTGTTTTGTATCCTACCCTGGGTCATCGCAATGAGAAGGGTGTACAGATAGTCCTCGGTTTACGACCATAATTGAGCCCAAAATTTATGTTGCTAATTGAGTCATTTATGAGTTTTTCCCCATATTGTGGCCTTGCTTGCCACAGGTGTTAGGTGAATCAGCGCAGTTAAGTCAGTCATCAGGTTGTTAAGTGAGTCTGGCTTCTCCATTGACTTTGCTTGTCAGAAGGTCACAAAAGGTGATCCTGTCACCCCAGAACACTGCAACGGTCATAAGTATGAACCAGTTGCCAAGCATCTGAATTTTGATCCTGTGACCATGGGGATGCTGCAGCGGTTATAAGTGGGAAAAACAGCCATCGGTCACTTTTTTCAATGCCGTTCTAACTTTGGACGATCACTAAACGAACTGTTGTAAGTCAAGGACTACCTGTAGTTCGTATACTCTTCTCCTCTCTTCCCAATCTATCCATTAAAGTCATGAGTGAAATGCTGGAAATGGGACCTCTGTTCTTTACCTTGAGATCTCTTTGCCTCCTCTTCAGCCTCCTGGATATTTTTCTGAGTTAAAACTCTATGGAAATTCTCAGTCTTCCAGGCCATGGTTGTCCCAAAGGTGCTTTTTCAAGAGGCAACTGAAGTTTCTTGTTTTTTTCTTTGAAGACATTTTGCTTCTCATCCAAGAAGCTTCTTCAGCTCTGGCTGGATGGTGGGCAGTGGAAGGATTTATACTCCTTGCAGACAGCTGGTCACTTGCATCCTTTTTAGGGAGTCGTTGAGGCCACCTGGAGGTTTATATGTGTCCTCAGGGTTTCTGGGTTAACTTGAGTGCTTTTCTCTTGATTTCATTTGAATTAATCCAATGTGAAGGATGACGCAGTGTCCTTTGTGCTTTGCTCAGACAACCTCAAGATCTCAGACTTCGGGCTCGCTACTGTATTTAAATATAATGGCTCTGAGCGACTGCTGAACAGGATATGTGGCACGCTTCCATACCTGGCCCCAGAAGTCCTGAAAAAAAAAGAATTTCACGCTGAGCCTGTTGATGTTTGGTCATGTGGAATTGTGCTTACTGCGATGTTAGCAGGAGGTAAGAGCTATCTATAGGCTTAATTCCTTTTTCCTAATAGGAATTCTTATAAAATGAAGGGCATGCGCCTATTTATTGGGAATATCGATTAATTAGGAATCTTCTGTATAACCTTTTGTTAAATTTGGCTCTAAAATGGGGTTTTCCTTTCCTGCAGAATTGCCATGGGACCAGCCTGCCAATACTTGTCAAGAATATTGTGATTGGAAAGAAAGAAAGACATATCTTTCCCCATGGAAGAAGATTGATTCATTGCCTCTCGGTACGTCAGCAAATTGAATAATCCTGTCTCTAATCCAAAATATTACCTATGACAGTGATGGCTCCTGTGCCAAAAATTGTGCTTGTGTGTGTGCTCGCATGTGTGCCAGCCTCAGAAGGCAATGCGTTCCCCCCCCACAACCCCTGCACATGTGTGCAGAAACCCCCCCCCCACAAAGCCCCATTACCTGCATTGCACCTCACAGCTGATTTTTTGGCTGGTTTGAGGCCTTTTTCGGTCTCCCAGAGGCTTGAAAAAAACCTCTGCAGGCTTTGCAGGCCAAATAATAGGCCCATTTCATCATTTCCAGTCTTACAGGAAGTGATGAAACAGGCCTATTCAGCCTACAGAGGCTTTTTTCAAGCCTCTGAGAGACCGAAAAAGGCCTCAAACAGCCAAAAATTAGCTGTGAGGCATATGCATGTGCAGTGAGGTAAGTTTGCCTGCAGCTTACGTGCTGGCACAAATGACTCTGCGTACCACCCGTGGCACGCGTGCCAACGATTCGCCATCACGAATCTATGACTTCTCCCTCTGTTGATCTGTAATGTCCTTTGGAAGAAACCCAGGAAGAATACGGGTTAATTTTTTTTATGGACTCAGATTCATCATCCAAAGAACATTGCAAAACCAATGTTAAAAAGTTTTGTTTGAAGATGTTTCGCAATATAGTATTTTAATCGAAGTTGCTTTTATATCAATTTAATTCTTCATGTATATTTTTTGCAGCCTTGCTTCTCAAACTCTTAAATGAAAATCCCTCATCCAGGCTTACTGTTGCAGACATTAAAAAAGACAGATGGTATACAAAACCTTTAAGGAAAGGTGAGTGTATTTTTGTCTATGGAGATTCTTAGTCATCCAGGTCATGAATGTCCCAAAGGTGCTTTTTTCAAAAGGCAACTGGGCTTTGTTTTTCCTTGAAGACATTTCGCTTCTCATTCAAGAAGCTTCTTCAATTCTGAACTAAAGAAGCTTCTTGAATGAGAAGCAAAACATCTGTGAAAAAACCAAAGCCCAGTTGCTTTTTGAGAAAGCATCTTTGTGAATGTATTTCACATCCCTCTTAGTGTGACATCCATTTTTAAAAATTACTAGCCGGTAACCCAGTGCTGCCTGGGTATTTATTTATCCCAATCCTGTATTAGACAGGAAAATCCAGTAGTTGGGACTCACACTGTTGTACCGTGTCTTACATAGTGTTGCAAGTCTTCTATTCCTCTCCTCGGGAGTTTCTTGTCTATGCTGGTGTTTCATTTTTTTGATTGCACTTGGCCAATCGCCTGATGTTTCCTTGGAGGGCTGAGAGGGATTCCCCTTGTGGAGGACTGTGAAGCCGTTACCATGGCAAGTCCACTGTGATGTACAGTAGAAGCCATTTTAAGGCACACACACACACTCCGAGAGATGTTAGAGGTGTCTTACCCCCACAGTATTTGTTTCCAGAGGGTAAGTCATTTGTGTAGCAAGTTTGGTTGAAAATAGTCTAGGCATTCCAGAGTTATTCTGGAACACACACATGTTTTTATATATATATAGTTGTGGAGTTTTTCAGGCTTTAATATTTTCATGCTTCCCACAGAAGGAGCAAGTCATGCTTCAATTTTTTTTTGTTTTTGATCTTCACTCAACCTCCAATGAATAGCAATTAGGAGTAATAGTTATCAACGAGATTTTTTTTTTATTGTTTTCACTGTCACTTTTTTTCTCAGGATGGTAACTGAGACTCGGTTTAGATTCTTAGTATTCCCCCAAATTTGGCTTGTTTGAAATAGTCACAGGCATAAAGTAGAAATATGAAACTTTCATCTGTGTTGCTAAACTACACTTCCCAACATCCCACAGCTATGGCTGCTGGATGTATATAGTTCAGCACCATCTGGAAGGTCCAACATTGATATTTGGTAAATACTTGTCATTTTTTCCCCCATGAGTGATTTGTACCATCTGAATGACAGTAAGGTATGAAAAATAGGCCTTGGTCAGCTTATTATTTGTCTTTTGAATTGAATTGAATATTTTATTTACCCAAGGCTGATTAAATACACAAGAAAGTTTTCTTCAGTATAGAAGCACTTGGGCTTGCAAAGCAACAGAAAGAATAATAATAATAGTAATACCAATGGGGGGGGGAGTAAAGAAGACAATAAAAAGGATAAATTATAATGCTACAACCACACTGTATGGGTTAATGTACATACACATTAGACAACTGCAGGAATTAAGTGTTCAGCAGAATGAAGGCATGAAGGAAAAAAATCTGTCCCTGTTTTATTAGCTTTAACAGCAAAAAGGGAGAATTTATTTAATTATTTGATTTGTCAAATGCTTACAATATGATAGAAATAAGAATAAACGTAAGTATAAATCCATGAAATTGGTACGAATAATTGGGGACAATAGGACAAGGACGGTAGGCACTTTTGTGTGCTTATGCACGCCCTTTACAGACCTCTTAGGAATGGGGTGAGGTCAAGAGAGTTTAGTTTGAAGGTAAAGGAGTGGGGGTTTGAGCAGGTGACAACAGAGTCAAGTAGTGAATTCCAGACAGTGACTACTCTGTTGCTGAAATCCTATTTCCTTCAATTGAGTTTGGAGTGGTTTACTTTGAATTGACGAAAGCAAAATGCAGACAATATGAAAGTTATCTCATTTTCATTCAGGGAGTTTCACATTTAGTAATTCTACATTGATTGATTTTTTTCTGAACCTTCAGAGAAGAATATAAGCTGATATGTGCTGGTCTGTGACCATAATAAAGATGACCAGTTTATATTCAATCCATCCAACAGCCCTAGAGAGCTTGCAGGCCCTAGCCTGGCCTCGAAATACTTGATTTTATTTAAATTGTTTTGTTTAGATCCTAATCATGACATCTCTGTCTTTGTAGGCATAAAGCGGTCCTGGGGCTCTTCTGGAGGACCTTCTGATTCCCCTGGAGGTTTTTCTAAACACATTAGATCAGATATGGATTTCTCTCCTGTAAAAGTTGCACACAGGTGAAGATACCATTGTGTATGTGTAGTGTCTAGTAATCTTAACTTCACAGAAACAGCACTGTTGTGTAAATGTTTGTGGTATGGGTTCTCATTAGTTCCCTAAGATACATACAGGCAACAGAACCATGCCTGACGAGATGAAATGTGGGGTATTTTAGGTAGGATAAGAGCTCAGAAGTAGCAATAGCACTTAGACTTACATACTGCTTCACAGCCCTCACTAAGCAGTTTACATAGTCAGCATATTGCCCCCAACAATCTGGGCCCTCATTTTACTGACCGTGGAAGAATGGAAGGTTGAGTCAACCTTGAGCTAGTAAGAATCGAACTGCTGGCAGTCAGGAGTCAGCAGAATTAGCCTGAAATACTGCTTTCTAACCACTGCGCCACTACGGCTCTAGAATACAGATTGGCAAATTCAACCTCTAGAATCTTCTAGTTGGGCTTGATAATTGCTGGCCTAAAATCCTGAAGAGAAGCTGCTTGTCAAACAAGATGGTTCTAGATTAGGTATAACTATGATATGTATCAATGGAAGGCCACCAGTTTTTCCGCATTCTGATGGATTTGCATCATCACAATGTCTCCCTATCTTCTCTATCAAACGAAAGATCCAAAAGTAATTGAAAAATTGGATCTGTGAACAATTGGTTGGTCTGAATTAATCTTCCGTTTGGGGTGTCCATCCATGCTGACTGGATATTTTGACTGGTTAGTACTGATAGTGATCTCACTTGAGTAACTTGGAATATACTCAGATCTGGAATTTGGTTGAGGAAAATAAGAACCTTAGTTATATGTATGGATTAGCTTTAATAGCCCTATGCCAAATAAAGGCTCATACAGTCCAGCGCAGACAATAGTCTGCTTTCTGAAAGTACAATACTAGAAAAACATTCTAACATTGTGATGATATCTGTCTTTGTTGTGGCAGCGAGGAAAAAAAGATCTGTTCCAATTCTCAGCCAGAACCAAGAACTGGGCTCTCCTTGTGGGACAGCAGCCCAGGCAATATTGAGAAATTGGTGCAAGGGATTAGCTTCTCTCAACCAGCCCGCCCTGAGCACATGCTGCTGAACAGCCAGATGTTAGGCACTCCAAGTTCATCACAGGTAACTCTGCCTGGTGGAATGATTGCCTTCTCTTTGTTCTTAAATCACGACAGGTAATCCTCAACTTACAACCATTCATTTAGGGGCTATTCGAAGTTACAAAGGCACGAGATAACAGTGACTTATGACCAGTCCTTGCCTTTCACAACCATTGCAGCATCTCCATAGTCACAATTCAGGCATTTGGCAACTGGCATATATTTATACTGGTTGTGGCATCCCAGGAATGTATCTGTTCTAACCTAGACATCCCCAACATCATGAAGCCGACTCGTCGTCCCAACAAACCCCTTTTAGTTAGTTTATAGTGAATTCCTCTCCAGCAAAATCCCGGCCAACAGTCTTTTAAGAGATTTCACAATTACAGACCTTTATCAGACTTGGAGAGTTGCCAGGGTAATATCTTTCAGATACCACACTGTTGCAGACAATACTTGGCAAGAATGCAGGAACAGATCTTAACCCAAATGAACTAATTGTCTCCTGCAAAACCCCATTCCCCTTTCGCTCCTCTTTTATTCCCTATGGGAGGGGCCATTCACCGTCCACCTATGGCTTTACTCCCAAGTCAACCCTTGTTCCTTAGCTGTTCCCTTCTTCTGGCAGCTCTGCGCATGCGCACACTGGGAACAGGCTCCAGCTGTTCTGCCCCACTGATGTCCAAATCCGTAGGTAGCACTCAGCCTTCCCCAGACTCCAGGACTGGCCCATGTTCCTCTCCAACCTCCTCACTGTCCCAATCTGCTGCCAGCTCCGGTGGGCCACAACAGCATGATTGGCATTTGCAACCTTCCCAGCCAGCTTTCCGACAAGCAAAGTCAGCATGGGAAGGAGCCCAATTTGCTTAATGACTGCATGATTCACTTAACATTTGTAATTTCCCAACTATTGGGGGGAAAAAAAAATCAAGCCCGACTTCCTTAACTGCCTTGCTTAGCGATGGAAATGCTGACCCCCTGTTGTGGTTGTAAGCTGAGGACTACCTCTACATTGGGTTTTCCTTTCCTTTTTAAACCCCATCCTTTGCTTTAGAATTTAATAAAAATAATTGGAATTAATTATTGTTTTAATTAAACAAAATTAAAGGATAAATTCATTGTTTCGATGAAAACCTTAACAACAAACTTTGGGAAATCAAATTGGTCAAATCAACGGAATTGCTCACTTTACAGTTTTCTGGCATTTTCTGTCTTGTGTCTCTTAGAATCCCTGGCAACGTCTAGTAAAGAGGATGACCCGTTTCTTTTTGAAATTGGATGCTGACCAGTCTTACCAAATCTTGAAGGAGGTTTGTGAAAAGATGGGCTACATCTGGAAGAAAGGTTGCACAAACCAGGTATAAAAGTAACACCTTGAAGTATATATGTTGGTTGGACAAGCGAAGGAATAAGCAATAGAGCTAGAACTGCACATGGATGGTATTGGTTGCAATTCTTAGCTATTGCTAACATTATCACTACATATTATAATTACAAACTGGAGAGCCTGTTTGCTGTAGTAGTTAAGGTGCAGGCATAGAAACTAGGAGACTGAGAGTTCTAGTCCTGCCTTAGCAGTGGTGGGATTCAATTTTTTTTACTATCGGTGGGTGTGGCTTGGTGGGTGTGGCAGTGGAAGGATATTGTAACATTTCCATTCTTCCCCACTCCTGGGGGAAAGTTACTGCAAAATCTCCATTCCCTCCCCACCCCACTAACCTGCTTTCCAGCTCTGTTCTCCTGGGCAGGGCAACCAAAGAAGACCCAGCCGATCAGCTGGGACTCGGGAGGCAGAGAATAGATGGGGGCAGGGCCAGTCAGAGGTGGTATTGGCCGGTTCTCCGAATTACTCAAAATTTCTGCTACCGGTTCTCCAGATTACCATCTCTGTGCCTTAGGCATAAAAACCCAGCTGGATGACTTTAAGTCAGTCCTCTTTTTATTTCTCTTAGGATGTTTATTTATAGTAGCCAGAGAAGTTTCGTTATTTATTCAAGAACATTGTTTGGGAAAAATCCATTTATAAGGCTTGCCATGTGCTTCAGAAAAGAACACCCATGAGTATAATAATAATTATACATTGTGAGACTTTCTATCAGCCTCAACACAGCAGAAAGCAATTTCACCAGAAGACTTAACTTTACTTCTTCCTTTCTGATCTACTCTTCTTTCTCTTGAAAGATCACCATATCCACCATGGACAGAAGAAATAATAAACTGATTTTCAAAGCAAGCCTGGTGGAAATGGAGGAGAAAATTCTTGTGGATTTCCGATTGTCGAAGGTAAGTCTGTTTTAGTAAGATGTCTAAGCTTAGGCAGAAGAAAGAAACGGAATAGATTTGTTCACAAAGGCAAGGCATAATAATCATAGCAGTGCTTCTACAGGTAGTCTTTGAGTTAACAATCATTCGTTTAGTGGTCATCCAAAATTACAAGGATACTGACTTCCATCCAGTCCTCACATGTACAATCACAGTCATGTGATCCAAATTTGGGTGCTTGGCCAATCAGCACATATTTACAAACGGTTGCAATTTCCTGGGATTACACAATTGCAAATTGTGACTTTATCAGCCTCGTTCTAACAACCAAAGGCAGTGGGGGAAAGCTGTATTCACTTAATGACTGCAAGATTCACTTAAGAACTGTACTCATTTGGCTTAACAACTGTGACAAGAAAGATTGTAAAATTGAGCAGAACTCATTTAACCACCTCACTTAACAACAGAGAAATTCTGCCCTCAATTATTGTAATTTGAGGACTATCTGTATTCTGCTTTGGTTACAGGACCCTAAGCAGTTTATAGTACAGCAGTTTATATACAAATCAAACATAATTTACAAGTCCACAACTATTAAAATGGTTAAACCTGCACATTTGTACTATCCTCCATAGTAAGAATTTGAGCTGATCATCCTTTCATTTCTAACCTCTAAAAAAAGTTTTTAGGTAATATTATTTGTTCATAGGATGCTAAATATGTCAGAATCCAGTATTTTGTACTGTAACAATACTTTGATGCTACGCTTTTTTTCTTTTTCTCATTTTCCACACAGGGTGATGGTTTGGAATTCAAAAGGCATTTCCTGAAGATCAAAGAGAAACTAAATGATGTTGTCAGTCCGCAGAAGTTATGGCTTCCAGTAACATGATCGCCTTTTGTCTGAAAAACAAGTGAATTTGGCTACAGTGTTTTTGGCCATAGGACAGTTTATGCTAAGGCAAACCCTGATTTCACACACTCAACGCCCATTCCTCTTGGCTCTGACATGATCAGTAACCAATTGAGAAGTTAATATCGTGATGGGACATAATTATGTATTTTTCGTCGGGTAACTCATAAAAATTTCCAGTGTCTTAGATTTTGCAGGCTTTTAGCTTGCATTCTACTTTATACAGATAATTCAAATGTTTTGGCATGCCACCTTTTCTAAATGGGAATGTTTTCTTCTTTTTTCCAAAGTATTACACAGGAGTACAAAGTGAAGTTTTGCAAAGAGGAGAAGGAAATTAAATGAAAACCAACACCAAGCAACAACTTGCTTTGTGTACTTGGGAGCAGGGCTGTTGAATTTGCAAAGTCCAGCACAAACTCCATATCAGATTCACTTTGAAAGAAAGAAAAGAAAACATTACAGATGCAATTAATGTGATTTGTTAAAATATTTTTCTATGTCCAGATGTCTCTTCCTTCCCATGAAAACATCTGTGTTGTTGAGCACTAAAAATGTGGAAATTGGAGGAATGGGATAAGATTAGCAGTTTTTCCTACATCCGGTTACACTTAGTTTGTTAGATGTTCCAGGCATTTCAGGCTCTTGTTACTGCATGTCTGAATGCTGCTTGATTGGACCATTCTGTGGACACAGAGAAGAATGGAGACAAAGGATATGAATCTTTGTTCTCACCATGGTGCTGATCAATTTTACTTACCCATGTTCCAGCATTTTTTTTAAAAAAAGAAAATAAAGCATTGAACAAAAATACTTGTCAATTATATTGCCACAAAAAATAGTGGACCTCAAAAATGACTTCTGCTTCCCTTTTGTGATCTTGTCAAATATTTTTCAATAGTACTGGAGATTTTCTGAACAACTATGTGTGATGCATTGGGAAGATAGCATGGCTCTTCAAATAATTTACAAACACGATTTATGGCTGCACACATGTTTTGTAGCTCATATAGCTTGTATATATTTTTGGAAAGTGGATCACAAGATTTATGTCACACTTCTGGAAACTCAAGATAGATAGCATTCCTGAATTTTCTTCAAAAAAGAGAGATTGTGAGATTAGCTGGACAGGGAGAGAGTTACTGATCAACGTAACCCAATAAGTTTCTAGTGGTTGAGAAAAATTTTTGAATTTGGGCTTCCCTGCCCTTTGTATACCTCCTTCATCACTAGATTGGTCTTGGCTTTCTAGATACATCAGTGTACTCCAATTACACAATTGTTGAAATGTATAAATAGGTCCTATTTCAATATGCTTGGTGGCCAAGTGGCAAACCTCCCATTCAGATGGTTGAGAGTTCAGTCCTAAGTAGCGGCTGATAATTTTCACCTAGGGTGCAAAATAAAATATCTGCTGCAAATTCCACATGGTGTCAGGAAGGTCATCCAGCCAGTAAATGTTCAGTTCCATTCAGTTGCCCCAAAATCCACTCTACCCCAAATTAAGAGATTACAGGATCGTAAAAAGAGGTGTGATGTATATAATTATTTTTGTATGTCAAAAGGAAAAAAAAAATCAGAGGTGTCATCTTGAGCTATCATAAAATTCAATTTTGGTTGTACAGTAGCTTTATAAAAATCTATCCCAATTTGAACTGCCAACTTTCAGAAAATTGATCTTGTGAATTGAGATTGATCCGATCTAGACTTCTGAATTTCTTCTTGACATTAGCCCAGGCTCTATTCCAATTATTACAAAAGGCATCGAAATGGTCATGTCCAAATATAGACTGTTCAGATAGGAGTCAACTATTTTACAGATCAACATCCAACACTTAATTTCTGGACTGCCTTGCCCGATGATTAAGCTGAAATCAAGTTAGTATTGGCATTATTTGCTTCTCTGTTGCTAGCAGATATAGGTGCAGTTAAGTCAGCTTTCAATGTTAAGGTGAATATAGTTAGTTACTTTGCAATTGATTACACAGTGTTCTATGGTTCCAAGAAAGTACCTTCTTTGTCCAGCAGTGCTCTGCTTCCAAATTTGAGTTAATCATTGCTCATTTAACTCACTTTAGCAACATTTTAGTGTGTTTGTTTCAGAACATTTCTTTCTGGTCTTCATAATATTCCAAAGGTAACTGGTATCTGATGTGATCTGGCACATGATATGAGACACTTCTTAAGTGCCTATATTGTTGAAAGAATACTATTTGCATTCTGGCTGTGAATAGTACCTGAAATATTCTGCAATTCATTGAAGAATACAAGAATGAAGTCTTCTCTACTTTCTGAAAAAACGATGGTTTATTCTTGGGCTCTATAATTTGGGGAAGGAGTTTGTTGCTCCTCACAAACCGTCCTAATCTATTCTGTCCCTTCTGGTTTTCTTTTCTGGATGCAAATTTACATGCATAAGATGTTGATTGTTACTGCTTTATTTGTATTCTCCTTTGTAGTAGATACATTGTGAATCAAGAAAAAGGCCTGATAATTTAAAAACCCAATAGCCTTTTTAGAAGAATAGGAATAGGATAGCATAGCAATAATATTTAAGCTAATATACTGCCCCATAGAGCAGTATTTACTTATTGGTGTCATATTATGATTATTATTATTCCATTGCTTTGTATGCACATTGAGAGCATCTGCAATGGAGACAAATTCCTTGTGTGTAATCAATCACACTTGGCCAAATAAAGCTGTTCTGTTGTGTTGTATTCTACTCTACCCTACTCTACTCTACTCTCTTCTTTTTCTTTTAACACTCTGGTCAGTTTCAAATGTAAGCATTATTTGTATATTGCCCCAAACAATCTAGGTCCTTATTTTACCGACCCCAGAAGGATAAAAGACTGAGTCAACCTTGAATCCTATTGATATATATTAGCTCATTAACTACATAAAAAAAGCAAGCAAGCAACAAAATATGCATATGTTTGTGAACATTTTTCACATGTTTAATAGATGTGGGAATTACTTTTTCCAGAATGAAACTTCCATTGACTCAGATTTTGATTCTTGTCTTCTTGGTATTGCTGTCCTTTCCAACAGGTATGCTTATAAAGAATAAATAGAAATAGATAGATAGATAAATTGACAAATAATGCAAAAAAATCGCCTATTTTACATGTGTATTTGTAAGTAGATGGCAGCATACTTGAAATGGTTAAGGAGTTCATTAATATTTAAATAGAAAATATAAGAAAGCCTAGGATTGTAGATTAGACTAGGAAGTTGAAAAATGATCTTGGCTGTCATTAAAAAAACCTACATTGGTGCAAAACAATCACAGCATCATTAATGTTTCCATTAAATCATCAAGAGTTGCTCTCAACCCAAAGAGACCTTATTTTACTTAGCCTGTGTATGTAGAATTGAATATTTCTTTTGCCTCATTTCTTCTTCTGTTTGCATTATACAGCTGAAGGGTTGATATGTCATCAATGTTCCTCAGTTAGAAAGGACAATAAATGTCGCAGACCATCCACCTGCAAAGTGTCTACAAAACAGTTTTGTTTCATTCAAAGAAACTCCAAAGGTGAGAAACAATGGTGGAACAAGTTAAATTAATTGACATTGGACAGAACCCAGGAATGGGATTCAAATTTTGTAACAACCAGTTCTGTTGGCGTGGCTAGGTGAGTATGGCCATGTGACTGGGTGGGTGTGGCCTTTTTTGCAGCACTCTCCCCATTTTTTAGGCCTTCTATTCACTAGAACCGGTTGTTAACATTCTAAGCAGTTCGGAGAACCGGTTGTTAGAAGAAATTACTGGCCTAATCCTGTAAGGAAGGCAGGAAGGAAACATTCTGGTGTTGCTTACAGAAACTGCCTCTCCGTTAACCCTTATTACATTCTTGGCAGGACTGGACTTCCTGTCTCAGGAACTTCTCTAGAGTTTTTTTCCCCTCCTTTGCTGGTATTTTGCTTGTGTGGAGTGACCATTCAAAGTTACAATGGCACTGAAAATTTTTTCACGCTTACGACTGTTGCAGCATCCCCACAGTCATGAGAGGCCAGGTGAGGAGATGCATGCCCCGATCTGAGTGATATTGAGTTGGCCACATCCAGCTAATAACATGACCCCCAAGCCATGTCCACCCAGTCACATGGCCACCAAGCCACGCCCACCACCTAAGCCACGCCCAATAACCAGTTGTTAAAAAATCTGAATCCCACCCCTGCCCATGCTCCATTTTGGGGCCTCTTGGGAGCCTCCTGCAGGGGGATGTTTTTACTCCCAGGAAGCTTCCCTGGGGCCCAGGAAGGCAAAAAATGGAGGGGCTGTAGGGGACCTGTGCCTCCCGTTCCCTTTTTTTGCCTTCCTGGGCTTCAGGGAAGCCTCCTGGCCAAAGCAGTAAGGCAGCAAGGGGGATCCTGGCACAGCTGATCATAGGAACAGCTGTCGGTTGGGAGGGGAAAAGGAAGAAATACCTTAAGGAGTACTGGGCAGGAAAGAACACAGTCAGTGATGTCGGCCACGTATGCAATGTTGTACGATAAGGACTGATTGGGCGGGGAAGGGAGGGGCGTGTGGAGAGGGGCGGGGCCAGCCAGGGGCATGATTTGCTGGTTCTCAGAACTGCAGAATCATAACAACCAGTTCTATAGAACCGGTCCAAACCAGTAGAATCCCAACCCTGACAGAACCATTCTTCTAAACAAATAAATTTTACCAATAGAAAAGGATATTTTTAGCTCAGGGTTGAATTATGGGGTTCTTGGTGCTCTCTAAGCTTCGTGGGTTTTTTTTTCCCAGATGTTTCATCACTAAACTAGGTAACATCATCCGAGCAGTGATGATGTTACTTTGTTTGGTAATGAAACGTCTGCAAGAAAGCTAAAAAAGCTCAGAGAGCACCAAGGATTCCACAAATATGCTTTCTTTAATACGTTCCCTTTTCCATTCTATTTGGGTGAGATGCCTAGAATAGGGTTCTCTAAAATAATAACTCTGTGGTTCTAACACTGACTTGGAAATTCACGAAGAAAGAATGGAAGGAGTTGCTGCTTAGGAAAAGCCAAGTAAACAACCTATCTTATTCTAGGAATAAAATGTGAGACTATGTAATGACAATAAATCCTAATCTTTTACCTCTCTTTTCATTTACAGGAGGATACATTAAGAGAATAAGACAAGGTTGCACCTCTTACTGTGTAGATACTATTCAGTTCAGCAACGCCTATATAAAATATACCTTTTGCTGCAAGACAGATTACTGTAACAAATATAATGTTTGGCAGTTTCTTTAGCTTCAGTCTTAGCAGGAATTCTACTGCTAACAACTGAAATGTATCTTCCAAACACTTATACAAATATGGGATCATGTGACTTGGTGGTAGATGGAGATTTCCTATTTCTTTATATGAGCTAAAGAACCCTTTGGGATGCAGCTTTACAGTATATAACTCCCATAAGCTTTTGTGCTTTATGGTTTTGTACAATGGTCTCCAGATAGTCCTTGTTTAATGACCACAATTGGAACAGGCTAGTTGGTTGTTAAATAAAGCAGTTGCTAAATGAAACTGTAATTGTTTTTACAATTTGACTTCAGTTTTCCTCTGCTTTATAGACTTGCAAAGGTAATAAATAAGTGGATTCCCCTCCCCTTCCAATGTCTAAGCCACCGATCTCAATCCACGACTCTGGACAGCTTATAATTCAAAAAATTATATTACAGTAAAAATACTAAAAACATTTTAAAACAATAAAAAACAATACAATTGTGAAAAATAAATATACATAGCAGCAGGGAGGGTTAGCAATAAAGCCAGGAAAAAGGGTTCTTGACATGTTCAGCACTCCAGGCTCAGGGTGGATTAGCTGCCAAGTTACTTTTTCATCACTAATGATGAAATAGTTGTGACTAAGCCATCCAGTCACTAAACGAGGACTACCTGTAATCACCAGGCCTAGAATTAAGGGAAGGGTGGGGGGAAATGTCATTTTCAGACAAAAATGGTCCTTACACAATAACCTTGGAAAAACTTTGTTGCTTTTATTCATATTGCTCCTTTTGGGAGATATATGAGCAATTTTGAAAGGCAAAGTGTTCTATATACACAACAGCAACACAGAGCCATCACCAAATCACTCCATTTTACACCGGGACTGGTGTTTTCCTCCCTGAGGTGAAAGCTCTGAGGTAAAAAGTCAAAGATGGTTTGGACCTGCAATGGCAGATTCTCTTCTGTAGCATCTGAGGACAAGAAAAACACATTTGCAGGACAGACTGTATAGGACTCCTAGTTCTCTTAAGAGTCACCAAAAACAATGCAGATGTTTGGGCACCTTAAAGATCAATTGTTTCTTGAAGGTATAAGCTTTGGTGGATCACACATGAGTTCATCAGATGGGTGGGTTGTTTCTCTGATGTGGATATTGGATTTTTACAGCCATGATGAGTTGATATTTGTGGGGGTAGAGAATAGAAAGTGAATGTAATCCATCTCAAAATGTAGCAAGTACAATTCATTTACAAAATAGTTGTTGGTTGTGACAAAGGCATTCGTATGCTGGTGAGCAAACTCTGATCAAGAAATGTTATTCTCCAATCCTTGAGAAACAGTGTAATACATCCTAATAAACTTGAGCTTGTTTTTTCTCCTTCCCACATGAATGTCTTGGTTTTTGAAGGAAATGAATATGAATAAAATACAAATTGAATAATAAAAATATATTTTGCTTTGACTTGTAATTAGCGAAATCAGACTGGTTTTATTGTTTCTCTTGATTGCTTCCACCCCCATCTTTCCCCAAAAAGGACATCTTGATTCCTTGCAATTTTTTTCCTTGACAAATAAGGAAATGATTGGAAAGTTTTCTATAACACAATGGATGCCTTACATTTCCCCAAACGAGAGAGACAGAGACAGAGACAGAGACCGAGATAGAGACAGAGACAGAGAGGATGGCTGACAGTGTCATGGAATGGGAACTAAAGATGGTTCCCTTAGCCCAGGGATGGGACAATTTTCACAAAGACCCATCTGAGAAACAGGGATAGTTGTGGAGGGTCAAACCAATAGGCTGAACTTTATACTGCTTAATATTATTATTTTTTGCTTCATAAAAAGCAGCAAATTATATAGTTTAGATTAGCTGCGACTATCATAGTAAGAATACATCTTATGCCATATTAGCTCATGGTTTCTAATTACATATGACTTCTAACAGCCATGGTGGCACAGGAGTTAGAATTCAGTGTTGCAGGCTAACTATGCTGACTGCCAGGAGTTCGATTCTGACTGGCTCATGGTTGACTCAGTCTTCATTCCATCTGAGCTCGGTAAAATGAGGACCTAGATTGTTGGAGACAATATGCTGATTCTGTAAACTGCTTAGAGATGGCTATAAAACACTATGAAGCAGTATATAAATCTAAGTGCAGGCCACAGAGGCCAGCCAAAGGGCCAGATGTGGCCCAGGGGGCGTAAAATAACCAGATCTGCCCAAATTGCACATACAATACAAGCAAAATATGAAGAATGTTGTATTAAAGGTGCTTTTTCAAGATGCAACTGCACTTTGTCCAGTTGCCTCTTGAAAAAGTAACTTTGCGACAGCCATGATCTAGATGGCTAAGAATCTCCATAGACATATGGAAAATGCTGACATCTTCTGCAGATTTCACCCTCCCAAATCACATTATGTCCATTTACGTTAGTTACTGTTGAGTCTTGTTTGTTTATTATTAAATTTGTTTGCCTCCCATTTTGCCCCAAGGTGACTTTCGATGTTTCCTGATAAAAGTGATTCTGGTTAATAAAAATACCAAACCTTTTGCATTTGGGTGTTGATGTTATCACACCTCTCTAGACCAATGTATTTAGAGTTACCACTGCCTACTTAGAGATACCACATTGTGTACCTATCACAACATACCCAAAGTGGGAGAATCAAAGAAGAAAATATGCAACCTTTGGCCCATCTAGTTCTAATCAAATCTGGGTTGCTGTATTAGGACTTGACTGCAGATTCAATCCGGAAGTTGCTAAGTGGGAAAATTAGATGAGGTGACAATGCATTTTCCCTTGCAGAACGTATAATGACTTGGTCATTACCTGCACCAACTACAAATCAGTCGTCAGGTAAGTTGAAGATCCCCTGAGTCACTGTAGCTTCCCCAAAATCATGGTAGCTTCTTTTGCCATCCCATTCCATTGTGGTCTGACGTTATTACTCTTATTATTATTTTCAATTCATTAAAGTCGCAGCTGTGAGTCCTCTTGAACGCAAGCAATATCAAGGGATGATGAACAGACCACTGAATTATGTACTCTGCATGCTTTTCATCATATCCACTGGTAAGTCTTTAAACTTCAACCCCTGTAGAAAAGGTGGAGAAAATATTTCAGGTCTTGAAATATAATCAAAGCATTTTAAAAATCAGTATAGGTAGATATAGGTCTTATGACCACACCTGGGTTCAACATTTCTGTTGCTAAGTGAGACATTTGTTAAGTGAATTTTGCCACATCTGATGACCTTTCGTGCCTCAGCTGTTAAGTGAATCACTGCAGCTGATAAATTAGTAACCTGGTTGTTAAGTGAATCTGGCTTCCCCATTGACTTTGCTTGTCAGAAGGTAGCAAAAAATGACCACAGGACCCTGGAATTCTGCAACCACCATCAATAGGAACCAGTTGCCAAGCATCTGAATTCTGACCACAGGATCCTAGGGATGTTGCAACAATCATACATGTGAAAAATGGTCACATTTTTCAGCATCAATGTAACTGAAGAGTCACTAAATTGACTGTTGTAAGGTTACTCAAAGATGTTTAGATTTGGAAGAAATTCAGAGAAGAGCAACTAAGATGATCAAAGGTCTGGAGACTAAAACATATGAAGAACGACTGAAGGTTTTAGATATGACTAGTCTAAAGAAAAATTAGGAGTGACATGATAGCAATATTCCAGTATTTAAAGGGCTGCCATAAAGAAGAGGGTGGTCAAATTATTCTCCAAGGCACCGGAGCGGAGGACAAGAAACAATGGATGGAAACTAATCAGAAGAGCAACCTGGTATTAAGGAGAAACTTTCTGACAGCGAGAACAATTAACCAGTGGAATAGCTCGCATTCAGAAATTGTGAGCGCTCCATCGCTGGATATTTTTAAGAAGAGACTGGACTGTCACTTGTTTAAGATGGTATAGGTTCTCCTGCTTGAGCAGGGGGCTGGACTAGAAGACCTCCAAGGTCCCTTCCAGCATCTATTTCTATTATTTCTACTATTTCTACTATTTCTATTTCTATTCCCTGTACAGTAGAGTTCAAGAAAGGAATCAGCCTTGAAATGAATTGCTGGTAGCTTTCTTAGTCACAATTCCATAAATATTTTCATGCGAGGTAGATGCAAATGAACATCTGGACACTTTTAACCTCCTGTTTTAGATCTATTCATACAGGTAATCCTTGAGTTATGGCCACAATAGAGCCCCATATTTATGTTGCTAAGTGAGAAATTTGTTAACTCAGTTTTGCCCCATTTTACGACTTTTCTTGCCACTTTTGTTAAGTGAATCACAACAATGTTTAAATTAAAAACTCTGTTGTTAAGTGAATCTGGCTTCCTCATTGACTTTGCTTATCAGAAGGTTGCAAAAGATGATCACATGATCCAGGGACATTGCAAACAACATTAAATGTGAGTCAGGAACCAAGCACCCGCATTTTGATCATGTGGCCATGGGGATTCTTCAGCAGTCATAAGTGTGAAAAATGGTCATAAGTCACTTTTTACAGTGCCACTGTAACTTTGAACAGTCACTAAATGAATAAGTCAAGGACTATCTGTAGTTAACAATCCTTTACACCTCTTTTGTTTTCATGGCTTTTAATATTCTTACACACCCAATTTGTATGATTTCTCCCTACCCCCTAATCTCTTTTTGCAGCAAATGCCATCTGGTGTTTCCAATGCTCCTTGTTATGGCCAACACGTACTCGGAAATGTGTTAGGTCATATGACTTCTGTTGGGCTGGTCATAAGGCATCGTGTTTTTTCATAGAAACCTATTATGGTAAGAGGGCAGAAATAGAATTTTGTGTTAATTGCAGAACTCCCTTCGGGTTGGCCCTGTCTTCATCTTTTCAATGATAGACATAATTTTAATCAGTAGGTAGCAGAGGTGGCATTCAGCAGGTTCTGACCAGTTCTGGAGAACCGGTAGCGGAAATTTTGCATAGTTTGCAGAACTGGCAAATATCACCTCTGACTAGCCCCACCAACCCCATTTCTTCTCTACCTCCCGAGTCCCAGCTGATTGGCTGGGTCTTCTTTGGTTGCCCTGCACAGGAGAACGGAGCTGGAAAGCAGGTTAGTGGGGTGGGGAGGGAATGGAGATTTTACAGTATTCTTCACCTGCCACGCCCACCAAGCCACGCCCACCAAGCCATACCACGCCCAGCAAGCTACACCCACAGAACTGATGGTAAATTTTTTTGAATCCCACCACTGGTAGCTCCACTGATTATGAAAGATTCTGACGTTCCTCATGCCATACAACAAGATTACAAATGCAAGCTTGTGATTATATATATATTTTTTTTGTGGTTTATAGTGCTCTTTTATGTTGCTGGGAATTGAGGGGGCACTTTTCCACTTTTTTTAGGGTAGCTTTTGTGTTTGAAGCCCATGATCTAAAGATATATTTTCATTCTACCTGTAGAGCTATGAATACTGCTGATATTCAGCCTTTGGAGCACAATTTCAAATTTTAGATGTATGAGTGGTTTTAAAAGGGAAGAAACAGGGATCATTTGCCTTTGGAAGCCTTTTATTCACCTCTCTATCCTTAACCACCCCCACTCCCAAGCTAAAAAAAATATCAATTAAAAAATTAATGTAATCTTCTAGTGCCTTTATACCATTACTGGATGATTTCATGGTAGTAAAAAAGGGCTACCATGATTAGATAAATTTTATTTGTTCTTATCTGGAAGTTAAGAGTTGGGAGAACTTTTGAGGTATGAAATCCAGTGCTAACTAATCCAAGATCAACAGTTTCTTCATGTTCTTTTTCCCCCTTTTTTAACAGAAAGAAGAATTTACCAGTCTGAAGCTGGTTGCATCCAAAACTGCAAGGAGCGAAATGATCCAGAATTTTTGTTTAGGACTAAAATGTCTTGCTGTGATTTTGATTATTGCAACAATTAAGTTTATGGATGGATTCCTGAAAGAAGGAAGGGCTGAGCAGCCTTGGACAACAGAACAGCAAAATCTGCCAGTGGTACTTTGAATAATAAACAATTTCTTCTTCTCTCGTGTGTTTTACTAATAGTAATTAAGTACTGTATGTCTAGTCCAACAAAGAGAACGACTGGGGTAACATGATATTTGTCACAGAGAAGAGGGAGCCAACTTATTTTCTAAAGGACAAGACATAATGGTGGGAGCTTAAGAAAAAGAGGCCCAAATAACTCATTTCCTGACAGTGAGAACAATAAACCAGTAGAACTCTTTGCCTTTAGAAGTCATGGGTGTTCTACCACTTAAGGTTTTTAAGAAAAGTTTGGACAGCTATTTTATATTTACCATGGGGTCAACTATACAAAGTGGTGTAAATTCAACTCAAGTCTGGGCATATATCTGTGTGTGCATACATGTATGTGCAACCTTGAGCTTATTTATACATGCATACACACAAAACACAAATATGTATATATAATCAGTTGAAAGTTGCATAAATACTTAATACCTTGTTGTCAGGTGAAAATAATTCTTGCTGAATTCAAAGCACTGAAGAGTTTTTTTATTATTATTACCTGGATACAAGAATCTGATCAACCAATAGTCAAAGCTACATTGGCTAGATATTGGTCAATGGAAGTCACAAGGGCTGGATTTAGGTCTCTGGTAGCTATGCAACGATTCCAAAACTGATGACATGTTGAACTCTACCTTCCACCTCTGTTTGCTCATCGACTATTTTCCCGAGGTCTGGCGGTGGCTGATGAGGCAGAGGAGGAATAACTGGGTCCAGTGTCTGATGTGCTGATTAACAGAAGGCAGAAGAGAGGAGAGCAGTGGAAATCTATGGGCTGTTCTTGGGACGGAAGAGCCACCACTGCTAGCAAAGTCCCACCCTAGCTCTGGGGATAAAAGGCAGAGGGCAGAGATGAATAGATGTGGCAGACAACTATTCATCTCCCTGCTCGACAGACTTGTTAACCTGCGTTGAGAGGGAAATTTTTTGCCGGGGCTGCTGGTGCTCCTAATAAAGGAATCTTTGAGTTAACTTCAGAGGGTTTGTGATGTTTGGGGAGCTGGGTCAGAACAATCTGCTTGCTATTATCAGCACAACACATCATGCCATTATGATCTATAAATCATGCTTCATGAGAGAGCCATGTATGAATCCAGCTAGTATGGCTTATTCAACATATCATGAGTAAATGTCCTATGTGAATTTGGGTTCCTTTTGTGAGTAGGAAGTATGTCTTTAACAGGGCAGATATAGCATAGACAATACTGCATGTTGATATAGTTTAGCAATAGCAATAGCACTTAGACTTGTATACATGAAGTGTTTTACAGCCCTCTCTAAGCTGTTTACAGAGTCAACGTATTGCCCCTAACTATCTGCATGCTCATTTTACCAACCTTGGAAGAATGGAAGGCTGAGTAAACCTTGAGCTCGTCGGGATTGAACTTCCTGGCTATGACCAGCCTGCAACACTGCATTCTAACCACTGTGCCACCATGGCTCTTGTATTGTAATATAGAGGATTCAAATTGTAGAGAATTTAGTAGATGGTGGTTACCCTAATGTTTTGTGAATGAATAATACCAATAAAGTATATTGAGCTTGAAGTCTAGTGCAGGGTTCTGGCCCTGCACTTCTGATTGGCTGTTTATGGCAGGATCGGATTGGTCCGTTCAGGAGCATCTGATTGGCCATTAACAGGCCATTCCTATTGGTTAATGGAGCTAGCGCTCCAGGTTTGCTATTGGTTGAACAGTTAATAAGTTGCCTATATAAGGAAGGCTATCGCAGCCCTCCAGTTTGAGCTGTCACAATATGTAAATAAAGAGTTTGAAGTTCACTGTTTCTATCGACTCGTCTCCATCATTCGCACCCATGCTCCAGACTTAACATAATGTGTATCAGAACTAATTAATAAGGTAAAGGTAAAAGAGTCCCTGAGGATTTTACTCTAGTAGTCATCGCTGACTATAGGGGGTGGCACTGATGTCCATTTCAAGGCCATTGAGCCAGGTATTTCTGCGGTAATGTGACCAGCATGAGTTGCAGAGCGCTGTTACCTGCCCACCAACATGGTACCTATTTAACTGCTCACATTTGCATGCTTTCAAGCTACAAGGGTGGCAGGAACTGGGGCAAGAATTGGAGCTCACCCCACCACATGCCTCTCAGGTCTTGAACCTGGCCTGCCTGCTTTCAAGTTGACAGGCCCAGTGTCTTGAGCCACCATGCCCACAGATCAAGGATGCTGATATAATTTTTTCAAAAAGATGGTTAGATAAATAGTTTCGATGGGTGAACCACAACCCCTCACATTCTTTCTCCCACCAGTTATGCTATCAAAAGCCTAATAAATTCTTGTGTAGGCAGTTTGCTTGATCTGCTTAGATGAGACTGCACCATGTGCCTATCACTATGTTCCAGGAATGGGAGAATGTGGACTTAGTTCTTGTTTCAAATCACGTCATTAGGAACTTTCTGGAATCTTCATTTGCAGTATGAGAACTTGACTAGAGATTCAGGAAGAAAGGAGCTGAATACTGTAGAAAGGTAAGATGATACAGGAGAAATGTGCAATACGTCAATATCTTTCCTTTCATGTTGCACATTGTATTGTTAGTGAGTGTGAAAGAACAATCCTTCACCATGTTTTGAGTTGATTGCCTCAGGAAGTGCTGTCAGAAAGGTTAGCTAAACTTTTCTTGTGATCTTGTCTCTTCACAGAGTTCTTTTAAATGAGCCATTTAGGACACCTAATGTTTTGAAACAGCAACCACAGATGATGAATAAATTTCTAATCTATGGGCCATGGATAGTCTTTCATCTATACTCAGGTATGTCTGTGAGGAAAACCAGGAAAAACTGAAATATAAATTTCAATCTCAAAACCTTACATAGTCTTACTGTGTTATATGTCAACCATCCCACTCAAAACTGTCTGAGTTAGCATACTGATTCGTCTAAGGTAGGAATTTGCTATCTAATGAAAGTCTAACATTGGAGTAACAAAAGCAACATTTTGCTTTTATTACTCCAGTGATGACTTCTTGATGATAGCACAAATATCCTATTGAAGGTTGAATGGCACTTTTCGGGTGAAGGATATTTATTTTGGTAATATTGTACCTTGGGATTTATGTCTCTAAATTAGATGATACAGCAGAAGATATCTCAGAGGTGTTATTTTCCTAAAGGCAAATGGAATTTCTTGTGGTATTTTTTTAAAATATGTTTAACTTATCATCAAAGAAGCTTCTTCAGTTCTGGATGATTGAGTATCTCCATAGATAGAAGATGATGTGCATTTCTTCTTGACTATATAAAAATTTAGGTTGGGGGAAAGATTTCATATTTTAATATTTCTGCATGAGAGAAGGAAAAATAAGTTGTTCAATAAGTTTGGAGCAGCAGTTAGCTCAAAGAACAGTAAATTAAAATAAAATTATGCTCAGATGCTACTTCTGAGATCAAGTCAGAACTTTCTTCCACCAAATTACACACTTCTGAAACTCAGTGCCTTATCCAATGTGTTAGACTATAATTCCCAGCACCTACCAACCAGTGGTGGGATTCAAATTTTTTTACTCTGGTTCTGTGGGCATGGCTTGGTGGGCATGGCAGGGGAAGGATACTGTAAAATCTCCCGTCAGAGGTGGGATTTGCCGGTTTTCCGAACAACTTAAAATTTCCACTACAGGTTCTCTAGAACAGTCCAGAACCTGCTGAATACCACCTCTGCTACCAACCAGGCTCACACCACGTACTCAAACACATAAAGGATCCATTCTTAATCTCAAACTTTGTGAAGCTTCATCTGTAATTGTAATTTCTTGGAATAATTTTCACAACCTTCTCTATCTTCGTATCTTTTTATTTCTTTTGCAGCAAATGCTATCTGGTGTTTCCACTGCCTCAGGCCACTTCCAAAGGGGAATTGCTCTCTGAAAAATGAATTTTGTTGGGCAGGACAAGAAGCAGGTTGCTACACACTGAACCTCTACCTTTGTAAGTGTGCAAGATTAAATCTGTGAGTTAGATTTTTCTACCTCCTCACTCAAAGTCGAGATTTTCTGCAGTTTTTTTGCTGAGAAATTTACTTTGGGGCAAGACAACATGATATAGGAGATAGGATTATTGTTACAAAGGTCTTATTATGCAGAGAGAAGATGGTGAATTCAGTGCCCTGAATTAGCATAAAATTAGCATGATTTATTATTTATCATTAAAGGTATTTATTTATTAGGAGTGATGCGGTGGCCTAGAGGTGGAGCTGTCACCTCTCAAACAGGAGGCTGTGAGTTTAATCCTAGGTAGAGGCAGATATTTCTTTCTCTTGACACTGAGAAGATATCTACTGAACAAAACTCTGCATTGGTGACAGGAAGGGCATCCAGCCATTAAAACACTCTGCTAGCTCCATTCAGTTGCCCAGATTCCCTCCACAAGGGATTATGGGATCATTAAATGAATGATGAAGATTAAAGGTATTTATTTATTAAATTTATGTGCTATCCATCTCACTATTCAAAGTGTCTCTGGGTTAAGACAAAAATGAATAAAGACTTTTTTAAAAGATTGAAAACCTTCCTTGAACTTTTTTATTAAAAGAAGAAAAGACTGAATTGATGATACATGAATTTGGGGATTAAAAAGATCAAAGAGAAAGGGGAAAGAGTACTCAGCAGAAAAAACGGTGGAGGTCACAATTCTATGGTTTCTTTTTTAATTTAATTTCCTTATTTTTTATACTGTTTATTTTCTTATTCTTCTATTCATCCTTTATATACTGTTATACTGAAAAATTCTAAAAAAATGCTATTTTTTTTTTAAAAAGGAAAGAAACATGGAACCAGGGATTTGCTATTTATGCCCAACATAATCAGGTCATTTTAATTTCAGATTTTGCTTGGGGTAACAAAAAAGATTTCTGGCTAATATCATAGAGAGGGATCTGTTAAGTTTTGAGCATGGGCGAGAAAGAATGGAGACAAGCCTCTGAACAGTGAATTTCAGCTCTTTATTTACATTGTGACTTCTCGTTCTAACAGCAGTTAAACCTGCCTTATATAGGCAAACCTTGTAACTTTTAACCAATAATGAGCTAGGAACGCTAGCTCTTATAACCAATAGGAACTCTCCGTTAAGGGCCAATCGGATTCCCTGGAACGGGCCAATCCGGTCCGGCCGCTTAACAGCCAATCAGAAGTGCAGGGCCAGAACCCTGCACTTACTCCAAGCTCACACTTTATTAATCTTATTGCATACACAATAGGATCAGGTACTTTGAATTATGACCTCTAAAGTTCTTTTTTCTTCTTTTTTTCAGCAAAAACTTTGATCAGTTCTGAAGCTGGGTGTATACAAGAATGTAACAGTTACACAACCCACAATCGTAAGATTAGGCATGAGGTTATTTGCTGCTTCACAGATTATTGCAATCCTTAAATCAGAAAATGAAATCAAATGGGTTTAAAGCAAGAGAAGGTCAGCATCGAGATATTTGTATGGTGTGATTGGGGGGGGGGGGGATGGATACAAAACAAACACACAGAAAACAGGTGAAGCCCCTTTTATTCCTTCAGTTCGCTTCCAAGCTCCAAATATCCTTGACAAAAAGACAAAAAACTCCCACACAAGCAGTTACAAGATGGAGGGGGGGAAAGAAAACACAAACTAGGCAAGATAAGGGCTGGAGGACATCCACAGATAACAGAACACACACTGGGAAGGATGCCAAACTCAGAGAGGAACCATAAACTAGAGATATTTCCACGCCAGCGTTCGCACCTACGCATGTCCATCCTCTAATTCATTTATCATAGCTGCAGCCCATGAAGAGAATCAAGGCCCTCTCCTCCCAAGTAGACCGCATCTCCTTTATCCTCTCCTCCCTGCATGCCCTAGGATGGAGAGGGGATGGGCCTGGGTCTTCCTCTGACTGCTCAGCCAGCCTCTGCGCTTCCCCAGCCTCCTCCACAACCTCCAGAGCCACACTTCCACTCCCTATTGGCTGTTCCTCCTCTCCCTCAGTGTCAGTCTCCACCAGGGGCAGGACACATGGACAGTGTGTTTTTTGTGGTTTTCTGCTCTTGCATTTTGCAGAAGTTTGGCTTGCAAACAACTGGATGATCGCCAGATGGGAGATTTGAAAACACCAACATTCTCTTATTCTCTGCTGATAGTCTGCATTTTTGTAAATCAAATATGGTATGCTTACAATTGTCAAGCTCAGTCACAATTTCCTTAGGGTTTAATAAAGTAATGAGATTTACAGGGGAGAACCTACGGAAACTGACTGGGTGTTGTTCCTGAAACAGACAGCAACTACTTCTTCATGAATTGATCACATAGATCCTTTTACAAGAATCCTCTATCTATCATATAACAGAAATATGGTTTCAAGATAAGTATAGATCTATGGACTTACGAAACATGGGCGCTAATCTCACAATTTATAGAAAAGCGACGAGTGACACAAAGAGCCATGGAAAGATACATGCTCAGCATCACAAGACAAGACAGAGAGACCTGCACATGGATTAGAGAACAAACAAAAGTTTGTGATATCATCAAGAGAGCAAAAGAATTGAAATGGAAATGGGCTGGTCATATAACAAGAAGAATGGTAAACCAAAGCAGTCATGGAATGGATCCCACTTGATACAAAACATTCATGCAAGAAATCTAAAGCACGATGAGTCAATGACATCGGCAAGTATTGCAGGCAACCCGATTGGCAAAAGAAAATTAAGGACTGTATTGATTGGAAGCACGCGGAAGAGGCCTTCATCCTGCAGTGGAAAGACTTTTGATGATGATGGATCCTGCCATATAGCTGCATTCAGAATGCTTTTCCTTGCTTGGTAAGTCTTTTCTGGGTGCCCTTACTTCACTTGACTTGCAAATCTTGACCAGTGGTGATATTCTACCGGTTCAGCCCGGTTCTGCCGAGGCGGTAGCAGGGATGAACAGCGGAGACCGAACTCTCTGCCGCTGTGCTGTTGGGCCCGCCCGCCCACCTGGGCTCCCATACTCACTTTTATCTATTGAATTTGAAGCGTGGCTGCTTTGCGTGGCACAGAAGAGTGCTGCGCAGCAGCTGCTGAAGCGACCGGGATCAAGCAGGCTTGCAGGGAGGTTAGAACGCCTCTTCACCTGCGTAAAGTTTAAAATTAGCATGTGTGCACAAGCATAGTGTGCACACGCATGCAAAGTGCACCCACCAAGCCACACCCACTGAACTGGTGGTAAAAATATTTGAATCCCAGCACTGATCTTGACTTGAGCTTTCCTGGAAACCATATATTGTAACTGTTAAGTCTGGAGCATGGGTGCGAATGATGGAGGCGAGCCAGTAAAAACAGTGAACTTCAAACTCTTTATTTACATGGTGTGACAGCTCAAACTGGAGGGCTGCTATTAAAATAACTCTACTAGATTCCAGCAATGAGTTAAAATCTTCTGAATTTCCTGCAGTTTCTCTGATCATTGCAGCCCACAGAGGGTAGTCGTGTTTAACTCTATATAACACTACTATGGACTTCCTGGTACAAGAGAAGAAGCAATTGTCTGAGCAGAAAGAAGGATGTAAATCAAATACAGGTAGTCCTCAACTTACAACAATTCATTTTGTGACTGAAGTTACAACGGCACTGACTTATGACCATTTTTCACACTTATGACCATCACAGCAATCCCCATGGTTACATTACATTTGGATGCTTGTCAAGTGGTTCATAGTTATGACGGTTGCAGTGTCCCAGGGTCAGATAATCCCCATTTGTGACCTTCTGACAAAGTCAACAGGGAATTCAGATTCACTGAACAATTGTGTTACTCATTTGACAACTGCAGAGATTGTCAAGGACTACCTGTAAATAAGCAGTCCTGAAGGACCTAGCTTACTTGCATTTTAGTGTAATTCAATAGGCAAACCACAAACTTGAAATTGTTTCACTTGTTTAGAAATATTTCACCTGAATTTGACTTTCTTGGAAGAAAAGTCTGATAGGCACTGGCATGATTGCATTTTTAATCTATTCCTCCCCCAAAACAATCAATTATACATGCTGCACAAAGAACATCTGAAGATTTTAAAAGCTACGGTTTGTTCAACAGGTAAAGGGTCTATGTTTGTAGACAATATCAAGTCATAATTGAAAGACACATCTCATATTAAATCATAAGGAATCCAAATACAAAGTAAGGCCTCAAATTGTGCTTCTCCGATGTCCCACAGTTGCTTCTCATGCAGTTGTAGGAAAAGTCAAATAGCTGTGCTGGTGCATCATTTTAAAAGCACAATACTTTTAATAGTAGCTTGTTGATTAGCTGGCTGTGCTCACACTGAGCCATAAAATATAATTACAAGCAGAATGGCTGGGCTCCCATAAGCTGATTCAGAGCCAAAGAAATGTTATGGTTTAAGATAAGATGGGAATCCAAATAATTGTAAAAATAAAATAAAATATTAAAATAAAGTAAAAACAATAAAATATAAAATAAAAACAATAAAATAAATACAATGCAATGCAATAAAATAAAATGGTTTATTTTGTATCTTTCTCTGCACTTCTGTAACCACCAATACAATATTATGTTACACAATAATACATACAGCTTTTATCTGCCTGGAATATCCTCTTAAAATAATAAGCTAGATTTGCACAACAAACCAGCATCCTAGAATGTAGATGTTCCACTTCTGCCAGCTTGAAGGCCACACTGAGCTTTCTTTGCACAGTGAAGTTACACTCTAAATGTTGGTTCCCCAAAGGCTACACATACCTTGTGAAGCACATTTTTGAACCACAGGCTTAGGGTAGACTCTTTGGTTCTTTTGTTGCCAATTGTAATTAATTCAATAAATCATGGCTAAATTAGTCCCCCCACCTTTACAGAATGCTCTTCAGATACAGTATGTTGGTTACAACTTCCAACACCCAATTTACCAAAGTTATTGAAACCTACAGATTAAGAGAATAGTAAAATGGGAGAATACCGGCTTGAAGAAAGTTGATTTATAGCCTTCCTTAATTTGGGAGAAATTTTAGCAGGAGTGGGTTGGTTTTCTTTAAGACTGAAATTTTATTCTAGGTGCAAGGCTTACTTGATTGGTCCAAGGAAAGGTTAAACACCTGCTTTCCTTTTATAAAGGATATCTGCTCAAAGCAGGTTTAGTGGTTCTTTCTGAAACTTTGGTAAGTTACTTGCATGAAAATTTTATATGCTGAGCTGAACTTTAAAAAATGGGAAAAAATTATACATTCTTTTGTTTGTGCTTGGTTTCAAAAAATTTGCCATCTAGTTTGTGTGTTTTTTTCTTGTTTATTCAGCTGAAAACAGTATCTGAAAGAACAACTAATTGGACTTGGGGTTTCCATTTAAAAATTAAAGTAGAAAGGAAAAAAATTGTGAGAGAAACTTTGGGGAAGTTAACCAGGATAAAATGTTAACTTGATAGCAGATCCACTTAGTAACAGGATAATCTGGATACCATTGCAGTAGGTTGTGTTATGGATCTGAGACTTTTATCCAGAGCTTCATAATGTGGCTATTTGACCTTTGGTAGTAGTTATTTTCAAAATATTCACTTGAGATAATCTCTTTTAAAATGTTTTAAGAAGTAAGAGCACATTCTTTTTCAAGAAATGTTTTATACCTCTTTGCAGATGAAATGGTTTTATCTTATTCCTGAACTCAATTGTAGTTGCACTCTTATGTATTTTGATTATTTGCAGGTGAGTTAGATGAGCTTAAGACCCAAAGGTGCTTTTTCAAGAGGCAACTGGACTTTTCTTTGTTTTTCTTTGAAGACGTTTTGCTTCTCATCCAAGAAGTTTCTTCAGTTGCCTCTTGAAAAAGCATCTTTGGGATAACTATGACCTGGGTGCCTGAGAATCTCCATAGACATGAACCTAAGACATTTAGCCACTGAAAATAGATATACAATGCTTTTGCTCAATTCAAACTGCAATTAAATTCTCAAAGAAGCAAGCTGGGGTGCTATTTCACACGGCTCAGATGCTTTTGCAATACATTTTGAATGCTCCATCTGCTAACTGTCTAGAATTTACACGGTCTCTTGTCTTTGTCTTTAAAGAGGATCTTTCTCAAAGCAATGGCCTTGGAAGCCAGCTCTGCTACTAATGAGAGTTTTTGTTCCGAAAAACCTGTTTGTGTAATCTGGGGTAAGAAATATTTTCTCTGGATTTGATCTAATCTAAGCCATCCATAAGAGAAAGTGAGTTGGCCAATCAATTTTCTAACTTCCTCTTTCACTATTCAGGATGTCAGCTCAACAAGGAGAATCCAGTCTATACATTTGATAGTCCAGAAGAGTGGTCTTGTGAGCAGCAGTTAGCTCTAAGAACAGTAAGTGAATAGCTGGACTTTTTTTTTAAGGAGGTGAAATCTAAGGGGTTGGAGGTCAAAACGTTCTTCGCCAGTCCCCCTGCTTCACATCTATTTTCTTCTCACGGCCTCCCACATCAGTCATTTTCTTTTCCTCTGTTGATATTAAAGCACGGTTGAATGCAAAGCATTGAAATAATGTTGGGTCTTATAGTTTAACAGCTTAGTTTCATAGCATTCCATTTTTTTTTAAAGTTACCAATTTGGGACATTTTGAATACTGAATTATAGTTTGCTCCTTTAAAAGACTCTGGGTGAGGGGTTTCTATGTTTGTGAATATCCAGAGAAACATGACAGATATGAAACAGTCAGGTTGCATAAGGCTTAGTGTGCAATTTTCTTTAGATCCAGGATCTTTATGGAATATATGTGGGATGCATGTAGACACACATTGAGAAAAATGGATAGTGTCATAGAAGTATTGTAAGCAGTAAATAAACTTTTTTTTTTCATAATCATAACCATAAATAGTTTCTCCCATTCAAGTTTCTCCCATTTATTGTATTTTATTGTTCATTGTATTTTTTTATTGTTTTTATTGTTTTTATTGTTCTACTGTATTTTATTGTATTGTTGTTACTTTTTTTACTGTACTGTGGGAGAGTGGGAACGTAATTTCATTCCTATATATGATTTGCTTGTCATGTATGGAGTGACAATAAAGGAACCTTGACCTTGACCTTGACCTTGAAATGGTTAGGAATATTTCTGCTTTGTTTACAACATTCAGAAGTGTGGAACTAAGGCTAACTCAGCCTTACATCCTTCAGAGGTGGGTAAAATGAGGACCCAGATTGTTGGGGGCAATAGGCTGACTCTGTAAACCTCTTAGGTCTGTAAAGCACTTATAAAAGAGTATATAAGTCTAAATACTGTTGTTATTTGAATTTATATAAACCTTAAACATTGGGTTATTCAATAGAATGAAACAAGTTTATGCAGCATATTAAGTCAAAACTTCACCTTCAGGAGATGTACATCTAGGATTTATGAGGGCTAAAATGAATGTATTTCTTGGTCAGAGGTTGTCGGGTGGTGATAAACTGTCTCTAGAACTCTATATTCAGAAATAATGAGGGTCCTTAAGATATTGTTAGCCTTGGTGACCCTGCCTTTCTTTCAAGTAGATCTGCCTTGGGGAAAATGCCAAGGATGAATTCCATGTTGTAGAGATCATGCCGCCAAAGAGTAGCAATATTTCTACTCCAGTGCGTATTGCAACCTTGAAACTTTCTATACTTCCAATGGTGAGTGATATCATAATAGTTTTTTTAAAGAACTTCTCATTTGGTAGATCATTCCAAACACCTTCTAAAACTAGCTTCTCCTCTAAAGTTTTCTCATGACCATACTTTAAAACATTTATCTCATGTAGTTCAGCTATAGTGCCCCTTGACCTCATCCAATATATGCAACAGTAGACTTTGCTAGCCACTGTTTAGTCAGATACAGAGTAACAGAGTTGGAAGGGACCTTGTAGACCATCCAGTTCACACACCCCCAAGCAGACCCTACATCATTTTTGACAGATGGCAGTCCGGCTTTTTGAAAGCTTCCAGTGATGAAGCTCCCAGAACTTCTGAAGGCAACTTCTGTTCCATTGGTTGATTGTTCTCAGTGTCAGAAAATTTCTCCTTATTTCTAGGTTGAATCTCTCCATCAGTTTCCATCCATTATTCCTTCTCTGGCCTTCGGGTGCTTTGGAAAACAGCTTAACCCCTTCCTCCTCTCTGTGGCAGCCCCTCAAATATTGGAAGACTGCTATCCTGTCTCCCTTGGTCCTTCTCTTTACTAGACTAGCCAAGCCCAGTTCTTGCAACTGTTCATTGTATCTTTTAGTCTCCAGTCCCCTAATCATCCTGGTTGCTCTTCTCTGCATTTTTTTTCTAGAGTCTCAACATCATTTTTATCGTGGGGTGACCAAAACTGGATGCAGTATTCTAGGTGTGGTCTTACTAAGGCTTTATAGAGTGGTATTAGTACCTCACTTTATTTTGATTATATCTCCATGTTAATGCAATTTAGGATTGCATTGGCCTTTCGGCTGTCAAGTTTGTATTAAAGGTTTTTTGCTTAATTGAAATGTCGAATTGCTTCTCAGACTATGAATTTTTATGTTCTCTAGGCTACGCTAGCAGGGCTTGATTTGACTCCTCCCATCACATTTAGGCTAAAATCAGGATCTGGACCTGTGTATCTTGCTGGACAACACGTAACAGGTAAAATGATGAGTCTGCCTATCAAGATGAGGTGGATCAGCTGCTTTCATGGTGTGGAGACAATAACTTGGTCCTTAACACCAATAAGACCAAGGAGTTTATAGTGGACTATAGAAGGAATAGCTCAGACATCTAGCCCTTGCTTATCAATGGAAACCAAGTGAAGCAAATGGCCAGACGGTACAGGATAATAAAAACAAGGACAAATAGGCTGAAAAACAGCTTCTACCCTAGAGCAGTAGCTATATTGAATTCTACTATATAGTGCAATATTAATGCAATATCAGTTTTGCATCAGGAGTTTTCAATTCAATTATGTAGAATGCAAAGGATGTGTGTTTGTGTTTTATTTTTATAGTTACAATGTACACTAAAGATGGCATTCAATTTTGTTGTATAAGGTACAATGACAATAAAGTAAACTAAACTAAACTAAAAAAAAATCCAAAGTTCTTGAGACAATCTGAAGTTGATCTTGGGTTCTATTAAGTGGGTCTTCAGATTATATATTTAATTTCTGAAAACGTATTTTCTGCTGGTTAATGACTGCAATAAAGTGACTTGAATTTTGAAAACATATTTGTCTAATATGCGATCCATAGCTGCCTTGTTGTAATTGCCTGAAGATTGGTTTAAGATTAGGTTCATACATTGCATAGATATATGTTTGGATTGATTTGGGATTAATGCACTGTGAGAACCCAGCAACTATAAATTAGAAACTATCAGTGAACTGTGAGCTGTATGCTGATATGTTTTATGAATCAAAAGTCATCATAGTTTTAATAACAAACCATGGCTGGTTGTAATCTGCAAACGTGTGTTTATGCATGAAAGCCAAAGTAGTATAGTGGTTAAGGTACTAGATGAGTAGCACATTTGAGTCCTTCTTTACATACAGAATCTGGAAGAGTGACTGGGAAAATATATAGCCACCAACCCACATTGTATCAGCAAGGAATATTGCAGTCAATAATAATCTAGATACCTTCATTCAGTAATGGATTGGTTTGGGCTGAAGATATACATATATAATCCAGGCCTAGGAAAGATTTAATTGCAAATATTAAATGCATGAACTTATATTTGCTTCAGCCCTTCCTCCCACTACCTTTTCTAGGAAAAGTCTGCAAGAAAAATATCTAAGCCAGATTTAGTTGAATCTTGAGCCTTATATTGAAACATCAACTATATTTAATAGATTGTTTTTCAGCAGTTTTCCATAAATGTTGTAAAGCTATAAATAGAAATGATGTGGCTGGATAAGGTATCTCTTCTCCAAAAACAGAATCAAGCTGATTTAAATAATCATATTGCTCTGCAAAATGGGATTTATTGTGGATTGATCTGGCAATAATTAAGGGGTTCATATGTGTGGTAGAAAAAAATCTGAAGGTCTGGACATCAACTTCCCAGCTTTATATGGTTTATTGGGAACGGCAAGTTCTCAGAACTGATTTTTGTATGTAGAATTGAAGATGTGATAATAAAAAAAAATAATTCAGACTGAGTACAGCTCTAGGGGGCAGTGCTCATCTTTGTTACAAAGCTGAAGAGCCACGCTGTCCGAAGACGTCTCCGTGGTCATGTGGCCGGCATGACGAAATGCCAAGGGCACATGGAACACTCTGACCTTCCCACCAAAGTGGTCCCTATTTTTCCACTTGCATTTTTACATGCTTTCAAAGTGCTAGCTTGGTAGAAGCTGGGACAAGTAATGGGAGCTTACTCCATTATGCAGTGCTAGGGATTCGAACTGCCAAACTGCGGACCTTTCTGCTCGACAAGTTCAGTGTCTTAGCCACTGAGCCACCGTGTCCCTCTAGTATAGCTAGAGTATGACTTACAGCTAATCCCAAAGGTGTTTTTTTTGTCCAAGGGGCAACTGGACTTTCTGGTTTTACTTTGAAGATGTTTCACTTCTCATCCAAGAAGCTTCTTCAGCTCTGACTGGATGGTGGGGAATGGAAGGATTTATACTCCTTGCAGACAGCTGGTCATTTGCCTTCTTTTAGCAAGTCATTAAAATCACCTGGAGGTTTATCTGTGTCTCAGGGTCACCTGAGTGGTGCAAATTAGTGTGTAGCTTTCTTGGCACTGTTGAAAGGACTGTGTTGTAGATTGGAGGTAGATGATGTCTATCCCCCCCTCTCTGTTGCGAGAGAGCTGTTCAGTTTTGAGATAGATGGCCTCTTTAACCTCTCTTTCAAACCAGTGATCCTTCTCTGTCCAAAATATGGACTTTGTTGTCTTCAAAAGAGTGGTCTATGTCTTTTAAGTGCAGGTGGACTGGTGAATCTAGTCTTGATGTGTTTGGGCCATGCATTTATGAAACTTGATGTGTTTCTCCTGTGTTGGGCCATGCGTTTATGAAGTGGTTGTTTGGAAACAAACGTTCGAAAAAGCACCTTTGGGACCTGGATGACTGAGATCTCCATAGACATTTAGAGTATAGCTAATGTTCCATTTTATATGTCCTTTAAAGAAAATTGCCTGTGGCTGCAGTCAAGGCAGTTTTCATAAAACTAGCAACGTCTCCTTACAGTTGGCTTGCAGTGGAATGGAGATGGTGATCAAGAGAGAGAATCTTCTTCTTCTTCATCACAGCAAAGTTATGATTCAGAAAGCTCTTCCACGGAAGACTCACCTGTAAAACCTGTGAAACATTCATCTAGCAAGCGTGTACCTTCAACCAAGAAGGGACAAGAACCCCCTGTTCCGGAACCAACTCTGGTAAAGCTAGAAAGAAACAGTTAGATTTTAATGCACAAATAAGCAGCTAATAAGTTGATTCGCCTGTTTTCTATATATAAGAGGCCTTCATTCTACAGTGGCTAAACAATGGCTAAAATGATGGTGATGATCTCTGTCTTTCTTTCTCTGTCTCTCTCTGTCTCTGTCCCTCTGACTGTCTTTTTCTTTCTCTCTCTGTCTCTGTCTCTCTCTCTGTTTCTCTCTGTCTCTCTTTCTTTCTCTGTCTCTCTCTGTCCACATACATACAATGGCTAAAATGATGATTTATATTAAAATCATCATTTTAGCCATTATTTAGCTATTGACTACATGGGTAGTCCTTGACTTACAACAGCTGAACTTACAGTGGCACTGAAAAAATGACTTATAATCATTTTTCACACTTATGACTGTTGCAGCATCCCCATAGTCATGTGATCAAAATTTGGATGCTTGGCAGTTGTCTAATATTTATGTTTGCAGTGCTCCAGGATCTTGTTGTTATGTTCTGTGCATGGACGCTAAGGAGGAGATGAGCCGGTGAACAGTGAACTTCAAACTCTACATGTGTAACAGCTCAGGTCTATGGCCGCAATGGCCCCCTTTATATAGGCAAGCTCTTGAGTATTTAACCAATGGAAGAGGCTCGTTAATAGCCAATCAGATTCTCCTGAACGGACCAATCCGATGTTGCTATTATCGGCCAATCAGAAGTGCAGGGCCAGAACCCTGCACTTTACTTCAAGCTCTTAATAATCTTTATTCAAGTACTTTTATTAATTCATAACACTTGTCATTTTCTTTTGTGACCTTCTGACAAGTAAAGTCAATTGGGAAGCCACTTAACTGTGTTACTGACTTAACAACTACCGTGATTCAGTTAACAACTGAGGCAACAAGGTTGTAAAATGGGGCAAAATTCAGTTAACAACTTTCTCATTTTGCAACAGAAATGTTGACTCAGTGGTGGTTGTAAGTTGAGGACTACCTGTGTATGGTTAGAGGTCCCGAGATTAAGGAAGATCATACCACCCATAAGGGTGAGAAGAGAATTATATATATATATATATAATTTATATGAAACAACTCTGTGATCCACTAAATTATCCTTGGAGAGAATGCAGTCTGATGTGACCAGAATGAACATTAAATTTTAGGCTGATCCATTTTTATTTATCTCAATGCTGGATGATCATGTGATCATCTAAGAAATATATATCTCATAAATAGAAAAATAATTATACTGGCAAATGAACTTCAAGTCAATATTTACTTACCTGACAGGGTAAACAGAAGGACCATAGGCAAACAAAAAAAGTAAGTGGGAGCAAGAGGGACTTTTGACTTCCTGTAGGCTTCCTCAGTGACTCTGCTAGAGGGAACATGTCAAGAAGCATTAGAAATCATGATCATATGACTGCAAGGTTGCTGCAATGGTCACAACTTTGTGAGCAAAGCTGGCCTGAACATTGTGGAAATTTTAATTCTGCAGCAGTAATGTCTCCCAGATTTTTTAATTTTTTAATTTCTTTAAGTTAACAGATTTTGATTAAAAAATTGTTGAGGTATAATGCACTCAAGCACCCAAAATGCAATTATGTGACACTGTGTGTGTGTGTGTGAGTGTGAGTGTGTGTGTTGTAACTATTGTAACTTTGAAATTGGATTGTAAGTAGCTTAATGGAGTCTGCTGGAACTTAAAATGGTTGCTTGAGTGAGTGATCGGTTGTACATTAAGGATTCCTGTTTTAAATGTCCATGGGTGGCATTACTATACACATATAACTGAATGCCTTGGTTTTTTCCTACAGACAAAAAAAGGAAACCGAGGAAGGAAGCCTACTGCTAAGGCAGAACTGCGGCTTCAAATTCCTACAGAAGGTGAAATCGATGTGGCTTTCTTGAACAAACACATTTGATGGAGATGGAGACCCTTTTCAAATCCAAAGAGATTATCTGAAGAAGGGGTTTCTTCCCATATTTTTTTCCATAAGTCATTCACTTATTAGATACGGGCACTTCATCCCTAAAGCAAAAACAGATAGGATGAAACCTTGTTTTCAAACCTTTGCATTTCTGGAAATGAGAAGTTTTTTCCTCCTTACACAAAATGAATGGCTATAAAAACAGTAGGTACAATGTGTGCGTGATTTAGGAATGATCAGGCTCCATTTTCAATTTCAGGAACTGTACGAGAAGCCATTAGAAAGTACAATATGCATCTTCCTCTACTTTTGCTTCTTCCACGCAATCTAAATTTGACCAGTAAGATAAGTTGGCAAGATCTGAATGACAAAATGGAAACACTGCAATGGAGGAAAAAGAATGCCATAAACCAGTAGAGGTTTGGCAGAAGGACAGATTGAAGCATTTGGAAAGGGATAGATATATATGTCACTATGTTCTTGTAAAAGAATTAAACATTCATATCAATATGATTTGTGGCCTTTTTTGAGGGGGGAAAGGTCTGAGAAAGATTAAACATTTTTATGTTTTTGAGTGGAAAAAGCCACAGCAGGAATTTGGATGAAAATGTAAAAATACGTTCTATGGTCTCTTTACAAATAAGATCCGCCATATATAAGTAATATGAGTTTCTTCCAAATCAGGAAGACTGTAAAGGAATATTCCATCTCTTCCTGTTTATGTTTTCCATCCTGATTAGGGATCTATCTTTGATGAAGGGGACTACAGCATAAATAAGGAAACATGAAAACTCCACAACACATTTTAAACAATTAAATCAGTCCCAGAATGTCTGCAAACATAAATGTCCTTCTTGGAAAAGAAATGTTGAGGTCCACCTTGGAGAGACACAAATTTCTTGACACTGGTGGAATGTGCAAAAAATATCAAAAGAACTCTGGTCAAAATGGCTATGAACAGGTACCAAAATAGATTGCAAGGATGCTTCCAGGGAATGCAGTTCCTATGTGATTTCTTGAACAGGCAGTTGTGGCATTTGATACCAATGGTTTGGAGAGAAATAAAAAATAATAGCAAAATACAAGTGTCACGGTTCCGACCGATGCCCTAATTAAATCATGAGCCTCAAGGCAAGCTTTAAAAGAAATCCGGTTATTTATTAGGAGCCTCATGTCCGCAAGGACCAGGTGGAACCAACTCTGACCTCAGTTAATTTGTGTTTTGCTTCTGACCCTGTTTCCCCCTCCCCCATTCCCCAACAAAGCAATTTTGTGGGTTATAGAAATCACTCCCACCACTGGTGTTAACTCTGGATGCTGTTAACTGGGCAGTTTGAAGGAAGAGCCTCGGCACAGTGGTTAGGATGCTGTACTGCAGGTCAATTCTGCTGGCTATTGGCTGGCTGCAATTTGCAGTTCAAGTCTCACCAGACTCAAAGTTAACTCAGCCTTCCATTCTTCCAAGGTCGGTAAAATGAGGACACAGGTTGTTGGAGGCAAGAGGCTGATTCTCTAAACCATTTAGAGAGGGCTGTAAAGCACTGTGAAGTGGCATATAAGTCTGTGTGCTATTGCTATTGCTATACATTGGACTCAAGATAGTCTTCAATTGCTTTGGAAAAGGTTCAATTTACCAATATATATACAATATCTTTGGATGAGCCTAATTTCAATGTATTTTCCAGTCGATTAAAAAAGTTTCATAATGTCTTACTAAGCATTCAGGTGTAGCCTACAAAAAGGCACAAAACATACTGTAACGGGCTGTTGCTGATTCTTGGTCATTAGATTTTTATTGTAATTTTGGAGTGTTTGTAACCATCTTCATCTTATATATCCATCTGTGAGTTGCTGAGAAAGCAGGTCAGTGTGAGTTGTTGTACTGACTTTGATGTCAGGTCAGATCATCTTCGTCAATTCTATCAAAGTTCCACCAAATTCTTCAACCTTATTTCAAAGCAACAATTGCTGGGAGGAAAGAAAACATGAGCAAGGCTTTGTGGTTCTTGATTGCCATTCTTCTCTGCTCTTCCTTAGGTGAGTAGCCAAAATAAGAGCTTTCAAACATATTTCCAGAATGAGTGTACTTTGGGGTACTGTACTCCATTTTGTCCTTGGTTGAAGCATAAACCAAGTTCCTACTGCTCTAAGTGAGAATTCTGAAGGCAGCTGGGGGAAGATTTAGGTCCCATATTTTTAATTGTTTGATAATTGTTATGTGACTTAATCGAACGGAAGTTTTTTCACTCAGTTCTACAGCTTAAAAATGAGTAGAAAAAAGTGGTGGAGATCAATACTTCAACTTCTGATGAGTACAACCAGAAATGAAACAACGAAAAACTTCGGACTCACAGTTGTGTGTCCAGAGCTGTTAAGCCCTGTTGGAATCACCACAATTTTTTTTGTTCAGACATGTCTATCATTGCAAAATACACAGTTCAATATTTTAGTTCCACAAAGTGAACCTACTCTTGAAGAACGATTATGGTTTTAAGTATTGTGGTAATCTGATACTACCCAGTTTAATTGTCAGGGAAATGAATATTCTTTAATTCTATAGCTATAGAAATTGATTATATTGATACATCCAAGATTTTGCTGTTTCTCTGTTCACCAGCTGAAGGTCTTACTTGCTACAAATGCAACAGATTTAAAGTGGGAGTTGGCTGTAGAAGTGCACCTCAAACAACTTGTATTGCTGAACCAGGTCAAAAGTGTAAAATCATAAATACCTTTTAGGTATGTATGCTTCTACTTAAAATCTGATACTATTCAGATCAAACTATTCTCTCTGCACTCATCACACAGTTTCCAATTAAATTACAGTAGAGCATTTATGACACTTGTTTTCTCTGTGCTCTGGGTAGAGAGGAACATAGATAAGGAGTATGTAGTTGCTAGTTTCTAACTATCAAATACATTCCATTTTTACATACTGTCTCAATTCCCAGATTTCCCATGCAATTTGGGGTATGAATATCAATATTTTGGGGGGTACCAGGAAGGGGAAAGCTATTCTATTCTTGGATATGTTCCAGAGGATTTGTTGTGCAAACGATGATGTGGATATGCTAATCTATTTTCTTCTTTAATAGAAGGAAAAATGAAAAATATAGTTACCCTAGGATGCACTGACCCCAGTGAGGAATGTGATGAGACTGTTCACCATGCAGATATCGGCCCCACTGATACTGTATGTTGTAACACTAACCTCTGCAATATGCCATAAAAAAAAGCAACCCATCATGTTCTAACATCACCACCAATTCAGGATATATTTTTCTCTACCTTTTTCAATTGTTTTTTTTTCTTTCTCCAAGCTTCTGAAGGCTACGCTGCAGAAAATGATCTGATTAGTCCTTGCTTTAAAGATGTGGTGGCTTGTTTGGATTGTGCTTGTAGTATTATGGGAATTTACTAGTTCCAGTGAAGAAGCATAAATTGTGAGCTGTGTAATCCTTTAGCGTGTGCTTGTTCATTCTTCTAAATGCTTGGTCTCCTCTTTTATCAAGGAGATACGTTATGTATGTATTAAATTAAATTATGGAACTAATAATAAAATATGTCACACTTCCAGCAAATATTTAATGTAGATTGGCCTATCAATATTAAATGCTGACAACTGCAAAATGAAACCCACAAATGTCAGATATATGGACAATATTTATCCATCACTTCAATCAACAGTGCGTATGATTTCAAATTGCTCCAGAATGATGTGCAAAGAAATGACTTTGGAGGATCAATTGGGGAGTTTCTGTGATTTTTGATGAGGGAAAAATCAATGCCATCAGATTCTATTTGAGGTCAACATCCATGCTGCAGTGCAGCACAGATACTCCAAACTCACTTTTCTGGTCTGGTTAAAAATGGGGGAGATTTTTTTTCCATATTCCAATTCTAACAGGATGGAAACTTTTCTGAAAAGTTCCTGGAGAATTGGATCTAAGCAACACACTTCCATCCAGCTATTTCATTGAGACTTTGAAGGGTTGAGTGTTGCAAAATAGAAGATCCCTTCCAATGTTGCAATTTCTTACAATATTGTTTCTAATACTATATTAGAATATTATACTGTTGTATTCTATAATAGAATAGATTATTATGCTATTAGAAAGTTGTTGTGAATGAATAATACCAATAAAGTTATCTTGAGCTTGAAGTCAAGTGCAGGGTTCTGGCCCTGCACTTCTGATTGGCTGTTAATGGCAGGATCGGATTGGTCCGTTCAGGAGCATCTGATTGGCCATTAACAGGCCATTCCCATTGGTTAATGGAGCTAGCGCTCCAGGTTTGCTATTGGTTGAATAGTTAATAAGTTGCCTATGTAAGGAAGGTTATAGCAGCCCTCGAGTTGAGCTGTCACAACATAAAGAGTTTGAAGTTAACTGTTCTACCGGCTCGTCTCCATCATTCGCACCCATGCTCCAGACTTAACACTGGCGACGAGGATGGGATTGGATGACATCTGAGCCAACTAAAGACAACTAAGCACGTGGCTGAAGCGCACAATGGCGGAACCATGTCCGGTGGCATAGGACCACCCGCTCCGTTCGATCCAGCTCAAGAGGACTGGGAGTCCTACATGGATTGTTTTCAAATGTTTTTGGAAATGAATAATCTGAAGGATGCCACAACCGGGAAGAAACGGGCGGTATTCCTAACGCACTATGGCCCAACGGTATTCAAAATGGCCAAGGCATTAGTGAAAATGGCCGAAGTGAAGGCCATGGACTGGGACGTCCTCGAACCATTGCTAAGGGCCCACTATGCACCAACCGTTCCAATGCTCATGAGACGACACAAGTTCTATCAAAGGAACCAGTGGAAAGGAGAAAGCGTCGCTGATTTCATTGCAGACCTCCGGAACTTGGGAGGCCTTTGTGATTTCACCGACCTAGAAGAGGCCTTGAGAGACCGAGTAGTCCTTGGGCTAGACGCTCTAAACATACAGAGCAAAATAATGGCAAAGGGCGACATCACCCTTAAAGACGCCATAGCTGAAGCTACAGCAGCGGAGGCGACCAAAAAGTCGGCTGCCCAACTACACCGAAATCGCGCTCCAGCGCACCCACCGGCCGGCGAAGTTTCACCTAACGCAGAAGGGCAGCTGAAGACAGCCCATCATGAGGACCTTTCTTCATCGTCAGACAGTGACGAAGAAGAGGTCCATCACCTGCGGTCCGATCGGGACCGATACCCGAAGTCCCAGCAACCGTGTGCTGGCTGCGGGGCCAACCATTACTGCTCCGATTGCTAATTCCGTGACACGCTCTGCCACGAGTGTGGGAAACGAGGCCACATCGGACGGGTCTGTTGAAGCCTCCTCGGACCCAGCCAGACCTCGAAAGGTACCAATCTCCGTCAATCAACAGGGAATCGCCCTGTAAGGCGAGAACCAGCAAACCACTCCTACAGAAACTGACCTATGAGTCGTCTAACAAGACGGGAAGAGGCCCACCAAACACTCACTATTGGCCATGCCTCTTCACTAGACGCTAAGAAAATTCGAGTCAACGTGAACATTGAAAATTGGCCCTGCCAAATGGAAGTTGACTCAGGATCGTCTCTTTCAATGGTCTCATGGAAGACCCTCAAGCAACTCATCCCCACTATCCAGCGCCAAGACCTTCAATTCCAACGGCTCGTGTTAAAGGACTACCAGGGGAACCGAGTTCCAGTCGCAGGATCTAGTCAAGTCCGGGTTGCATTCAAGAACCGCACGGCGTACTTACCCCTGACGGTAATCGATAAGGACCGGCCTAGTCTGTTAGGCCTGCAATGGTTCGCACCACTCGGCATTGGAGTGGCAGGCATTAACCGAATCGGCGGCAGTGACTGGGAGGAAGACCTCGCCCACGAATTCAGGGACGTTTTCAAGGAAAAGCTAGGTGAGTACAAGGGGACCCTGATATCCTTTAGCCTTAATCCAAAAATAGCTCCCATCTGCCTTAAGCCTCATCGAGTTCCGTTCGCTCTAAAACTGAAAATCGACGAGCAGCTTGATAAGTTGATTGCCCAGAGAGTCTTAAAGCCAACTGACCACTCCCCATGGGAAACGCCGATTGTGACACCAATTAAGCCGGACGACTCAATTAGAATTTGTGGGGACTACCGAGCCACCCTAAACCACGCCCTACAACAGAACCCATATCCAGTGCCGGTGGTACAACACCTCCTCCATTCCCTGGGGGGCAGAAAAGTTTTCACTAAACTAGACTTAGCTCAGGCTTATTAGCAACTGCCGGTTGACGAAAAAACGGCACAGGCACAGACTATCGTAACACACCGAGGTGCCTTTAAGTGCACGCGGCTCCAATTCGGAGTCAGTGTAGCCCCAGGGATCTTTCAGAGCCTAATGGAGAGACTATTGCAGGGGATCAAGGGCGTTGTCCCCTATTTTGATGATGTGCTCATTGCTGCCCCCACTCCAAAAATCTTACGGGAGCGTTTATGACTGGTATTATGAAAATTCCAGGAAGCAGGCCTGAAAGTCAAAAAAGATAAGTGCAAACTGTATACCGATCGTGTTGAATTCTTAGGGTACTTAATTGACAGTCAGGGTATTCACCCTACCAGTAGCAAATTGAGAGCAATAAAAAACACTCCCAGACCGCAGAACAAGAGTGACCTCCAGGCGTTCTTAGGCCTCATCAATTTCTATAATGTATTCTTGCCACACAAGGTGACTGTCGCTGAACCTTTACACCATCTATTAGATAAAAAAGCAATTTGGGTATGGGGTCACAAAGAAGAGCAGGTGTTCCGTAATGTGAAAAAACTACTGACTTCGGACGCCGTACTAATGCAGTACAATGAGACTTTGCCAATAAACATTACATGTGATGCATCGCCCTTCAGAGTGGGTGCCATTTTGAGCCATGTGTTACCTAATGGTAACGAAGCCCCTTTTGCTTACTTCTCAAAGACGCTCTCAAAAACCAAGCGAAATTACAGCCAGATCGATAAAGAAGCCCTGGCAATTATATCAGCTGTTAAAAGATTTCATGAGTATGTGTATGGCCGGGTTTTCACCATTGTAACTGACCACAAACCATTGCTGGGTATCATCGCTGGGGACAAGCCAACTCCCTACATACTTTCTCCCAGAATGACCCACTGGTCAGAATTCTTGGCTGCCTACAATTATCGGCTACAATATCATCCCGGTAAAGCCATTCCCCACGCCAACGCACTGAGCCATACACCGCTCCCTGAAACTATCAATGATCCTGCACCAACGATGACAGCATTGCAGATCGAGACATTCCACATGCCGCCATTAACTGCCCGTGACATCGCAAGTGAAACAAAACGCGACCCCATCTTGGCGCGAGTCCTCACATGGGTGGAACGCAGATGGCCATTGGACCAAGTACCAGACGACTTTGCACCATTCAAAAGTCGTCAAACAGAGTTGTTCTCGCAGAAGGGCTGTGTCATCTGGGGTGATAGAGTCGTTATCCCAGAACGACTCCAACAGACACTGCTAAGAACCTTGCACGATGGCCACCCTGGCATCGTGCACATGAAGGGCCTCGCACGAAGCTACGCATGGTGGCCAGGCATCGACAGACAAATCGAATCGTGGGTTAAAACTTGCAAGAGATGCCAAGAAGTAAGCAACGCTCCACCAAAGGCAACCCCAACCGAATGGGAGATGCTGCGGGGACCCTGGTCCCGCATCCATCTGGACTTTGCTGGGCCAACCAAAGGCCACACGTTTTTGCTAACCATCAACGCCTACTCGAATTGGCTCGAGATTCACCGAATGAGCAACATGACCACTGACGCGGTCATCAAAAGACTGGAAAGACTTTTTGCAACCCACGAATTACCAGACGTTCTGGTATCCGACAACGGGCCCCAATTTACTGCGCTGTCTTTTGAGCAGTATCTGACTGACCGTGGTATTTGACATGCGCTCACTTCGCCTGAGCACCCTGCTGCCAATGGTAGAGCTGAGCAAATGGTACAATTCATCAAAAAGACTCTCCAAAAGATAGACTACGACAACATCAATGAGAAAATCAACCGGATCCTTTTCCTGCAGCACATCACACCTCACAGCGTCACCAACAAAACTCCCGCCGAGCTGCTAATGGGACAAAAGCTCCGATCCCACCTCGATCGGTTACACCCAGCCTACGAACCGGAAAAGCCACTCGGATCCAGCGGCCAATGCCGTACCTTCCAGGTAGGTGATTTAGTATTCTCTGGAAATCATCTTGAATGCCATGACTCACATCAACCCTATCAGAGCCTCAGGAGACATGTCCATGGTCTCCACAAGCTCTATTGGTAGCGCGGAGGGTGAATGGAGGTGAGAGTCATTGGACACACTGAGAAACGTCTCAGCATCATCTTAGTTGCTCTCCAGGAAATCATTTCTAACCTGTCAATCTCTTTAAATATCTAAACCTACATAAATATCACATCCAGAACAGACCACACAGAGAAGTTCCCTGAGGATGGGTCCAGCATGAGTCTGAAAGCTTGGAAGACAAAAGTTCTGGTCCTGGTGACTGACCCAGTTTGGATCATGCAACTTCATCCCGGGACATATGTATTTGCCTTCATTCATGAGTCCAAGTACACATCTAAGTAAAGAGGCATCACAACTTCATTTATCTTTGATACAATACTTCTTCTAATGCAGGCCACATCTAGGAAATGTTTCACACTTCTGACTGATGTTCAGACTGGTTGCTGGTAACAAAAGAACTTTCTCAAGAGGCAATTAGACTTTCTTTGTTTTTCTTTGAAGATGTTTTGCTTCTCATACAGAAAGTTTCCTCAGTTTTGACTCAGGACTGAACAAAATTCTTGGATGAGAAGTAAAATGTCTTCAAGGAAAGACAAAGAAAGTCCAGTTGCCTCCAGTTACCTTTGGGACAACAATGATTTGGATGACTGAGAATTTCCTTTTTTTTAATCAAAGTTTTTATTTTTTATAACAAACATACAAACAGAACATAAAAACATAAAACCCTCTTTCAATTATATACATACAGTGTGTCAGTTGGTTACAATCTTTTGTGCTGTCCTTTTTTTAACCATTACTCACAAATTATATAAATTCTCACTTTATCAATCTAGCTTGTGCTTATATAATATCAATTATTAAACATTCATTTGACTAAACTATTTTTCCATCATTTTATACGAGATATTCTAAATTTCATTATGATTTAATCTTATACATTCATCCAATGGTTATATATTTTATGTTGTATTCTATATCAATCTATTAACTTTTATTGTAAGGCTTACAATAAAACTATTTCTTTACCATGTCTTTTTATCTAACTATTGATAAAATAAATCCCATATCATATAAAATTGTTTATCCTCTTGTTCTCTAATTTCAAAAGTCAATTTACTCATTTCGGCACAGTCCATGATTTTCTTAATAATTTCCTCCTGCATAGGTATTTTTTCATTTTTCCAATTCTTAGCAAATACAATTCTAGCTGCTGTTAAAACATTTACAATCAAATATTTCAATTCTTTATGATATATTTCCAGTATGATTCCCAATAAAAATACCTCAGGTTTAAAGTCTATGTGTTGTTTTATCATTTTTTCCAAACATGTGTGGATTATAGTCCAATATCTTTTTGCATCCGAGCATGTCCACCATATATGGTAATATGAACCAGGTATCTGATGACATTTCCAACATTTATCTGATTTATTCTTGAATGTTCTGTAATGATATATCCTCTTTTGTATTTTCTTTAAAGAAAAAAGTCAATTCTCTCTCAATTTTCTGTTTAAAATCTTTTACCTTTAATATTGTATTATTTAAAGTCCATCTAGATCTCCTTTTTTGTCCTTTCCATACAAGTGTTATTGGATTGTGATCTGCCCAGGTACTTGTTTCTATATCAATGTCTTGTGTGTTAGAAAGCAATTCTGTTGACATCCATATCATATCTATTCTAGAGCATGATGCATGTTTATTTGAATAAAAAATATATTATTTTCTGCATTTCTCTCCCTCCATGCATCTTTTAAGTTTATCTCATCTACCATTCAAAAAAGGATTTTGGCAATGTATTTCTAGCTTTCTTTGCTGTTTCTTGTGTTTTATAATCCAATTTATCATTTATTATTCCATTAAAATCTCCCATCAGACAAATATTGCATAGTCCAGTTCAATTATTTTCTTATGTAATTTCCTGTAAAAATCTTCTTGATTATCATTTGGGGCATAAATTGCTATTAAAGGTACCTTTAGATTATTGTCCATTATCTCCACCATCAAAATCCTTCCATCAACATCTGTATATATTTGTTCCACAGGGATTGTACCTCTAATGTATAACACCACTCCTCTCTTTTTACACTGTGTCAATGCTGTAAATAATTTCCCTAATTTTTGTTGTTTCAATATATAATCATATTATTTTTTAATATGTACTTCTTGTAGGCACATTATATCAAATTTTAATTTCTCTAACTTATGAAATATTTTTCTTCTTTTAGTAGCTGAATTAAGTCCATTTATATTAATTGTAATCAGTTTTCTCTCATCCATTTTAGACATAAAAGAAGGATTTGTTGCTCTAGTAGATCTTGGTTCTCATTGCTCTCTGGGTACACCACCTACAGCTCCTTCTTTTTCAATTACTGCTATGCATTCCTCTTGGAATTCAATTCACTGAAATACTGCAAAAATGGTTAGAAAATTATTAGCTTGCAAGAATAAAGGGATGATTGAATTTTAAAATGGAAGATAGCTTTTGGAGGCCATCATTTGTAGAGATAAAGTAGCAGAATAGGGAATAGAAGAAAGATAATTTTTCTTAAATATGCTCCTTTTTGTATCAGTTCACCTTTCTGCTATTCATATGCTGATTTCAAGGCATACGTTTGGCCCAAGGAAATCTCCAATTGCTTGGAAAATGGTACAAATGTATCATAAGATACACAGAGAGTGGAGGAGAAGAATCCTAACAGAACTTGGGTCTTACCAATTGGAGCATAATATCTGTGACTGAATCTAATTTCAGTGCATTTTCTGGTCGATTAGGAAGTTTTTCATAATGTCTTACTTGAGCATTCAGGTGTAGCTTACAAGGTGGCACAGAACATATTGCACCAGTCTATTGCTGATTCTTGGTCATTAGATTTTTATTGTAATATTGGAGTCTTTATAACACCACCTTTGTTATCCAGAGAACTTACATCCATCTGTGACTTTCCCAGAAAGTACGTCTGTGTGAGTTATAAAAGTGATTTTGATAAGAGGTCAAGATCATCTTCATCAATTCTATCAAAGTTCCACCAAATGCTTCAACCTTATTTCAAAGCAAGAAAGTCTGGAAGGAAAGAAAACATGAGCAAGGCTTTGTGGTTCTCAGTTATCATCCTTCTCTGCTCTGCCTTGGGTGAGTAACCAAAATCAGCGGTTTGAACAGTATGGCTGCAATGGGTATATTTTTTTGAGTATACCGTACTCATTTTGTCCATTTAGTTAAGCCATAAACCAAGTGTCCCACTGCTTATAAATGAGCACACATTTTCCGAAGAGTGGTTTATGTTCCATATTTTTAATTTTGGGGGCAGTTGTTGCACCCTGAGCATTTAACCCCTTTGGAACCACCACAACATTTCTGTGGAAACATTTTGACCATAACAAAATACTTTCTCACACATACAAAGTTCAATATTTCACTGCCATAAAGTGAACCTGCACTTGAAAAGTAATGGTGGCTTTAAGTACATCATGGTAATCTCAGGCTTACTACCCAGTTTCTGTATCAGGGAAACAAACTTAGGCTAGGAATGAGAAAAAGAAGGGGCTTACTATATTCTAAATTCTTTACATTTCCTTCACTGATGTACACACTTTCCATGTCATAAGTGATGGTGTTGTTTCCATGGAGCCTTTAAGAAACATAATGCAAATCTATAATTTTCCACTTGAACCCAGATTTTCAGAAAGTTGCACAGCGTTGTGGAATCACAGATCACCATTCGATATTAAAAAACTTTGTTTATCTTGAACATTTGTTGCATTCTTTAAATGTAGTTGTCCTTGTGAATGAATGAAAGTTTCCCTCTCATTTTTCCCCCCAGTTTCACTATTTTGCCTACAACCAACTACCTAGTTAAAGTTTGGGGAAATGAGAAGTAAATAAACTTTGGAGCTGTCGAGATTAATTGTATTTATGCAATCCCTATCTTGCTGCTTCTTTTTCCAGGGGCTGAAGCTCTTACTTGCAACAAGTGCAGACGATTTAAGATTGGATTTGGTTGTGTCACTAAGAAACTATCATCATCTTGCACTGCTAAACCAGATCAAAAGTGTAAAGTTGTGAAATCCTTTCTAGGTACATATATTTGTACTTAAAATCTGATATTATTCAGATAAAATCATTCCCTCTGCACATGACACACAAACCCATTAAAATACAGTTGAGTATTTATGAACCTCTTATTTTCTGTGCTTTGGGTAGAGAAGAAAACAGAGAGGAGGTAAGTAATTTGTAGTTTTGAATTATCAAATCCAATACACTCCATTTTTACAGATTTTCCCAATAGGGTACTCAGGATTTGTGGTGCAACCAGCAACGTAGATTGTGCAACCAATGATGTAAGTGTGCTAATCTATTTTCTTCTTTTACAGATGGAACAATCAGAGGTATAATTACACAAGGTTGCACAAAATCAATTGAAGAATGTGGCCTGACTGTTTTCGATGAAACAGTGGGCCCCATGAATACAATATGTTGTGATGACCGTGACTTCTGCAACACAGAGTAAACAAAGCAGTCATGTTGTTCCAACATTACTCTCAATTCACCACATATTTCTCTATACTACTTTTATTTTTTTTCCCTTCTTCAAGCTTCTAAAGGCTATGCTGCAGAAAAATGTCTGATTAGACCATTGCTTTAAAAATGTGGGATATTTTGGGACATGGTTGTAGTACTATAGGTGTCTAAATTGTGAAACTAATGACATAACACGTCACTTTTCTTCAATCAACCTCTTAATATACCTTTGCCTATCAATATTAAGTCTTGACATCTGCAAAATACAAACCACAAATTGTGTTGATCTGCTTGTCTGTCATCTAATGACTCTAATAAACACTTGACTAAGAGGACAAATTGTTGAGTATTCTTTCAGAAATCATTTGCATTTCTTTTGCTTGATTCTGGTTGGATCACCAGAAGCTCACTACTGTCTCCAAGATAATTACTATGATATATATTGTCTTGTCCAAATAGAGAAGGAATGATGGTATGCAAGAAATGCACAGAACCACTTGGAATAGTTTCAGGAAAAGGACAGAATTGCTGAGAGGCATCTGTCATTTTTTTATTGCTTCATATACGTATATCCAGAAGAAAATTCATGAGTTTTGTTCTAAGTCATTAGTTCTCAATCACTGGTACACATACCACGTATAAAACTCAGAAGTAGTCTAGAAGAGGCTCAGTGTCAGTAACTGAAATGTGAAGTCTTGATCACTTATTTTAAGTACTATGATAAGGAGAATATTTGTAGCTCAAGATTGAACTATAGGGTCCTTGGTGGCCTCTGAGCATGGCTGTTTTCTTGCAGGCATTTCATCAATGTTAATGAAATATCTGCAAGAGCACCACAATGTTTGGAGAGCTTCAAGGATACCCTATTCAATAATAAATAACACAAAACTTTTATGAAACAAGCAAGCTAGTAACCAGCATCATATTTCATGGAGATGGCAAAGTACCTCATTTGGAGTAGAAAACCTGGAGAAACCAGACAAAAGATAATTTTTGCAAAATATGCTCATTTTCTGCCTCAAATTGTCTTTTATCTCTTAATCTGGCAATTTCAAGGCATATGTTTGGCCAAGAAAGTCTCCAACACCTCCCTGAAATGGTAAAAGTGTCTTCATGAGATACAACCAGAAGGGGGAAGAAAGGTCCTAACAGAACTTAAGTCTTACCAAGAGAAGCATAATATCTGTGGGTAAGTCCAATTTTAGTGTATTTTCCATTTGAAAATAAAACATAAAACATAAAAAATGTTCATAATGTCTTAATCAAGCACTTAAGTGTAGCCTACAATGAGGTGCAGAGCATACTGTATTGGAGAGTTGCTGATTCTTGGTGATAAGATTTTTGTGATAATTTTGGAGCATTTACTGTACGATATTAGCATACTCCGAAACCCCCACAACCAATTGGTCCAGACCAGCGAAGACCTGATTGGTTGAAGGGTCGGCCGTGATTAGAGCGCTAGGAATTATTGCGATTGGCTGTGCTGATCGCGGGAGATTCAAAGTGCAGCCATTGGCTGCCGAGCTGCAAGCCAGCCCTATATGAAGGGCTGCCGCGGCTCGCATTCTGAGACGATTACCAATACCTAATAAAGAGCTGAACTCACTTACAGGGTCTCGCGTCTCTGTCGAACCGATCCGCTTCAAATCTAACACTGGTGACGAGGGTGGGATCGTGAGACAAGGAGACCATCCAGCATGTGGCGAGGCGGCATGCAACAACAAGCAGAATGGCCGGAATCAACTCACCACTCGCTCCCTTCAACCCTGCTACTGTGGTATTGTTGGTTAGGTCTTCAGCAACCCCCAATCCTTAAAAAGCAAAACAAAGAGACATTAACAAGTCTTCCTTGTTTCACTGTAACTGTTGCGTTCAATAGACTGACCCACAGTCTTCACTCCGGTCTGCGCTTCTGGTGGGAGCGTGGACCGCTCCCATTGGTCAATGCCGTTTGACAGCCGGCTATAAAAGGAGCTGTCAAACGGGATCAGCTGTTGCCACCAGCTGACTGCCTGTTAGCCCGGCAGCCGCAACAACCCTTTATTCTTTGTAATAAAGTTACTTGACGTTTGTTCCGTGTCTGCCTCAACTCATTACCCGCCACTCCACAACACTGGTGACGAGGGCGGGATACAAATAAGAGGCAGCCGGACAAGAACCGCTGAGCTCAGTCACTTTCAAAAAGAGCCGAAGTCACTATGAGCTGATTGTCACAGTCACTGACGCTACTCGCGAGCACGAAATTCAGCTTCCCCGCTGAGGAGACAAGCACCGCCAATACGAGATGACTTCGAACCCTGCATTCCTGCCTTTTAGACCGACGGCTGAGACTTGGGAGTCCTACAGGAACTATTTTGACTGCTTTCTGGATGCTATAGACCTAGCTAACGCTACAGCCCATAGAAAAAAAGTCCTACTTCTTAAGTTTTTGCGGAGCCGCAGTATTTGACACTGCCACAGCATTGGTAACTCCATGGACTATCCCTTGGGAGGAATTACAGGAGATGCTTTCCAATCACTATTCCCCTAAGCCACCCCAAATTGCCAGAAGGCATGCCTTCAGGAAATGAATTCAGGCTGAAGGAGAAACTATTAGTGAATACATGGCTGCCCTATGGTCAGCTGCCTTGCATTGTGGATTTAGAAACTATCTGGAGGACATGCTTTTAGACCAAATAGTCTGTGGAGTCAGGGATTTAAGGCTACAAAGGCGACTATTAGCCAAACGAGACTTAACCCTGGCAGTAGCCATTGAAGAATCACAGGCTGCTGAGCTATCTGTGCTTTCAGCAGCAGAAATTCAGGGAAACCCCATTAGACAGAGTAGCTCAGCCATTCATTATGATGAGGTTTCTCTAGAAGAAGGCTCTGAGGAAGCTAACGATGTAAATCACCTCAGGCAGCAGAAGCCCCTTCAAGAGGAAATTAGGCCAAAACCCTTCCTATCCCCCCCCAGCAGCCCACCTGCCTAAGCTGTGGAGGAAACCACCTCAGGGCATCCTGCAAGTTCAGGAATGCCATCTGTAAAAATAAAATAAAATACTAAAATAAAATAAAAACAATAAAATATAAAATAAAAACAATAAAATAAATACAATGCAATAAAATAAAATGGTTTATTTTGTATCTTTCTCTGCACTTCTGTAACCACCAATACAATATTATGTCATACAATAATACATGCAGCTTTTATCTGCCTGGAATATCCTCTTAAAATTATAAGCTAGATTTGCACAACAAACCAGCATCCTAGAATGTAGATATTCTACTTCTGCCAGCTTGAAGGCCACACTGAGCTTTCTTTGCACAGTGAAGTTACACTCTAAATGTTGGTTCCCCAAAGGCTACACATACCTTGTGAAGCACATTTTTGAACCACAGGCTTAGGGTAGACTCTTTGGTTCTTTTGTTGCCAATTGTAATTAATTCAATAAATCATGGCTAAATTAGTCCCCCCACCTTTACAGAATGCTCTTCAGATACAGTATGTTGGTTACAACTTCTAACACCCAATTTACCAAAGTTATTGAAACCTACAGATTAAGAGAATAGTAAAATGGGAGAATACTGGCTTGAAGAAAGTTGGTTTATAGCCTTCCTTAATTTGGGAGAAATTTTAGCAGGAGTGGGTTGGTTTTCTTTAAGACTGAAATTTTATTCTAGGTGCAAGGCTTACTTGATTGGTCCAAGGAAAGGTTAAACACCTGCTTTCCTTTTATAAAGGATATCTGCTCAAAGCAGGTTTAGTGGTTCTTTCTGAAACTTTGGTAAGTTACTTGCATGAAAATTTTATATGCTGAGCTGAACTTTAAAAAATGGGAAAAAATTATACATTCTTTTGTTTGTGCTTGGTTTCAAAAAATTTGCCATCTAGTTTGTGTGTTTTTTTCTTGTTTATTCAGCTGAAAACAGTATCTGAAAGAACAACTAATTGGACTTGGGGTTTCCATTTAAAAATTAAAGTAGAAAGGAAAAAAATTGTGAGAGAAACTTTGGGGAAGTTAACCAGGATAAAATGTTAACTTGATAGCAGATGCACTTAGTAACAGGATAATCTGGATACCATTGCAGTAGGATGTGTTATGGATCTAAGACTTTTATCCAGAGCTTCATAATGTGACTATTTGACCTTTGGTAGTAGTTATTTTCAAAATATTCACTTGAGATAATCTCTTTTAAAATGTATTAAGAAGTAAGAGCACATTCTTTTTCAAGAAATGTTTTATACCTCTTTGCAGATGAAATGGTTTTATCTTATTCCTGAACTCAATTGTAGTTGCACTCTTATGTATTTTGATTATTTGCAGGTGAGTAAGATGAGCCTAAGACCCAAAGGTGCTTTTTCAAGAGGCAACTGGACTTTTCTTTGTTTTTCTTTGAAGACATTTTGCTTCTCATCCAAGAAGTTTCTTCAGTTGCCTCTTGAAAAAGCATCTTTGGGATAACTATGACCTGGGTGCCTGAGAATCTCCATAGACATGAACCTAAGACATTTAGCCACTGAAAATAGATATACAATGCTTTTGCTCAATTCAAACTGCAATTAAATTCCCAAAGAAGCAAGCTGGGGTGCTATTTCACACGGCTCAGATGCTTTTGCAATACATTTTGAATGCTCCATCTGCTGTCTAGAATTTACACGGTCTCTTGTCTTTGTCTTTAAAGAGGATCTTTCTCAAAGCAATGGCCTTGGAAGCCAGTTCTGCTACTAATGAGAGTTTTTGTTCCGAAAAACCTGTTTGTGTAATCTGGGGTAAGAAATATTTTCTCTGGATTTGATCTAATCTAAGCCATCCATAAGAGAAAGTGAGTTGGCCAATCAATTTTCTAACTTCCTCTTTCACTATTCAGGATGTCAGCTCAACAAGGAGAATCCAGTCTATACATTTGATACTCCAGAAGAGTGGTCTTGTGAGCAGCAGTTAGCTCTAAGAACAGTAAGTGAATAGCTGGACTTTTTTTTAAGGAGGTGAAATCTAAGGGGTTGGAGGTCAAAACGTTCTTCGCCAGTCCCCCTGCTTCACATCTATTTTCTTCTCACGGCCTCCCACATCAGTCATTTTCTTTTCCTCTGTTGATATTAAAGCACGGTTGAATGCAAAGCATTGAAATAATGTTGGGTCTTATAGTTTAACAGCTTAGTTTCATAGCATTCCATTTTTTTTTAAAGTTACCAATTTGGGACATTTTGAATACTGAATTATAGTTTGCTCCTTTAAAAGACTCTGGGTGAGGGGTTTCTATGTTTGTGAATATCCAGAGAAACATGACAGATATGAAACAGTCAGGTTGCATAAGGCTTCGTGTGCAATTTCCTTTAGATCCAGGATCTTTATGGAATATATGTGGGATGCATGTAGACACACATTGAGAAAAATGGATAGTGTCATAGAAGTATTGTAAGCAGTAAATAAACTTTTTTTTTTCATAATCATAACCATAAATAGTTTCTCCCATTCAAGTTTCTCCCATTTATTGTATTTTATTGTTCATTGTATTTTTTTATTGTTTTTATTGTTTTTATTGTTCTACTGTATTTTATTGTATTGTTGTTACTTTTTTTACTGTACTGTGGGAGAGTGGGAACGTAATTTCATTCCTATATATGATTTGCTTGTCATGTATGGAGTGACAATAAAGGAACCTTGACCTTGACCTTGACATGGTTAGGAATATTTCTGCTTTGTTTACAACATTCAGAAGTGTGGAACTAAGGCTAACTCAGCCTTACATCCTTCAGAGGTGGGTAAAATGAGGACCCAGATTGTTGGGGGCAATAGGCTGACTCTGTAAACCTCTTAGGTCTGTAAAGCACTTATAAAAGAGTATATAAGTCTAAATACTGTTGTTATTTGAATTTATATAAACCTTAAACATTGGGTTATTCAATAGAATGAAACAAGTTTATGCAGCATATTAAGTCAAAACTTCACCTTCAGGAGATGTACATCTAGGATTTATGAGGGCTAAAATGAATGTATTTCTTGGTCAGAGGTTGTCGGGTGGTGATAAACTGTCTCTAGAACTCTATATTCAGAAATAATGAGGGTCCTTAAGATATTGTTAGCCTTGGTGACCCTGCCTTTCTTTCAAGTAGATCTGCCTTGGGGAAAATGCCAAGGATGAATTCCATGTTGTAGAGATCATGCCGCCAAAGAGTAGCAATATTTCTACTCCAGTGCGTATTGCAACCTTGAAACTTTCTATACTTCCAATGGTGAGTGATATCATAATAGTTTTTTTAAAGAACTTCTCATTTGGTAGATCATTCCAAACACCTTCTAAAACTAGCTTCTCCTCTAAAGTTTTCTCATGACCATACTTTAAAACATTTATCTCATGTAGTTCAGCTATAGTGCCCCTTGACCTCATCCAATATATGCAACAGTAGACTTTGCTAGCCACTGTTTAGTCAGATACAGAGTAACAGAGTTGGAAGGGACCTTGTAGACCATCCAGTTCACACACCCCCAAGCAGACCCTACATCATTTTTGACAGATGGCAGTCCGGCTTTTTGAAAGCTTCCAGTGATGAAGCTCCCAGAACTTCTGAAGGCAACTTCTGTTCCATTGGTTGATTGTTCTCAGTGTCAGAAAATTTCTCCTTATTTCTAGGTTGAATCTCTCCATCAGTTTCCATCCATTATTCCTTCTCTGGCCTTCGGGTGCTTTGGAAAACAGCTTAATCCCTTCCTCCTCTCTGTGGCAGCCCCTCAAATATTGGAAGACTGCTATCCTGTCTCCCTTGGTCCTTCTCTTTACTAGACTAGCCAAGCCCAGTTCTTGCAACTGTTCATTGTATTTTTTAGTCTCCAGTCCCCTAATCATCCTGGTTGCTCTTCTCTGCATTTTTTTTCTAGAGTCTCAACATCATTTTTATCGTGGGGTGACCAAAACTGGATGCAGTATTCTAGGTGTGGTCTTACTAAGGCTTTATAGAGTGGTATTAGTACCTCACTTGATTTTGATTATATCTCCATGTTAATGCAATTTAGGATTGCATTGGCCTTTCGGCTGTCAAGTTTGTATTAAAGGTTTTTTGCTTAATTGAAATGTTGAATTGCTTCTCAGACTATGAATTTTTATGTTCTCTAGGCTACGCTAGCAGGGCTTGATTTGACTCCTCCCATCACATTTAGGCTAAAATCAGGATCTGGACCTGTGTATCTTGCTGGACAACACGTAACAGGTAAAATGATGAGTCTGCCTATCAAGATGAGGTGGATCAGCTGCTTTCATGGTGTGGAGACAATAACTTGGTCCTTAACACCAATAAGACCAAGGAGTTTATAGTGGACTATAGAAGGAATAGCTCAGACATCTAGCCCTTGCTTATCAATGGAAACCAAGTGAAGCAAATGGCCAGACGGTACAGGATAATAAAAACAAGGACAAATAGGCTGAAAAACAGCTTCTACCCTAGAGCAGTAGCTATATTGAATTCTACTATATAGTGCAATATTAATGCAATATCAGTTTTGCATCAGGAGTTTTCAATTCAATTATGTAGAATGCAAAGGATGTGTGTTTGTGTTTTATTTTTATAGTTACAATGTACACTAAAGATGGCATTCAATTTTGTTGTATAAGGTACAATGACAATAAAGTAAACTAAACTAAACTAAAAAAAAATCCAAAGTTCTTGAGACAATCTGAAGTTGATCTTGGGTTCTATTAAGTGGGTCTTCAGATTATATATTTAATTTCTGAAAACGTATTTTCTGCTGGTTAATGACTGCAATAAAGTGACTTGAATTTTGAAAACATATTTGTCTAATATGCGATCCATAGCTGCCTTGTTGTGATTGCCTGAAGATTGGTTTAAGATTAGGTTCATACATTGCATAGATATATGTTTGGATTGATTTGGGATTAATGCACTGTGAGAACCCAGCAACTATAAATTAGAAACTATCAGTAAACTGTGAGCTGTATGCTGATATGTTTTATGAATCAAAAGTCATCATAGTTTTAATAACAAACCATGGCTGGTTGTAATCTGCAAACGTGTGTTTATGCATGAAAGCCAAAGTAGTATAGTGGTTAAGGTACTAGATGAGTAGCACATTTGAGTCCTTCTTTACATACAGAATCTGGAAGAGTGACTGGGAAAATATATAGCCACCAACCCACATTGTATCAGCAAGGAATATTGCAGTCAATAATAATCTAGATACCTTCATTCAGTAATGGATTGGTTTGGGCTGAAGATATACATATATAATCCAGGCCTAGGAAAGATTTAATTGCAAATATTAAATGCATGAACTTATATTTGCTTCAGCCCTTCCTCCCACTACCTTTTCTAGGAAAAGTCTGCAAGAAAAATATCTAAGCCAGATTTAGTTGAATCTTGAGCCTTATATTGAAACATCAACTATATTTAATAGATTGTTTTTCAGCAGTTTTCCATAAATGCTGTAAAGCTATAAATAGAAATGATGTGGCTGGATAAGGTATCTCTTCTCCAAAAACAGAATCAAGCTGATTTAAATAATCATATTGCTCTGCAAAATGGGATTTATTGTGGATTGTGATCTGGCAATAATTGAGGGGTTCATATGTGTGGTAGAAAAAAATCTGAAGGTCTGGACATCAACTTCCCAGCTTTATATGGTTTATTGGGAACGGCAAGTTCTCAGAACTGATTTTTGTATGTAGAATTGAAGATGTGATAATAAAAAAATAATTCAGACTGAGTATAGCTCTAGGGGGCAGCGCTCATCTTTGTTACAAAGCTGAAGAGCCACGCTGTCCGAAGACGTCTCCGTGGTCATGTGGCCGGCATGACGAAATGCCAAGGGCACATGGAACACTCTGACCTTCCCACCAAAGTGGTCCCTATTTTTCCACTTGCATTTTTACATGCTTTCAAAGTGCTAGCTTGGTAGAAGCTGGGACAAGTAATGGGAGCTTACTCCATTATGCAGTGCTAGGGATTCGAACTGCCAAACTGCGGACCTTTCTGATCGACAAGTTCAGCGTCTTAGCCACTGAGCCACCGTGTCCCTCTAGTATAGCTAGAGTATGACTTACAGCTAATCCCAAAGTTGTTGTTTTTTTCCCAAGGGGCAACTGGACTTTCTGGTTTTACTTTGAAGATGTTTCACTTCTCATCCAAGAAACTTCTTCAGCTCTGACTGGATGGTGGGGAATGGAAGGATTTATACTCCTTGCAGACAGCTGGTCATTTGCCTTCTTTTAGCAAGTCATTAAAATCACCTGGAGGTTTATCTGTGTCCTCAGGGTCACCTGAGTGGTGCAAATTAGTGTGTAGCTTTCTTGGCACTGTTGAAAGGACTGTGTTGTAGATTGGAGGTAGATGATGTCTATCCCCCCCTCTCTGTTGAGAGAGAGCTGTTCAGTTTTGAGATAGATGGCCTCTTTAACCTCTCTTTCAAACCAGTGATCCTTCTCTGTCCAAAATATGGACTTTGTTGTCTTCAAAAGAGTGGTCTATGTCTTTTAAGTGCAGATGGACTGATGAATCTAGTCTTGATGTGTTTGGGCCATGCATTTATGAAACTTGATGTGTTTCTCCTGTGTTGGGCCATGCGTTTATGAAGTGGTTGTTTGGAAACAAACGTTCGAAAAAGCACCTTTGGGACCTGGATGACTGAGATCTCCATAGACATTTAGAGTATAGCTAATGTTCCATTTTATATGTCCTTTAAAGAAAATTGCCTGTGGCTGCAGTCAAGGCAGTTTTCATAAAACTAGCAACGTCTCCTTACAGTTGGCTTGCAGTGGAATGGAGATGGTGATCAAGAGAGAGAATCTTCTTCTTCATCACAGCAAAGTTATGATTCAGAAAGCTCTTCCACGGAAGACTCACCTGTAAAACCTGTGAAACATTCATCCAGCAAGCGTGTACCTTCAACCAAGAAGGGACAAGAACCCCCTGTTCCGGAACCAACTCTGGTAAAGCTAGAAAGAAACAGTTAGATTTTAATGCACAAATAAGCAGCTAATAAGTTGATTCGCCTGTTTTCTATATATAAGAGGCCTTCATTCTACAGTGGCTAAACAATGGCTAAAATGATGGTGATGATCTCTGTCTTTCTTTCTCTGTCTCTCTCTGTCTCTGTCCCTCTGACTGTCTTTTTCTTTCTCTCTCTGTCTCTGTCTCTCTCTCTGTTTCTCTCTGTCTCTCTTTCTTTCTCTGTCTCTCTCTGTCTCTCTGTCTCTGTTTCTGTCCCTCTGTCTGTCTCTGTCTCTCCCCCTCCCTCTCCCTCTCTCTCTGTCCACATACATACAATGGCTAAAATGATGATTTATATTAAAATCATCATTTTAGCCATTATTTAGCTATTGACTACATGGGTAGTCCTTGACTTACAACAGCTGAACTTACAGTGGCACTGAAAAAATGACTTATAATCATTTTTCACACTTATGACTGTTGCAGCATCCCCATAGTCATGTGATCAAAATTTGGATGCTTGGCAGTTGTCTAATATTTATGTTTGCAGTGCTCCAGGATCTTGTTGTTATGTTCTGTGCATGGACGCTAAGGAGGAGACGAGCCGGTGAACAGTGAACTTCAAACTCTACATGTGTAACAGCTCAGGTCTATGGCCGCAATGGCCCCCTTTATATAGGCAAGCTCTTGAGTATTTAACCAATGGAAGAGGCTCGTTAATAGCCAATCAGATTCTCCTGAACGGACCAATCCGATGTTGCTATTATCGGCCAATCAGAAGTGCAGGGCCAGAACCCTGCACTTTACTTCAAGCTCTTAATAATCTTTATTCAAGTACTTTTATTAATTCATAACACTTGTCATTTTCTTTTGTGACCTTCTGACAAGTAAAGTCAATTGGGAAGCCACTTAACTGTGTTACTGACTTAACAACTACCGTGATTCAGTTAACAACTGAGGCAACAAGGTTGTAAAATGGGGCAAAATTCAGTTAACAACTTTCTCATTTTGCAACAGAAATGTTGACTCAGTGGTGGTTGTAAGTTGAGGACTACCTGTGTATGGTTAGAGGTCCCGAGATTAAGGAAGATCATACCACCCATAAGGGTGAGAAGAGAATTATATATATATATATATAATTTATATGAAACAACTCTGTGATCCACTAAATTATCCTTGGAGAGAATGCAGTCTGATGTGACCAGAATGAACATTAAATTTTAGGCTGATCCATTTTTATTTACCTCAATGCTGGATGATCATGTGATCATCTAAGAAATATATATCTCATAAATAGAAAAATAATTATACTGGCAAATGAACTTCAAGTCAATATTTACTTACCTGACAGGGTAAACAGAAGGACCATAGGCAAACAAAAAAAGTAAGTGGGAGCAAGAGGGACTTTTGACTTCCTGTAGGCTTCCTCAGTGACTCTGCTAGAGGGAACATGTCAAGAAGCATTAGAAATCATGATCATATGACTGCAAGGTTGCTGCAATGGTCACAACTTTGTGAGCAAAGCTGGCCTGAACATTGTGGAAATTTTAATTCTGCAGCAGTAATGTCTCCCAGATTTTTTAATTTTTTAATTTCTTTAAGTTAACAGATTTTGATTAAAAAATTGTTGAGGTATAATGCACTCAAGCACCCAAAATGCAATTATGTGACACTGTGTGTGTGTGTGTGAGTGTGAGTGTGTGTGTTGTAACTATTGTAACTTTGAAATTGGATTGTAAGTAGCTTAATGGAGTCTGCTGGAACTTAAAATGGTTGCTTGAGTGAGTGATCGGTTGTACATTAAGGATTCCTGTTTTAAATGTCCATGGGTGGCATTACTATACACATATAACTGAATGCCTTGGTTTTTTCCTACAGACAAAAAAAGGAAACCGAGGAAGGAAGCCTACTGCTAAGGCAGAACTGCGGCTTCAAATTCCTACAGAAGGTGAAATCGATGTGGCTTTCTTGAACAAACACATTTGATGGAGATGGAGACCCTTTTCAAATCCAAAGAGATTATCTGAAGAAGGGGTTTCTTCCCATATTTTTTTCCATAAGTCATTCACTTATTAGATATGGGCACTTCATCCCTAAAGCAAAAACAGATAGGATGAAACCTTGTTTTCAAACCTTTGCATTTCTGGAAATGAGAAGTTTTTTCCTCCTTACACAAAATGAATGGCTATAAAAACAGTAGGTACAATGTGTGCGTGATTTAGGAATGATCAGGCTCCATTTTCAATTTCAGGAACTGTACGAGAAGCCATTAGAAAGTACAATATGCATCTTCCTCTACTTTTGCTTCTTCCACGCAATCTAAATTTGACCAGTAAGATAAGTTGGCAAGATCTGAATGACAAAATGGAAACACTGCAATGGAGGAAAAAGAATGCCATAAACCAGTAGAGGTTTGGCAGAAGGACAGATTGAAGCATTTGGAAAGGGATAGATATATATGTCACTATGTTCTTGTAAAAGAATTAAACATTCATATCAATATGATTTGTGGCCTTTTTTGAGGGGGGAAAGGTCTGAGAAAGATTAAACATTTTTATGTTTTTGAGTGGAAAAAGCCACAGCAGGAATTTGGATGAAAATGTAAAAATACGTTCTATGGTCTCTTTACAAATAAGATCCGCCATATATAAGTAATATGAGTTTCTTCCAAATCAGGAAGACTGTAAAGGAATATTCCATCTCTTCCTGTTTATGTTTTCCATCCTGATTAGGGATCTATCTTTGATGAAGGGGACTACAGCATAAATAAGGAAACATGAAAACTCCACAACACATTTTAAACAATTAAATCAGTCCCAGAATGTCTGCAAACATAAATGTCCTTCTTGGAAAAGAAATGTTGAGGTCCACCTTGGAGAGACACAAATTTCTTGACACTGGTGGAATGTGCAAAAAATATCACAAGAACTCTGGTCAAAATGGCTATGAACAGGTACCAAAATAGATTGCAAGGATGCTTCCAGGGAATGCAGTTCCTATGTGATTTCTTGAACAGGCAGTTGTGGCATTTGATACCAATGGTTTGGAGAGAAATAAAAAATAATAGCAAAATACAAGTGTCAGGGTTCCGACCGATGCCCGAATTAAATCATGAGCCTCAAGGCAAGCTTTAAAAGAAATCCGGTTATTTATTAGGAGCCTCATGTCCGCAAGGACCAGGTGGAACCAACTCTGACCTCAGTTAATTTGTGTTTTGCTTCTGACCCTGTTTCCCCCTCCCCCATTCCCAACAAAGCAATTTTGTGCGTTATAGAAATCACTCCCACCACTGGTGTTAACTCTGGATGCTGTTAACTGGGCAGTTTGAAGGAAGAGCCTCGGCACAGTGGTTAGGATGCTGTACTGCAGGTCAATTCTGCTGGCTATTGGCTGGCTGCAATTTGCAGTTCAAGTCTCACCAGACTCAAAGTTGACTCAGCCTTCCATTCTTCCAAGGTCGGTAAAATGAGGACACAGGTTGTTGGAGGCAAGAGGCTGATTCTCTAAACCATTTAGAGAGGGCTGTAAAGCACTGTGAAGTGGCATATAAGTCTGTGTGCTATTGCTATTGCTATACATTGGACTCAAGATAGTCTTCAATTGCTTTGGAAAAGGTTCAATTTACCAATATATATACAATATCTTTGGATGAGCCTAATTTCAATGTATTTTCCAGTCGATTAAAAAAGTTTCATAATGTCTTACTAAGCATTCAGGTGTAGCCTACAAAAAGGCACAAAACATACTGTAACGGGCTGTTGCTGATTCTTGGTCATTAGATTTTTATTGTAATTTTGGAGTGTTTGTAACCATCTTCATCTTATATATCCATCTGTGAGTTGCTGAGAAAGCAGGTCAGTGTGAGTTGTTGTACTGACTTTGATGTCAGGTCAGATCATCTTCGTCAATTCTATCAAAGTTCCACCAAATTCTTCAACCTTATTTCAAAGCAACAATTGCTGGGAGGAAAGAAAACATGAGCAAGGCTTTGTGGTTCTTGATTGCCATTCTTCTCTGCTCTTCCTTAGGTGAGTAGCCAAAATAAGAGCTTTCAAACATATTTCCAGAATGAGTGTACTTTGGGGTACTGTACTCCATTTTGTCCTTGGTTGAAGCATAAACCAAGTTCCTACTGCTCTAAGTGAGAATTCTGAAGGCAGCTGGGGGAAGATTTAGGTCCCATATTTTTAATTGTTTGATAATTGTTATGTGACTTAATCGAACGGAAGTTTTTTCACTCAGTTCTACAGCTTAAAAATGAGTAGAAAAAAGTGGTGGAGATCAATACTTCAACTTCTGATGAGTACAACCAGAAATGAAACAACGAAAAACTTCGGACTCACAGTTGTGTGTCCAGAGCTGTTAAGCCCTGTTGGAATCACCACAATTTTTTTTGTTCAGACATGTCTATCATTGCAAAATACACAGTTCAATATTTTAGTTCCACAAAGTGAACCTACTCTTGAAGAACGATTATGGTTTTAAGTATTGTGGTAATCTGATACTACCCAGTTTAATTATCAGGGAAATGAATATTCTTTAATTCTATAGCTATAGAAATTGATACATCCAAGATTTTGCTGTTTCTCTGTTCACCAGCTGAAGGTCTTACTTGCTACAAATGCAACAGATTTAAAGTGGGAGTTGGCTGTAGAAGTGCACCTCAAACAACTTGTATTGCTGAACCAGGTCAAAAGTGTAAAATCATAAATACCTTTTAGGTATGTATGCTTCTACTTAAAATCTGATACTATTCAGATCAAACTATTCTCTCTGCACTCATCACACAGTTTCCAATTAAATTACAGTAGAGCATTTATGACACTTGTTTTCTCTGTGCTCTGGGTAGAGAGGAACATAGATAAGGAGTATGTAGTTGCTAGTTTCTAACTATCAAATACATTCCATTTTTACATACTGTCTCAATTCCCAGATTTCCCATGCAATTTGGGGTATGAATATCAATATTTTTGGGGGTACCAGGAAGGGGAAAGCTATTCTATTCTTGGATATGTTCCAGAGGATTTGTTGTGCAAACGATGATGTGGATATGCTAATCTATTTTCTTCTTTAATAGAAGGAAAAATGAAAAATATAGTTACCCTAGGATGCACTGACCCCAGTGAGGAATGTGATGAGACTGTTCACCATGCAGATATCGGCCCCACTGATACTGTATGTTGTAACACTAACCTCTGCAATATGCCATAAAAAAAAGCAACCCATCATGTTCTAACATCACCACCAATTCAGGATATATTTTTCTCTACCTTTTTCAATTGTTTTTCTTTCTTTCTCCAAGCTTCTGAAGGCTACGCTGCAGAAAATGATCTGATTAGTCCTTGCTTTAAAGATGTGGTGGCTTGTTTGGATTGTGCTTGTAGTATTATGGGAATTTACTAGTTCCAGTGAAGAAGCATAAATTGTGAGCTGTGTAATCCTTTAGCGTGTGCTTGTTCATTCTTCTAAATGCTTGGTCTCCTCTTTTATCAAGGAGATACGTTATGTATGTATTAAATTAAATTATGGAACTAATAATAAAATATGTCACACTTCCAGCAAATATTTAATGTAGATTGGCCTATCAATATTAAATGCTGACAACTGCAAAATGAAACCCACAAATGTCAGATATATGGACAATATTTATCCATCACTTCAATCAACAGTGCGTATGATTTCAAATTGCTCCAGAATGATGTGCAAAGAAATGACTTTGGAGGATCAATTGGGGAGTTTCTGTGATTTTTGATGAGGGAAAAATCAATGCCATCAGATTCTATTTGAGGTCAACATCCATGCTGCAGTGCAGCACAGATACTCCAAACTCACTTTTCTGGTCTGGTTAAAAATGGGGGAGATTTTTTTTCCATATTCCAATTCTAACAGGATGGAAACTTTTCTGAAAAGTTCCTGGAGAATTGGATCTAAGCAACACACTTCCATCCAGCTATTTCATTGAGACTTTGAAGGGTTGAGTGTTGCAAAATAGAAGATCCCTTCCAATGTTGCAATTTCTTACAATATTGTTTCTAATACTATATTAGAATATTATACTGTTGTATTCTATAATAGAATAGATTATTATGCTATTAGAAAGTTGTTGTGAATGAATAATACCAATAAAGTTATCTTGAGCTTGAAGTCAAGTGCAGGGTTCTGGCCCTGCACTTCTGATTGGCTGTTAATGGCAGGATCGGATTGGTCCGTTCAGGAGCATCTGATTGGCCATTAACAGGCCATTCCCATTGGTTAATGGAGCTAGCGCTCCAGGTTTGCTATTGGTTGAATAGTTAATAAGTTGCCTATGTAAGGAAGGTTATAGCAGCCCTCGAGTTGAGCTGTCACAACATAAAGAGTTTGAAGTTCACTGTTCTACCGGCTCGTCTCCATCATTCGCACCCATGCTCCAGACTTAACACTGGCGACGAGGATGGGATTGGATGACATCTGAGCCAACTAAAGACAACTAAGCACGTGGCTGAAGCGCACAATGGCGGAACCATGTCCGGTGGCATAGGACCACCCGCTCCGTTCGATCCAGCTCAAGAGGACTGGGAGTCCTACATGGATTGTTTTCAAATGTTTTTGGAAATGAATAATCTGAAGGATGCCACAACCGGGAAGAAACGGGCGGTATTCCTAACGCACTATGGCCCAACGGTATTCAAAATGGCCAAGGCATTAGTGAAAATGGCCGAAGTGAAGGCCATGGACTGGGACGTCCTCGAACCATTGCTAAGGGCCCACTATGCACCAACCGTTCCAATGCTCATGAGACGACACAAGTTCTATCAAAGGAACCAGTGGAAAGGAGAAAGCGTCGCTGATTTCATTGCAGACCTCCGGAACTTGGGAGGCCTTTGTGATTTCACCGACCTAGAAGAGGCCTTGAGAGACCGAGTAGTCCTTGGGCTAGACGCTCTAAACATACAGAGCAAAATAATGGCAAAGGGCGACATCACCCTTAAAGACGCCATAGCTGAAGCTACAGCAGCGGAGGCGACCAAAAAGTCGGCTGCCCAACTACACCGAAATCGCGCTCCAGCGCACCCACCGGCCGGCGAAGTTTCACCTAACGCAGAAGGGCAGCTGAAGACAGCCCATCATGAGGACCTTTCTTCATCGTCAGACAGTGACGAAGAAGAGGTCCATCACCTGCGGTCCGATCGGGACCGATACCCGAAGTCCCAGCAACCGTGTGCTGGCTGCGGGGCCAACCATTACTGCTCCGATTGCTAATTCCGTGACACGCTCTGCCACGAGTGTGGGAAACGAGGCCACATCGGACGGGTCTGTTGAAGCCTCCTCGGACCCAGCCAGACCTCGAAAGGTACCAATCTCCGTCAATCAACAGGGAATCGCCCTGTAAGGCGAGAACCAGCAAACCACTCCTACAGAAACTGACCTATGAGTCGTCTAACAAGACGGGAAGAGGCCCACCAAACACTCACTATTGGCCATGCCTCTTCACTAGACGCTAAGAAAATTCGAGTCAACGTGAACATTGAAAATTGGCCCTGCCAAATGGAAGTTGACTCAGGATCGTCTCTTTCAATGGTCTCATGGAAGACCCTCAAGCAACTCATCCCCACTATCCAGCGCCAAGACCTTCAATTCCAACGGCTCGTGTTAAAGGACTACCAGGGGAACCGAGTTCCAGTCGCAGGATCTAGTCAAGTCCGGGTTGCATTCAAGAACCGCACGGCGTACTTACCCCTGACGGTAATCGATAAGGACCGGCCTAGTCTGTTAGGCCTGCAATGGTTCGCACCACTCGGCATTGGAGTGGCAGGCATTAACCGAATCGGCGGCAGTGACTGGGAGGAAGACCTCGCCCACGAATTCAGGGACGTTTTCAAGGAAAAGCTAGGTGAGTACAAGGGGACTCTGATATCCTTTAGCCTTAATCCAAAAATAGCTCCCATCTGCCTTAAGCCTCATCGAGTTCCGTTCGCTCTAAAACTGAAAATCGACGAGCAGCTTGATAAGTTGATTGCCCAGAGAGTCTTAAAGCCAACTGACCACTCCCCATGGGAAACGCCGATTGTGACACCAATTAAGCCGGACGACTCAATTAGAATTTGTGGGGACTACCGAGCCACCCTAAACCACGCCCTACAACAGAACCCATATCCAGTGCCGGTGGTACAACACCTCCTCCATTCCCTGGGGGGCAGAAAAGTTTTCACTAAACTAGACTTAGCTCAGGCTTATTAGCAACTGCCGGTTGACGAAAAAGCGGCACAGGCACAGACTATCGTAACACACCGAGGTGCCTTTAAGTGCACGCGGCTCCAATTCGGAGTCAGTGTAGCCCCAGGGATCTTTCAGAGCCTAATGGAGAGACTATTGCAGGGGATCAAGGGCGTTGTCCCCTATTTTGATGATGTGCTCATTGCTGCCCCCACTCCAAAAATCTTACGGGAGCGTTTATGACTGGTATTATGAAAATTCCAGGAAGCAGGCCTGAAAGTCAAAAAAGATAAGTGCAAACTGTATACCGATCGTGTTGAATTCTTAGGGTACTTAATTGACAGTCAGGGTATTCACCCTACCAGTAGCAAATTGAGAGCAATAAAAAACACTCCCAGACCGCAGAACAAGAGTGACCTCCAGGCGTTCTTAGGCCTCATCAATTTCTATAATGTATTCTTGCCACACAAGGTGACTGTCGCTGAACCTTTACACCATCTATTAGATAAAAAAGCAATTTGGGTATGGGGTCACAAAGAAGAGCAGGTGTTCCGTAATGTGAAAAAACTACTGACTTCGGACGCCGTACTAATGCAGTACAATGAGACTTTGCCAATAAACATTACATGTGATGCATCGCCCTTCAGAGTGGGTGCCATTTTGAGCCATGTGTTACCTAATGGTAACGAAGCCCCTTTTGCTTACTTCTCAAAGACACTCTCAAAAACCAAGCGAAATTACAGCCAGATCGATAAAGAAGCCCTGGCAATTATATCAGCTGTTAAAAGATTTCATGAGTATGTGTATGGCCGGGTTTTCACCATTGTAACTGACCACAAACCATTGCTGGGTATCATCGCTGGGGACAAGCCAACTCCCTACATACTTTCTCCCAGAATGACCCACTGGTCAGAATTCTTGGCTGCCTACAATTATCGGCTACAATATCATCCCGGTAAAGCCATTCCCCACGCCGACGCACTGAGCCATACACCGCTCCCTGAAACTATCAATGATCCTGCACCAACGATGACAGCATTGCAGATCGAGACATTCCACATGCCGCCATTAACTGCCCGTGACATCGCAAGTGAAACAAAACGCGACCCCATCTTGGCGCGAGTCCTCACATGGGTGGAACGCAGATGGCCATTGGACCAAGTACCAGACGACTTTGCACCATTCAAAAGTCGTCAAACAGAGTTGTTCTCGCAGAAGGGCTGTGTCATCTGGGGTGATAGAGTCGTTATCCCAGAACGACTCCAACAGACACTGCTAAGAACCTTGCACGATGGCCACCCTGGCATCGTGCACATGAAGGGCCTCGCACGAAGCTACGCATGGTGGCCAGGCATCGACAGACAAATCGAATCGTGGGTTAAAACTTGCAAGAGATGCCAAGAAGTAAGCAACGCTCCACCAAAGGCAACCCCAACCGAATGGGAGATGCTGCGGGGACCCTGGTCCCGCATCCATCTGGACTTTGCTGGGCCAACCAAAGGCCACACGTTTTTGCTAACCATCAACGCCTACTCGAATTGGCTCGAGATTCACCGAATGAGCAACACGACCACTGACGCGGTCATCAAAAGACTGGAAAGACTTTTTGCAACCCACGAATTACCAGACGTTCTGGTATCCGACAACGGGCCCCAATTTACTGCGCTGTCTTTTGAGCAGTATCTGACTGACCGTGGTATTTGACATGCGCTCACTTCGCCTGAGCACCCTGCTGCCAATGGTAGAGCTGAGCAAATGGTACAATTCATCAAAAAGACTCTCCAAAAGATAGACTACGACAACATCAATGAGAAAATCAACCGGATCCTTTTCCTGCAGCACATCACACCTCACAGCGTCACCAACAAAACTCCCGCCGAGCTGCTAATGGGACAAAAGCTCCGATCCCACCTCGATCGGTTACACCCAGCCTACGAACCGGAAAAGCCACTCGGATCCAGCGGCCAATGCCGTACCTTCCAGGTAGGTGATTTAGTATTCTCTGGAAATCATCTTGAATGCCATGACTCACATCAACCCTATCAGAGCCTCAGGAGACATGTCCATGGTCTCCACAAGCTCTATTGGTAGCGCGGAGGGTGAATGGAGGTGAGAGTCATTGGACACACTGAGAAACGTCTCAGCATCATCTTAGTTGCTCTCCAGGAAATCATTTCTAACCTGTCAATCTCTTTAAATATCTAAACCTACATAAATATCACATCCAGAACAGACCACACAGAGAAGTTCCCTGAGGATGGGTCCAGCATGAGTCTGAAAGCTTGGAAGACAAAAGTTCTGGTCCTGGTGACTGACCCAGTTTGGATCATGCAACTTCATCCCGGGACATATGTATTTGCCTTCATTCATGAGTCCAAGTACACATCTAAGCAAAGAGGCATCACAACTTCATTTATCTTTGATACAATACTTCTTCTAATGCAGGCCACATCTAGGAAATGTTTCACACTTCTGACTGATGTTCAGACTGGTTGCTGGTAACAAAAGAACTTTCTCAAGAGGCAATTAGACTTTCTTTGTTTTTCTTTGAAGATGTTTTGCTTCTCATACAGAAAGTTTCCTCAGTTTTGACTCAGGACTGAACAAAATTCTTGGATGAGAAGTAAAATGTCTTCAAGGAAAGACAAAGAAAGTCCAGTTGCCTCCAGTTACCTTTGGGACAACAATGATTTGGATGACTGAGAATTTCCTTTTTTTTAATCAAAGTTTTTATTTTTTATAACAAACATACAAACAGAACATAAAAACATAAAACCCTCTTTCAATTATATACATACAGTGTGTCAGTTGGTTACAATCTTTTGTGCTGTCCTTTTTTTAACCATTACTCACAAGTTATATAAATTCTCACTTTATCAATCTAGCTTGTGCTTATATAATATCAATTATTAAACATTCATTTGACTAAACTATTTTTCCATCATTTTATACGAGATATTCTAAATTTCATTATGATTTAATCTTATACATTCATCCAATGGTTATATATTTTATGTTGTATTCTATATCAATCTATTAACTTTTATTGTAAGGCTTACAATAAAACTATTTCTTTACCATGTCTTTTTATCTAACTATTGATAAAATAAATCCCATATCATATAAAATTGTTTATCCTCTTGTTCTCTAATTTCAAAAGTCAATTTACTCATTTCGGCACAGTCCATGATTTTCTTAATAATTTCCTCCTGCATAGGTATTTTTTCATTTTTCCAATTCTTAGCAAATACAATTCTAGCTGCTGTTAAAACATTTACAATCAAATATTTCAATTCTTTATGATATATTTCCAGTATGATTCCCAATAAAAATACCTCAGGTTTAAAGTCTATGTGTTGTTTTATCATTTTTTCCAAACATGTGTGGATTATAGTCCAATATCTTTTTGCATCCGAGCATGTCCACCATATATGGTAATATGAACCAGGTATCTGATGACATTTCCAACATTTATCTGATTTATTCTTGAATGTTCTGTAATGATATATCCTCTTTTGTATTTTCTTTAAAGAAAAAAGTCAATTCTCTCTCAATTTTCTGTTTAAAATCTTTTACCTTTAATATTGTATTATTTAAAGTCCATCTAGATCTCCTTTTTTGTCCTTTCCATACAAGTGTTATTGGATTGTGATCTGCCCAGGTACTTGTTTCTATATCAATGTCTTGTGTGTTAGAAAGCAATTCTGTTGACATCCATATCATATCTATTCTAGAGCATGATGCATGTTTATTTGAATAAAAAATATATTATTTTCTGCATTTCTCTCCCTCCATGCATCTTTTAAGTTTATCTCATCTACCATTCAAAAAAGGATTTTGGCAATGTATTTCTAGCTTTCTTTGCTGTTTCTTGTGTTTTATAGTCCAATTTATCATTTATTATTCCATTAAAATCTCCCATCAGACAAATATTGCATAGTCCAGTTCAATTATTTTCTTATGTAATTTCCTGTAAAAATCTTCTTGATTATCATTTGGGGCATAAATTGCTATTAAAGGTACCTTTAGATTATTGTCCATTATCTCCACCATCAAAATCCTTCCATCAACATCTGTATATATTTGTTCCACAGGGATTGTACCTCTAATGTATAACACCACTCCTCTCTTTTTACACTGTGTCAATGCTGTAAATAATTTCCCTAATTTTTGTTGTTTCAATATATAATCATATTATTTTTTAATATGTACTTCTTGTAGGCACATTATATCAAATTTTAATTTCTCTAACTTATGAAATATTTTTCTTCTTTTAGTAGCTGAATTAAGTCCATTTATATTAATTGTAATCAGTTTTCTCTCATCCATTTTAGACATAAAAGAAGGATTTGTTGCTCTAGTAGATCTTGGTTCTCATTGCTCTCTGGGTACACCACCTACAGCTCCTTCTTTTTCAATTACTGCTATGCATTCCTCTTGGAATTCAATTCACTGAAATACTGCAAAAATGGTTAGAAAATTATTAGCTTGCAAGAATAAAGGGATGATTGAATTTTAAAATGGAAGATAGCTTTTGGAGGCCATCATTTGTAGAGATAAAGTAGCAGAATAGGGAATAGAAGAAAGATAATTTTTCTTAAATATGCTCCTTTTTGTATCAGTTCACCTTTCTGCTATTCATATGCTGATTTCAAGGCATACGTTTGGCCCAAGGAAATCTCCAATTGCTTGGAAAATGGTACAAATGTATCATAAGATACACAGAGAGTGGAGGAGAAGAATCCTAACAGAACTTGGGTCTTACCAATTGGAGCATAATATCTGTGACTGAATCTAATTTCAGTGCATTTTCTGGTCGATTAGGAAGTTTTTCATAATGTCTTACTTGAGCATTCAGGTGTAGCTTACAAGGTGGCACAGAACATATTGCACCAGTCTATTGCTGATTCTTGGTCATTAGATTTTTATTGTAATATTGGAGTCTTTATAACACCACCTTTGTTATCCAGAGAACTTACATCCATCTGTGACTTTCCCAGAAAGTACGTCTGTGTGAGTTATAAAAGTGATTTTGATAAGAGGTCAAGATCATCTTCATCAATTCTATCAAAGTTCCACCAAATGCTTCAACCTTATTTCAAAGCAAGAAAGTCTGGAAGGAAAGAAAACATGAGCAAGGCTTTGTGGTTCTCAGTTATCATCCTTCTCTGCTCTGCCTTGGGTGAGTAACCAAAATCAGCGGTTTGAACAGTATGGCTGCAATGGGTATATTTTTTTGAGTATACCGTACTCATTTTGTCCATTTAGTTAAGCCATAAACCAAGTGTCCCACTGCTTATAAATGAGCACACATTTTCCGAAGAGTGGTTTATGTTCCATATTTTTAATTTTGGGGGCAGTTGTTGCACCCTGAGCATTTAACCCCTTTGGAACCACCACAACATTTCTGTGGAAACATTTTGACCATAACAAAATACTTTCTCACACATACAAAGTTCAATATTTCACTGCCATAAAGTGAACCTGCACTTGAAAAGTAATGGTGGCTTTAAGTACATCATGGTAATCTCAGGCTTACTACCCAGTTTCTGTATCAGGGAAACAAACTTAGGCTAGGAATGAGAAAAAGAAGGGGCTTACTATATTCTAAATTCTTTACATTTCCTTCACTGATGTACACACTTTCCATGTCATAAGTGATGGTGTTGTTTCCATGGAGCCTTTAAGAAACATAATGCAAATCTATAATTTTCCACTTGAACCCAGATTTTCAGAAAGTTGCACAGCGTTGTGGAATCACAGATCACCATTCGATATTAAAAAACTTTGTTTATCTTGAACATTTGTTGCATTCTTTAAATGTAGTTGTCCTTGTGAATGAATGAAAGCCTCCCTCTCATTTTTTTTTTCCAGTTTCATTATTTTGCCTACAAGTCTATTGGTACCAACTACCTAGTTAAAGTTTGGGGAAATGAGAAGTAAATAAACTTTGGAGCTGTGGAAATTAATTATATTTATGCAATTCCTATCTTGCTTCTTCTTTTTCCAGCAGCTGAAGCTCTTACCTGCAACAAGTGCAGACAATTTAAGATTGGATTTGGTTGTGTCACTAAGGAACTATCATCATCTTGCACTGCTAAACCAGATCAAAAATGTAAAGTTGTGAAATCTTTTCTAGGTATGTATATTTGTACTTAAAATCTGATATTATTCAGATAAAAACATTCCCTCTGCACATGACACACAAACCCATTAAAATACATTTGAGTATTTATGAACCTCTTATTTTCTGTGCTTTGTGTAGAGAAGAAAACAGAGAGGAGGTAAGTAATTTGTAGTTTTGAATTATCAAATCCAATACACTCCATTTTTACAGATTTTCCCAATAGGGTACTCAGGATTTGTGGTGCAACCAGCAACGTAGATTGTGCAACCAATGATGTAAGTGTGCTAATCTATTTTCTTCTTTTACAGATGGAACAATCAGAGGTATAATTACACAAGGTTGCACAAAATCAATTGAAGAATGTGGCCTGACTGTTTTCGATGAAACAGTGGGCCCCATGAATACAATATGTTGTGATGACCGTGACTTCTGCAACACAGAGTAAACAAAGCAGTCATGTTGTTCCAACATTACTCTCAATTCACCACATATTTCTCTATACTACTTTTATTTTTTTTTCCCTTCTTCAAGCTTCTAAAGGCTATGCTGCAGAAAAATGTCTGATTAGACCATTGCTTTAAAAATGTGGGATATTTTGGGACATGGTTGTAGTACTATAGGTGTCTAAATTGTGAAACTAATGACATAACACGTCACTTTTCTTCAATCAACCTCTTAATATACCTTTGCCTATCAATATTAAGTCTTGACATCTGCAAAATACAAACCACAAATTGTGTTGATCTGCTTGTCTGTCATCTAATGACTCTAATAAACACTTGACTAAGAGGACAAATTGTTGAGTATTCTTTCAGAAATCATTTGCATTTCTTTTGCTTGATTCTGGTTGGATCACCAGAAGCTCACTACTGTCTCCAAGATAATTACTATGATATATATTGTCTTGTCCAAATAGAGAAGGAATGATGGTATGCAAGAAATGCACAGAACCACTTGGAATAGTTTCAGGAAAAGGACAGAATTGCTGAGAGGCATCTGTCATTTTTTTATTGCTTCATATATGTATATCCAGAAGAAAATTCATGAGTTTTGTTCTAAGTCATTAGTTCTCAATCACTGGTACACATACCACGTATAAAACTCAGAAGTAGTCTAGAAGAGGCTCAGTGTCAGTAACTGAAATGTGAAGTCTTGATCACTTATTTTAAGTACTATGATAAGGAGAATATTTGTAGCTCAAGATTGAACTATAGGGTCCTTGGTGGCCTCTGAGCATGGCTGTTTTCTTGCAGGCATTTCATCAATGTTAATGAAATATCTGCAAGAGCACCACAATGTTTGGAGAGCTTCAAGGATACCCTATTCAATAATAAATAACACAAAACTTTTATGAAACAAGCAAGCTAGTAACCAGCATCATATTTCATGGAGATGGCAAAGTACCTCATTTGGAGTAGAAAACCTGGAGAAACCAGACAAAAGATAATTTTTGCAAAATATGCTCATTTTCTGCCTCAAATTGTCTTTTATCTCTTAATCTGGCAATTTCAAGGCATATGTTTGGCCAAGAAAGTCTCCAACACCTCCCTGAAATGGTAAAAGTGTCTTCATGAGATACAACCAGAAGGGGGAAGAAAGGTCCTAACAGAACTTAAGTCTTACCAAGAGAAGCATAATATCTGTGGGTAAGTCCAATTTTAGTGTATTTTCCATTTGAAAATAAAACATAAAACATAAAAAATGTTCATAATGTCTTAATCAAGCACTTAAGTGTAGCCTACAATGAGGTGCAGAGCATACTGTATTGGAGAGTTGCTGATTCTTGGTGATAAGATTTTTGTGATAATTTTGGAGCATTTACTGTACGATATTAGCATACTCCGAAACCCCCACAACCAATTGGTCCAGACCAGCGAAGACCTGATTGGTTGAAGGGTCGGCCGTGATTAGAGCGCTAGGAATTATTGCGATTGGCTGTGCTGATCGCGGGAGATTCAAAGTGCAGCCATTGGCTGCCGAGCTGCAAGCCAGCCCTATATGAAGGGCTGCCGCGGCTCGCATTCTGAGACGATTACCAATACCTAATAAAGAGCTGAACTCACTTACAGGGTCTCGCGTCTCTGTCGAACCGATCCGCTTCAAATCTAACACTGGTGACGAGGGTGGGATCGTGAGACAAGGAGACCATCCAGCATGTGGCGAGGCGGCATGCAACAACAAGCAGAATGGCCGGAATCAACTCACCACTCGCTCCCTTCAACCCTGCTACTGTGGTATTGTTGGTTAGGTCTTCAGCAACCCCCAATCCTTAAAAAGCAAAACAAAGAGACATTAACAAGTCTTCCTTGTTTCACTGTAACTGTTGCGTTCAATAGACTGACCCACAGTCTTCACTCCGGTCTGCGCTTCTGGTGGGAGCGTGGACCGCTCCCATTGGTCAATGCCGTTTGACAGCCGGCTATAAAAGGAGCTGTCAAACGGGATCAGCTGTTGCCACCAGCTGACTGCCTGTTAGCCCGGCAGCCGCAACAACCCTTTATTCTTTGTAATAAAGTTACTTGACGTTTGTTCCGTGTCTGCCTCAACTCATTACCCGCCACTCCACAACACTGGTGACGAGGGCGGGATACAAATAAGAGGCAGCCGGACAAGAACCGCTGAGCTCAGTCACTTTCAAAAAGAGCCGAAGTCACTATGAGCTGATTGTCACAGTCACTGACGCTACTCGCGAGCACGAAATTCAGCTTCCCCGCTGAGGAGACAAGCACCGCCAATACGAGATGACTTCGAACCCTGCATTCCTGCCTTTTAGACCGACGGCTGAGACTTGGGAGTCCTACAGGAACTATTTTGACTGCTTTCTGGATGCTATAGACCTAGCTAACGCTACAGCCCATAGAAAAAAAGTCCTACTTCTTAAGTTTTTGCGGAGCCGCAGTATTTGACACTGCCACAGCATTGGTAACTCCATGGACTATCCCTTGGGAGGAATTACAGGAGATGCTTTCCAATCACTATTCCCCTAAGCCACCCCAAATTGCCAGAAGGCATGCCTTCAGGAAATGAATTCAGGCTGAAGGAGAAACTATTAGTGAATACATGGCTGCCCTATGGTCAGCTGCCTTGCATTGTGGATTTAGAAACTATCTGGAGGACATGCTTTTAGACCAAATAGTCTGTGGAGTCAGGGATTTAAGGCTACAAAGGCGACTATTAGCCAAACGAGACTTAATCCTGGCAGTAGCCATTGAAGAATCACAGGCTGCTGAGCTATCTGTGCTTTCAGCAGCAGAAATTCAGGGAAACCCCATTAGACAGAGTAGCTCAGCCATTCATTATGATGAGGTTTCTCTAGAAGAAGGCTCTGAGGAAGCTAACGATGTAAATCACCTCAGGCAGCAGAAGCCCCTTCAAGAGGAAATTAGGCCAAAACCCTTCCTATCCCCCCCCAGCAGCCCACCTGCCTAAGCTGTGGAGGAAACCACCTCAGGGCATCCTGCAAGTTCAGGAATGCCATCTGTAAAAATAAAATAAAATACTAAAATAAAATAAAAACAATAAAATATAAAATAAAAACAATAAAATAAATACAATGCAATAAAATAAAATGGTTTATTTTGTATCTTTCTCTGCACTTCTGTAACCACCAATACAATATTATGTCATACAATAATACATGCAGCTTTTATCTGCCTGGAATATCCTCTTAAAATTATAAGCTAGATTTGCACAACAAACCAGCATCCTAGAATGTAGATATTCTACTTCTGCCAGCTTGAAGGCCACACTGAGCTTTCTTTGCACAGTGAAGTTACACTCTAAATGTTGGTTCCCCAAAGGCTACACATACCTTGTGAAGCACATTTTTGAACCACAGGCTTAGGGTAGACTCTTTGGTTCTTTTGTTGCCAATTGTAATTAATTCAATAAATCATGGCTAAATTAGTCCCCCCACCTTTACAGAATGCTCTTCAGATACAGTATGTTGGTTACAACTTCTAACACCCAATTTACCAAAGTTATTGAAACCTACAGATTAAGAGAATAGTAAAATGGGAGAATACTGGCTTGAAGAAAGTTGGTTTATAGCCTTCCTTAATTTGGGAGAAATTTTAGCAGGAGTGGGTTGGTTTTCTTTAAGACTGAAATTTTATTCTAGGTGCAAGGCTTACTTGATTGGTCCAAGGAAAGGTTAAACACCTGCTTTCCTTTTATAAAGGATATCTGCTCAAAGCAGGTTTAGTGGTTCTTTCTGAAACTTTGGTAAGTTACTTGCATGAAAATTTTATATGCTGAGCTGAACTTTAAAAAATGGGAAAAAATTATACATTCTTTTGTTTGTGCTTGGTTTCAAAAAATTTGCCATCTAGTTTGTGTGTTTTTTTCTTGTTTATTCAGCTGAAAACAGTATCTGAAAGAACAACTAATTGGACTTGGGGTTTCCATTTAAAAATTAAAGTAGAAAGGAAAAAAATTGTGAGAGAAACTTTGGGGAAGTTAACCAGGATAAAATGTTAACTTGATAGCAGATGCACTTAGTAACAGGATAATCTGGATACCATTGCAGTAGGATGTGTTATGGATCTAAGACTTTTATCCAGAGCTTCATAATGTGACTATTTGACCTTTGGTAGTAGTTATTTTCAAAATATTCACTTGAGATAATCTCTTTTAAAATGTATTAAGAAGTAAGAGCACATTCTTTTTCAAGAAATGTTTTATACCTCTTTGCAGATGAAATGGTTTTATCTTATTCCTGAACTCAATTGTAGTTGCACTCTTATGTATTTTGATTATTTGCAGGTGAGTAAGATGAGCCTAAGACCCAAAGGTGCTTTTTCAAGAGGCAACTGGACTTTTCTTTGTTTTTCTTTGAAGACATTTTGCTTCTCATCCAAGAAGTTTCTTCAGTTGCCTCTTGAAAAAGCATCTTTGGGATAACTATGACCTGGGTGCCTGAGAATCTCCATAGACATGAACCTAAGACATTTAGCCACTGAAAATAGATATACAATGCTTTTGCTCAATTCAAACTGCAATTAAATTCCCAAAGAAGCAAGCTGGGGTGCTATTTCACACGGCTCAGATGCTTTTGCAATACATTTTGAATGCTCCATCTGCTGTCTAGAATTTACACGGTCTCTTGTCTTTGTCTTTAAAGAGGATCTTTCTCAAAGCAATGGCCTTGGAAGCCAGTTCTGCTACTAATGAGAGTTTTTGTTCCGAAAAACCTGTTTGTGTAATCTGGGGTAAGAAATATTTTCTCTGGATTTGATCTAATCTAAGCCATCCATAAGAGAAAGTGAGTTGGCCAATCAATTTTCTAACTTCCTCTTTCACTATTCAGGATGTCAGCTCAACAAGGAGAATCCAGTCTATACATTTGATACTCCAGAAGAGTGGTCTTGTGAGCAGCAGTTAGCTCTAAGAACAGTAAGTGAATAGCTGGACTTTTTTTTAAGGAGGTGAAATCTAAGGGGTTGGAGGTCAAAACGTTCTTCGCCAGTCCCCCTGCTTCACATCTATTTTCTTCTCACGGCCTCCCACATCAGTCATTTTCTTTTCCTCTGTTGATATTAAAGCACGGTTGAATGCAAAGCATTGAAATAATGTTGGGTCTTATAGTTTAACAGCTTAGTTTCATAGCATTCCATTTTTTTTTAAAGTTACCAATTTGGGACATTTTGAATACTGAATTATAGTTTGCTCCTTTAAAAGACTCTGGGTGAGGGGTTTCTATGTTTGTGAATATCCAGAGAAACATGACAGATATGAAACAGTCAGGTTGCATAAGGCTTCGTGTGCAATTTCCTTTAGATCCAGGATCTTTATGGAATATATGTGGGATGCATGTAGACACACATTGAGAAAAATGGACAGTGTCATAGAAGTATTGTAAGCAGTAAATAAACTTTTTTTTTTCATAATCATAACCATAAATAGTTTCTCCCATTCAAATGGTTAGGAATATTTCTGCTTTGTTTACAACATTCAGAAGTGTGGAACTAAGGCTAACTCAGCCTTACATCCTTCAGAGGTGGGTAAAATGAGGACCCAGATTGTTGGGGGCAATAGGCTGACTCTGTAAACCTCTTAGGTCTGTAAAGCACTTATAAAAGAGTATATAAGTCTAAATACTGTTGTTATTTGAATTTATATAAACCTTAAACATTGGGTTATTCAATAGAATGAAACAAGTTTATGCAGCATATTAAGTCAAAACTTCACCTTCAGGAGATGTACATCTAGGATTTATGAGGGCTAAAATGAATGTATTTCTTGGTCAGAGGTTGTCGGGTGGTGATAAACTGTCTCTAGAACTCTATATTCAGAAATAATGAGGGTCCTTAAGATATTGTTAGCCTTGGTGACCCTGCCTTTCTTTCAAGTAGATCTGCCTTGGGGAAAATGCCAAGGATGAATTCCATGTTGTAGAGATCATGCCGCCAAAGAGTAGCAATATTTCTACTCCAGTGCGTATTGCAACCTTGAAACTTTCTATACTTCCAATGGTGAGTGATATCATAATAGTTTTTTTAAAGAACTTCTCATTTGGTAGATCATTCCAAACACCTTCTAAAACTAGCTTCTCCTCTAAAGTTTTCTCATGACCATACTTTAAAACATTTATCTCATGTAGTTCAGCTATAGTGCCCCTTGACCTCATCCAATATATGCAACAGTAGACTTTGCTAGCCACTGTTTAGTCAGATACAGAGTAACAGAGTTGGAAGGGACCTTGTAGACCATCCAGTTCACACACCCCCAAGCAGACCCTACATCATTTTTGACAGATGGCAGTCCGGCTTTTTGAAAGCTTCCAGTGATGAAGCTCCCAGAACTTCTGAAGGCAACTTCTGTTCCATTGGTTGATTGTTCTCAGTGTCAGAAAATTTCTCCTTATTTCTAGGTTGAATCTCTCCATCAGTTTCCATCCATTATTCCTTGTCTGGCCTTCGGGTGCTTTGGAAAACAGCTTAACCCCTTCCTCCTCTCTGTGGCAGCCCCTCAAATATTGGAAGACTGCTATCCTGTCTCCCTTGGTCCTTCTCTTTACTAGACTAGCCAAGCCCAGTTCTTGCAACTGTTCATTGTATCTTTTAGTCTCCAGTCCCCTAATCATCCTGGTTGCTCTTCTCTGCATTTTTTTTCTAGAGTCTCAACATCATTTTTATCGTGGGGTGACCAAAACTGGATGCAGTATTCTAGGTGTGGTCTTACTAAGGCTTTATAGAGTGGTATTAGTACCTCACTTTATTTTGATTATATCTCCATGTTAATGCAATTTAGGATTGCATTGGCCTTTCGGCTGTCAAGTTTGTATTAAAGGTTTTTTGCTTAATTGAAATGTCGAATTGCTTCTCAGACTATGAATTTTTATGTTCTCTAGGCTACGCTAGCAGGGCTTGATTTGACTCCTCCCATCACATTTAGGCTAAAATCAGGATCTGGACCTGTGTATCTTGCTGGACAACACGTAACAGGTAAAATGATGAGTCTGCCTATCAAGATGAGGTGGATCAGCTGCTTTCATGGTGTGGAGACAATAACTTGGTCCTTAACACCAATAAGACCAAGGAGTTTATAGTGGACTATAGAAGGAATAGCTCAGACATCTAGCCCTTGCTTATCAATGGAAACCAAGTGAAGCAAATGGCCAGACGGTACAGGATAATAAAAACAAGGACAAATAGGCTGAAAAACAGCTTCTACCCTAGAGCAGTAGCTATATTGAATTCTACTATATAGTGCAATATTAATGCAATATCAGTTTTGCATCAGGAGTTTTCAATTCAATTATGTAGAATGCAAAGGATGTGTGTTTGTGTTTTATTTTTATAGTTACAATGTACACTAAAGATGGCATTCAATTTTGTTGTATAAGGTACAATGACAATAAAGTAAACTAAACTAAACTAAAAAAAAAATCCAAAGTTCTTGAGACAATCTGAAGTTGATCTTGGGTTCTATTAAGTGGGTCTTCAGATTATATATTTAATTTCTGAAAACGTATTTTCTGCTGGTTAATGACTGCAATAAAGTGACTTGAATTTTGAAAACATATTTGTCTAATATGCGATCCATAGCTGCCTTGTTGTGATTGCCTGAAGATTGGTTTAAGATTAGGTTCATACATTGCATAGATATATGTTTGGATTGATTTGGGATTAATGCACTGTGAGAACCCAGCAACTATAAATTAGAAACTATCAGTAAACTGTGAGCTGTATGCTGATATGTTTTATGAATCAAAAGTCATCATAGTTTTAATAACAAACCATGGCTGGTTGTAATCTGCAAACGTGTGTTTATGCATGAAAGCCAAAGTAGTATAGTGGTTAAGGTACTAGATGAGTAGCACATTTGAGTCCTTCTTTACATACAGAATCTGGAAGAGTGACTGGGAAAATATATAGCCACCAACCCACATTGTATCAGCAAGGAATATTGCAGTCAATAATAATCTAGATACCTTCATTCAGTAATGGATTGGTTTGGGCTGAAGATATACATATATAATCCAGGCCTAGGAAAGATTTAATTGCAAATATTAAATGCATGAACTTATATTTGCTTCAGCCCTTCCTCCCACTACCTTTTCTAGGAAAAGTCTGCAAGAAAAATATCTAAGCCAGATTTAGTTGAATCTTGAGCCTTATATTGAAACATCAACTATATTTAATAGATTGTTTTTCAGCAGTTTTCCATAAATGCTGTAAAGCTATAAATAGAAATGATGTGGCTGGATAAGGTATCTCTTCTCCAAAAACAGAATCAAGCTGATTTAAATAATCATATTGCTCTGCAAAATGGGATTTATTGTGGATTGTGATCTGGCAATAATTGAGGGGTTCATATGTGTGGTAGAAAAAAATCTGAAGGTCTGGACATCAACTTCCCAGCTTTATATGGTTTATTGGGAACGGCAAGTTCTCAGAACTGATTTTTGTATGTAGAATTGAAGATGTGATAATAAAAAAATAATTCAGACTGAGTATAGCTCTAGGGGGCAGCGCTCATCTTTGTTACAAAGCTGAAGAGCCACGCTGTCCGAAGACGTCTCCGTGGTCATGTGGCCGGCATGACGAAATGCCAAGGGCACATGGAACACTCTGACCTTCCCACCAAAGTGGTCCCTATTTTTCCACTTGCATTTTTACATGCTTTCAAAGTGCTAGCTTGGTAGAAGCTGGGACAAGTAATGGGAGCTTACTCCATTATGCAGTGCTAGGGATTCGAACTGCCAAACTGCGGACCTTTCTGATCGACAAGTTCAGCGTCTTAGCCACTGAGCCACCGTGTCCCTCTAGTATAGCTAGAGTATGACTTACAGCTAATCCCAAAGTTGTTGTTTTTTTCCCAAGGGGCAACTGGACTTTCTGGTTTTACTTTGAAGATGTTTCACTTCTCATCCAAGAAACTTCTTCAGCTCTGACTGGATGGTGGGGAATGGAAGGATTTATACTCCTTGCAGACAGCTGGTCATTTGCCTTCTTTTAGCAAGTCATTAAAATCACCTGGAGGTTTATCTGTGTCCTCAGGGTCACCTGAGTGGTGCAAATTAGTGTGTAGCTTTCTTGGCACTGTTGAAAGGACTGTGTTGTAGATTGGAGGTAGATGATGTCTATCCCCCCCTCTCTGTTGAGAGAGAGCTGTTCAGTTTTGAGATAGATGGCCTCTTTAACCTCTCTTTCAAACCAGTGATCCTTCTCTGTCCAAAATATGGACTTTGTTGTCTTCAAAAGAGTGGTCTATGTCTTTTAAGTGCAGATGGACTGATGAATCTAGTCTTGATGTGTTTGGGCCATGCATTTATGAAACTTGATGTGTTTCTCCTGTGTTGGGCCATGCGTTTATGAAGTGGTTGTTTGGAAACAAACGTTCGAAAAAGCACCTTTGGGACCTGGATGACTGAGATCTCCATAGACATTTAGAGTATAGCTAATGTTCCATTTTATATGTCCTTTAAAGAAAATTGCCTGTGGCTGCAGTCAAGGCAGTTTTCATAAAACTAGCAACGTCTCCTTACAGTTGGCTTGCAGTGGAATGGAGATGGTGATCAAGAGAGAGAATCTTCTTCTTCATCACAGCAAAGTTATGATTCAGAAAGCTCTTCCACGGAAGACTCACCTGTAAAACCTGTGAAACATTCATCCAGCAAGCGTGTACCTTCAACCAAGAAGGGACAAGAACCCCCTGTTCCGGAACCAACTCTGGTAAAGCTAGAAAGAAACAGTTAGATTTTAATGCACAAATAAGCAGCTAATAAGTTGATTCGCCTGTTTTCTATATATAAGAGGCCTTCATTCTACAGTGGCTAAACAATGGCTAAAATGATGGTGATGATCTCTGTCTTTCTTTCTCTGTCTCTCTCTGTCTCTGTCCCTCTGACTGTCTTTTTCTTTCTCTCTCTGTCTCTGTCTCTCTCTCTGTTTCTCTCTGTCTCTCTTTCTTTCTCTGTCTCTCTCTGTCTCTCTGTCTCTGTTTCTGTCCCTCTGTCTGTCTCTGTCTCTCCCCCTCCCTCTCCCTCTCTCTCTGTCCACATACATACAATGGCTAAAATGATGATTTATATTAAAATCATCATTTTAGCCATTATTTAGCTATTGACTACATGGGTAGTCCTTGACTTACAACAGCTGAACTTACAGTGGCACTGAAAAAATGACTTATAATCATTTTTCACACTTATGACTGTTGCAGCATCCCCATAGTCATGTGATCAAAATTTGGATGCTTGGCAGTTGTCTAATATTTATGTTTGCAGTGCTCCAGGATCTTGTTGTTATGTTCTGTGCATGGACGCTAAGGAGGAGACGAGCCGGTGAACAGTGAACTTCAAACTCTACATGTGTAACAGCTCAGGTCTATGGCCGCAATGGCCCCCTTTATATAGGCAAGCTCTTGAGTATTTAACCAATGGAAGAGGCTCGTTAATAGCCAATCAGATTCTCCTGAACGGACCAATCCGATGTTGCTATTATCGGCCAATCAGAAGTGCAGGGCCAGAACCCTGCACTTTACTTCAAGCTCTTAATAATCTTTATTCAAGTACTTTTATTAATTCATAACACTTGTCATTTTCTTTTGTGACCTTCTGACAAGTAAAGTCAATTGGGAAGCCACTTAACTGTGTTACTGACTTAACAACTACCGTGATTCAGTTAACAACTGAGGCAACAAGGTTGTAAAATGGGGCAAAATTCAGTTAACAACTTTCTCATTTTGCAACAGAAATGTTGACTCAGTGGTGGTTGTAAGTTGAGGACTACCTGTGTATGGTTAGAGGTCCCGAGATTAAGGAAGATCATACCACCCATAAGGGTGAGAAGAGAATTATATATATATATATATATAATTTATATGAAACAACTCTGTGATCCACTAAATTATCCTTGGAGAGAATGCAGTCTGATGTGACCAGAATGAACATTAAATTTTAGGCTGATCCATTTTTATTTACCTCAATGCTGGATGATCATGTGATCATCTAAGAAATATATATCTCATAAATAGAAAAATAATTATACTGGCAAATGAACTTCAAGTCAATATTTACTTACCTGACAGGGTAAACAGAAGGACCATAGGCAAACAAAAAAAGTAAGTGGGAGCAAGAGGGACTTTTGACTTCCTGTAGGCTTCCTCAGTGACTCTGCTAGAGGGAACATGTCAAGAAGCATTAGAAATCATGATCATATGACTGCAAGGTTGCTGCAATGGTCACAACTTTGTGAGCAAAGCTGGCCTGAACATTGTGGAAATTTTAATTCTGCAGCAGTAATGTCTCCCAGATTTTTTAATTTTTTAATTTCTTTAAGTTAACAGATTTTGATTAAAAAATTGTTGAGGTATAATGCACTCAAGCACCCAAAATGCAATTATGTGACACTGTGTGTGTGTGTGTGAGTGTGAGTGTGTGTGTTGTAACTATTGTAACTTTGAAATTGGATTGTAAGTAGCTTAATGGAGTCTGCTGGAACTTAAAATGGTTGCTTGAGTGAGTGATCGGTTGTACATTAAGGATTCCTGTTTTAAATGTCCATGGGTGGCATTACTATACACATATAACTGAATGCCTTGGTTTTTTCCTACAGACAAAAAAAGGAAACCGAGGAAGGAAGCCTACTGCTAAGGCAGAACTGCGGCTTCAAATTCCTACAGAAGGTGAAATCGATGTGGCTTTCTTGAACAAACACATTTGATGGAGATGGAGACCCTTTTCAAATCCAAAGAGATTATCTGAAGAAGGGGTTTCTTCCCATATTTTTTTCCATAAGTCATTCACTTATTAGATATGGGCACTTCATCCCTAAAGCAAAAACAGATAGGATGAAACCTTGTTTTCAAACCTTTGCATTTCTGGAAATGAGAAGTTTTTTCCTCCTTACACAAAATGAATGGCTATAAAAACAGTAGGTACAATGTGTGCGTGATTTAGGAATGATCAGGCTCCATTTTCAATTTCAGGAACTGTACGAGAAGCCATTAGAAAGTACAATATGCATCTTCCTCTACTTTTGCTTCTTCCACGCAATCTAAATTTGACCAGTAAGATAAGTTGGCAAGATCTGAATGACAAAATGGAAACACTGCAATGGAGGAAAAAGAATGCCATAAACCAGTAGAGGTTTGGCAGAAGGACAGATTGAAGCATTTGGAAAGGGATAGATATATATGTCACTATGTTCTTGTAAAAGAATTAAACATTCATATCAATATGATTTGTGGCCTTTTTTGAGGGGGGAAAGGTCTGAGAAAGATTAAACATTTTTATGTTTTTGAGTGGAAAAAGCCACAGCAGGAATTTGGATGAAAATGTAAAAATACGTTCTATGGTCTCTTTACAAATAAGATCCGCCATATATAAGTAATATGAGTTTCTTCCAAATCAGGAAGACTGTAAAGGAATATTCCATCTCTTCCTGTTTATGTTTTCCATCCTGATTAGGGATCTATCTTTGATGAAGGGGACTACAGCATAAATAAGGAAACATGAAAACTCCACAACACATTTTAAACAATTAAATCAGTCCCAGAATGTCTGCAAACATAAATGTCCTTCTTGGAAAAGAAATGTTGAGGTCCACCTTGGAGAGACACAAATTTCTTGACACTGGTGGAATGTGCAAAAAATATCACAAGAACTCTGGTCAAAATGGCTATGAACAGGTACCAAAATAGATTGCAAGGATGCTTCCAGGGAATGCAGTTCCTATGTGATTTCTTGAACAGGCAGTTGTGGCATTTGATACCAATGGTTTGGAGAGAAATAAAAAATAATAGCAAAATACAAGTGTCAGGGTTCCGACCGATGCCCGAATTAAATCATGAGCCTCAAGGCAAGCTTTAAAAGAAATCCGGTTATTTATTAGGAGCCTCATGTCCGCAAGGACCAGGTGGAACCAACTCTGACCTCAGTTAATTTGTGTTTTGCTTCTGACCCTGTTTCCCCCTCCCCCATTCCCAACAAAGCAATTTTGTGCGTTATAGAAATCACTCCCACCACTGGTGTTAACTCTGGATGCTGTTAACTGGGCAGTTTGAAGGAAGAGCCTCGGCACAGTGGTTAGGATGCTGTACTGCAGGTCAATTCTGCTGGCTATTGGCTGGCTGCAATTTGCAGTTCAAGTCTCACCAGACTCAAAGTTGACTCAGCCTTCCATTCTTCCAAGGTCGGTAAAATGAGGACACAGGTTGTTGGAGGCAAGAGGCTGATTCTCTAAACCATTTAGAGAGGGCTGTAAAGCACTGTGAAGTGGCATATAAGTCTGTGTGCTATTGCTATTGCTATACATTGGACTCAAGATAGTCTTCAATTGCTTTGGAAAAGGTTCAATTTACCAATATATATACAATATCTTTGGATGAGCCTAATTTCAATGTATTTTCCAGTCGATTAAAAAAGTTTCATAATGTCTTACTAAGCATTCAGGTGTAGCCTACAAAAAGGCACAAAACATACTGTAACGGGCTGTTGCTGATTCTTGGTCATTAGATTTTTATTGTAATTTTGGAGTGTTTGTAACCATCTTCATCTTATATATCCATCTGTGAGTTGCTGAGAAAGCAGGTCAGTGTGAGTTGTTGTACTGACTTTGATGTCAGGTCAGATCATCTTCGTCAATTCTATCAAAGTTCCACCAAATTCTTCAACCTTATTTCAAAGCAACAATTGCTGGGAGGAAAGAAAACATGAGCAAGGCTTTGTGGTTCTTGATTGCCATTCTTCTCTGCTCTTCCTTAGGTGAGTAGCCAAAATAAGAGCTTTCAAACATATTTCCAGAATGAGTGTACTTTGGGGTACTGTACTCCATTTTGTCCTTGGTTGAAGCATAAACCAAGTTCCTACTGCTCTAAGTGAGAATTCTGAAGGCAGCTGGGGGAAGATTTAGGTCCCATATTTTTAATTGTTTGATAATTGTTATGTGACTTAATCGAACGGAAGTTTTTTCACTCAGTTCTACAGCTTAAAAATGAGTAGAAAAAAGTGGTGGAGATCAATACTTCAACTTCTGATGAGTACAACCAGAAATGAAACAACGAAAAACTTCGGACTCACAGTTGTGTGTCCAGAGCTGTTAAGCCCTGTTGGAATCACCACAATTTTTTTTGTTCAGACATGTCTATCATTGCAAAATACACAGTTCAATATTTTAGTTCCACAAAGTGAACCTACTCTTGAAGAACGATTATGGTTTTAAGTATTGTGGTAATCTGATACTACCCAGTTTAATTATCAGGGAAATGAATATTCTTTAATTCTATAGCTATAGAAATTGATACATCCAAGATTTTGCTGTTTCTCTGTTCACCAGCTGAAGGTCTTACTTGCTACAAATGCAACAGATTTAAAGTGGGAGTTGGCTGTAGAAGTGCACCTCAAACAACTTGTATTGCTGAACCAGGTCAAAAGTGTAAAATCATAAATACCTTTTAGGTATGTATGCTTCTACTTAAAATCTGATACTATTCAGATCAAACTATTCTCTCTGCACTCATCACACAGTTTCCAATTAAATTACAGTAGAGCATTTATGACACTTGTTTTCTCTGTGCTCTGGGTAGAGAGGAACATAGATAAGGAGTATGTAGTTGCTAGTTTCTAACTATCAAATACATTCCATTTTTACATACTGTCTCAATTCCCAGATTTCCCATGCAATTTGGGGTATGAATATCAATATTTTTGGGGGTACCAGGAAGGGGAAAGCTATTCTATTCTTGGATATGTTCCAGAGGATTTGTTGTGCAAACGATGATGTGGATATGCTAATCTATTTTCTTCTTTAATAGAAGGAAAAATGAAAAATATAGTTACCCTAGGATGCACTGACCCCAGTGAGGAATGTGATGAGACTGTTCACCATGCAGATATCGGCCCCACTGATACTGTATGTTGTAACACTAACCTCTGCAATATGCCATAAAAAAAAGCAACCCATCATGTTCTAACATCACCACCAATTCAGGATATATTTTTCTCTACCTTTTTCAATTGTTTTTCTTTCTTTCTCCAAGCTTCTGAAGGCTACGCTGCAGAAAATGATCTGATTAGTCCTTGCTTTAAAGATGTGGTGGCTTGTTTGGATTGTGCTTGTAGTATTATGGGAATTTACTAGTTCCAGTGAAGAAGCATAAATTGTGAGCTGTGTAATCCTTTAGCGTGTGCTTGTTCATTCTTCTAAATGCTTGGTCTCCTCTTTTATCAAGGAGATACGTTATGTATGTATTAAATTAAATTATGGAACTAATAATAAAATATGTCACACTTCCAGCAAATATTTAATGTAGATTGGCCTATCAATATTAAATGCTGACAACTGCAAAATGAAACCCACAAATGTCAGATATATGGACAATATTTATCCATCACTTCAATCAACAGTGCGTATGATTTCAAATTGCTCCAGAATGATGTGCAAAGAAATGACTTTGGAGGATCAATTGGGGAGTTTCTGTGATTTTTGATGAGGGAAAAATCAATGCCATCAGATTCTATTTGAGGTCAACATCCATGCTGCAGTGCAGCACAGATACTCCAAACTCACTTTTCTGGTCTGGTTAAAAATGGGGGAGATTTTTTTTCCATATTCCAATTCTAACAGGATGGAAACTTTTCTGAAAAGTTCCTGGAGAATTGGATCTAAGCAACACACTTCCATCCAGCTATTTCATTGAGACTTTGAAGGGTTGAGTGTTGCAAAATAGAAGATCCCTTCCAATGTTGCAATTTCTTACAATATTGTTTCTAATACTATATTAGAATATTATACTGTTGTATTCTATAATAGAATAGATTATTATGCTATTAGAAAGTTGTTGTGAATGAATAATACCAATAAAGTTATCTTGAGCTTGAAGTCAAGTGCAGGGTTCTGGCCCTGCACTTCTGATTGGCTGTTAATGGCAGGATCGGATTGGTCCGTTCAGGAGCATCTGATTGGCCATTAACAGGCCATTCCCATTGGTTAATGGAGCTAGCGCTCCAGGTTTGCTATTGGTTGAATAGTTAATAAGTTGCCTATGTAAGGAAGGTTATAGCAGCCCTCGAGTTGAGCTGTCACAACATAAAGAGTTTGAAGTTCACTGTTCTACCGGCTCGTCTCCATCATTCGCACCCATGCTCCAGACTTAACACTGGCGACGAGGATGGGATTGGATGACATCTGAGCCAACTAAAGACAACTAAGCACGTGGCTGAAGCGCACAATGGCGGAACCATGTCCGGTGGCATAGGACCACCCGCTCCGTTCGATCCAGCTCAAGAGGACTGGGAGTCCTACATGGATTGTTTTCAAATGTTTTTGGAAATGAATAATCTGAAGGATGCCACAACCGGGAAGAAACGGGCGGTATTCCTAACGCACTATGGCCCAACGGTATTCAAAATGGCCAAGGCATTAGTGAAAATGGCCGAAGTGAAGGCCATGGACTGGGACGTCCTCGAACCATTGCTAAGGGCCCACTATGCACCAACCGTTCCAATGCTCATGAGACGACACAAGTTCTATCAAAGGAACCAGTGGAAAGGAGAAAGCGTCGCTGATTTCATTGCAGACCTCCGGAACTTGGGAGGCCTTTGTGATTTCACCGACCTAGAAGAGGCCTTGAGAGACCGAGTAGTCCTTGGGCTAGACGCTCTAAACATACAGAGCAAAATAATGGCAAAGGGCGACATCACCCTTAAAGACGCCATAGCTGAAGCTACAGCAGCGGAGGCGACCAAAAAGTCGGCTGCCCAACTACACCGAAATCGCGCTCCAGCGCACCCACCGGCCGGCGAAGTTTCACCTAACGCAGAAGGGCAGCTGAAGACAGCCCATCATGAGGACCTTTCTTCATCGTCAGACAGTGACGAAGAAGAGGTCCATCACCTGCGGTCCGATCGGGACCGATACCCGAAGTCCCAGCAACCGTGTGCTGGCTGCGGGGCCAACCATTACTGCTCCGATTGCTAATTCCGTGACACGCTCTGCCACGAGTGTGGGAAACGAGGCCACATCGGACGGGTCTGTTGAAGCCTCCTCGGACCCAGCCAGACCTCGAAAGGTACCAATCTCCGTCAATCAACAGGGAATCGCCCTGTAAGGCGAGAACCAGCAAACCACTCCTACAGAAACTGACCTATGAGTCGTCTAACAAGACGGGAAGAGGCCCACCAAACACTCACTATTGGCCATGCCTCTTCACTAGACGCTAAGAAAATTCGAGTCAACGTGAACATTGAAAATTGGCCCTGCCAAATGGAAGTTGACTCAGGATCGTCTCTTTCAATGGTCTCATGGAAGACCCTCAAGCAACTCATCCCCACTATCCAGCGCCAAGACCTTCAATTCCAACGGCTCGTGTTAAAGGACTACCAGGGGAACCGAGTTCCAGTCGCAGGATCTAGTCAAGTCCGGGTTGCATTCAAGAACCGCACGGCATACTTACCCCTGACGGTAATCGATAAGGACCGGCCTAGTCTGTTAGGCCTGCAATGGTTCGCACCACTCGGCATTGGAGTGGCAGGCATTAACCGAATCGGCGGCAGTGACTGGGAGGAAGACCTCGCCCACGAATTCAGGGACGTTTTCAAGGAAAAGCTAGGTGAGTACAAGGGGACCCTGATATCCTTTAGCCTTAATCCAAAAATAGCTCCCATCTGCCTTAAGCCTCATCGAGTTCCGTTCGCTCTAAAACTGAAAATCGACGAGCAGCTTGATAAGTTGATTGCCCAGAGAGTCTTAAAGCCAACTGACCACTCCCCATGGGAAACGCCGATTGTGACACCAATTAAGCCGGACGACTCAATTAGAATTTGTGGGGACTACCGAGCCACCCTAAACCACGCCCTACAACAGAACCCATATCCAGTGCCGGTGGTACAACACCTCCTCCATTCCCTGGGGGGCAGAAAAGTTTTCACTAAACTAGACTTAGCTCAGGCTTATTAGCAACTGCCGGTTGACGAAAAAACGGCACAGGCACAGACTATCGTAACACACCGAGGTGCCTTTAAGTGCACGCGGCTCCAATTCGGAGTCAGTGTAGCCCCAGGGATCTTTCAGAGCCTAATGGAGAGACTATTGCAGGGGATCAAGGGCGTTGTCCCCTATTTTGATGATGTGCTCATTGCTGCCCCCACTCCAAAAATCTTACGGGAGCGTTTATGACTGGTATTATGAAAATTCCAGGAAGCAGGCCTGAAAGTCAAAAAAGATAAGTGCAAACTGTATACCGATCGTGTTGAATTCTTAGGGTACTTAATTGACAGTCAGGGTATTCACCCTACCAGTAGCAAATTGAGAGCAATAAAAAACACTCCCAGACCGCAGAACAAGAGTGACCTCCAGGCGTTCTTAGGCCTCATCAATTTCTATAATGTATTCTTGCCACACAAGGTGACTGTCGCTGAACCTTTACACCATCTATTAGATAAAAAAGCAATTTGGGTATGGGGTCACAAAGAAGAGCAGGTGTTCCGTAATGTGAAAAAACTACTGACTTCGGACGCCGTACTAATGCAGTACAATGAGACTTTGCCAATAAACATTACATGTGATGCATCGCCCTTCAGAGTGGGTGCCATTTTGAGCCATGTGTTACCTAATGGTAACGAAGCCCCTTTTGCTTACTTCTCAAAGACGCTCTCAAAAACCAAGCGAAATTACAGCCAGATCGATAAAGAAGCCCTGGCAATTATATCAGCTGTTAAAAGATTTCATGAGTATGTGTATGGCCGGGTTTTCACCATTGTAACTGACCACAAACCATTGCTGGGTATCATCGCTGGGGACAAGCCAACTCCCTACATACTTTCTCCCAGAATGACCCACTGGTCAGAATTCTTGGCTGCCTACAATTATCGGCTACAATATCATCCCGGTAAAGCCATTCCCCACGCCGACGCACTGAGCCATACACCGCTCCCTGAAACTATCAATGATCCTGCACCAACGATGACAGCATTGCAGATCGAGACATTCCACATGCCGCCATTAACTGCCCGTGACATCGCAAGTGAAACAAAACGCGACCCCATCTTGGCGCGAGTCCTCACATGGGTGGAACGCAGATGGCCATTGGACCAAGTACCAGACGACTTTGCACCATTCAAAAGTCGTCAAACAGAGTTGTTCTCGCAGAAGGGCTGTGTCATCTGGGGTGATAGAGTCGTTATCCCAGAACGACTCCAACAGACACTGCTAAGAACCTTGCACGATGGCCACCCTGGCATCGTGCACATGAAGGGCCTCGCACGAAGCTACGCATGGTGGCCAGGCATCGACAGACAAATCGAATCGTGGGTTAAAACTTGCAAGAGATGCCAAGAAGTAAGCAACGCTCCACCAAAGGCAACCCCAACCGAATGGGAGATGCTGCGGGGACCCTGGTCCCGCATCCATCTGGACTTTGCTGGGCCAACCAAAGGCCACACGTTTTTGCTAACCATCAACGCCTACTCGAATTGGCTCGAGATTCACCGAATGAGCAACACGACCACTGACGCGGTCATCAAAAGACTGGAAAGACTTTTTGCAACCCACGAATTACCAGACGTTCTGGTATCCGACAACGGGCCCCAATTTACTGCGCTGTCTTTTGAGCAGTATCTGACTGACCGTGGTATTTGACATGCGCTCACTTCGCCTGAGCACCCTGCTGCCAATGGTAGAGCTGAGCAAATGGTACAATTCATCAAAAAGACTCTCCAAAAGATAGACTACGACAACATCAATGAGAAAATCAACCGGATCCTTTTCCTGCAGCACATCACACCTCACAGCGTCACCAACAAAACTCCCGCCGAGCTGCTAATGGGACAAAAGCTCCGATCCCACCTCGATCGGTTACACCCAGCCTACGAACCGGAAAAGCCACTCGGATCCAGCGGCCAATGCCGTACCTTCCAGGTAGGTGATTTAGTATTCTCTGGAAATCATCTTGAATGCCATGACTCACATCAACCCTATCAGAGCCTCAGGAGACATGTCCATGGTCTCCACAAGCTCTATTGGTAGCGCGGAGGGTGAATGGAGGTGAGAGTCATTGGACACACTGAGAAACGTCTCAGCATCATCTTAGTTGCTCTCCAGGAAATCATTTCTAACCTGTCAATCTCTTTAAATATCTAAACCTACATAAATATCACATCCAGAACAGACCACACAGAGAAGTTCCCTGAGGATGGGTCCAGCATGAGTCTGAAAGCTTGGAAGACAAAAGTTCTGGTCCTGGTGACTGACCCAGTTTGGATCATGCAACTTCATCCCGGGACATATGTATTTGCCTTCATTCATGAGTCCAAGTACACATCTAAGCAAAGAGGCATCACAACTTCATTTATCTTTGATACAATACTTCTTCTAATGCAGGCCACATCTAGGAAATGTTTCACACTTCTGACTGATGTTCAGACTGGTTGCTGGTAACAAAAGAACTTTCTCAAGAGGCAATTAGACTTTCTTTGTTTTTCTTTGAAGATGTTTTGCTTCTCATACAGAAAGTTTCCTCAGTTTTGACTCAGGACTGAACAAAATTCTTGGATGAGAAGTAAAATGTCTTCAAGGAAAGACAAAGAAAGTCCAGTTGCCTCCAGTTACCTTTGGGACAACAATGATTTGGATGACTGAGAATTTCCTTTTTTTTAATCAAAGTTTTTATTTTTTATAACAAACATACAAACAGAACATAAAAACATAAAACCCTCTTTCAATTATATACATACAGTGTGTCAGTTGGTTACAATCTTTTGTGCTGTCCTTTTTTTAACCATTACTCACAAGTTATATAAATTCTCACTTTATCAATCTAGCTTGTGCTTATATAATATCAATTATTAAACATTCATTTGACTAAACTATTTTTCCATCATTTTATACGAGATATTCTAAATTTCATTATGATTTAATCTTATACATTCATCCAATGGTTATATATTTTATGTTGTATTCTATATCAATCTATTAACTTTTATTGTAAGGCTTACAATAAAACTATTTCTTTACCATGTCTTTTTATCTAACTATTGATAAAATAAATCCCATATCATATAAAATTGTTTATCCTCTTGTTCTCTAATTTCAAAAGTCAATTTACTCATTTCGGCACAGTCCATGATTTTCTTAATAATTTCCTCCTGCATAGGTATTTTTTCATTTTTCCAATTCTTAGCAAATACAATTCTAGCTGCTGTTAAAACATTTACAATCAAATATTTCAATTCTTTATGATATATTTCCAGTATGATTCCCAATAAAAATACCTCAGGTTTAAAGTCTATGTGTTGTTTTATCATTTTTTCCAAACATGTGTGGATTATAGTCCAATATCTTTTTGCATCCGAGCATGTCCACCATATATGGTAATATGAACCAGGTATCTGATGACATTTCCAACATTTATCTGATTTATTCTTGAATGTTCTGTAATGATATATCCTCTTTTGTATTTTCTTTAAAGAAAAAAGTCAATTCTCTCTCAATTTTCTGTTTAAAATCTTTTACCTTTAATATTGTATTATTTAAAGTCCATCTAGATCTCCTTTTTTGTCCTTTCCATACAAGTGTTATTGGATTGTGATCTGCCCAGGTACTTGTTTCTATATCAATGTCTTGTGTGTTAGAAAGCAATTCTGTTGACATCCATATCATATCTATTCTAGAGCATGATGCATGTTTATTTGAATAAAAAATATATTATTTTCTGCATTTCTCTCCCTCCATGAATCTTTTAAGTTTATCTCATCTACCATTCAAAAAAGGATTTTGGCAATGTATTTCTAGCTTTCTTTGCTGTTTCTTGTGTTTTATAGTCCAATTTATCATTTATTATTCCATTAAAATCTCCCATCAGACAAATATTGCATAGTCCAGTTCAATTATTTTCTTATGTAATTTCCTGTAAAAATCTTCTTGATTATCATTTGGGGCATAAATTGCTATTAAAGGTACCTTTAGATTATTGTCCATTATCTCCACCATCAAAATCCTTCCATCAACATCTGTATATATTTGTTCCACAGGGATTGTACCTCTAATGTATAACACCACTCCTCTCTTTTTACACTGTGTCAATGCTGTAAATAATTTCCCTAATTTTTGTTGTTTCAATATATAATCATATTATTTTTTAATATGTACTTCTTGTAGGCACATTATATCAAATTTTAATTTCTCTAACTTATGAAATATTTTTCTTCTTTTAGTAGCTGAATTAAGTCCATTTATATTAATTGTAATCAGTTTTCTCTCATCCATTTTAGACATAAAAGAAGGATTTGTTGCTCTAGTAGATCTTGGTTCTCATTGCTCTCTGGGTACACCACCTACAGCTCCTTCTTTTTCAATTACTGCTATGCATTCCTCTTGGAATTCAATTCACTGAAATACTGCAAAAATGGTTAGAAAATTATTAGCTTGCAAGAATAAAGGGATGATTGAATTTTAAAATGGAAGATAGCTTTTGGAGGCCATCATTTGTAGAGATAAAGTAGCAGAATAGGGAATAGAAGAAAGATAATTTTTCTTAAATATGCTCCTTTTTGTATCAGTTCACCTTTCTGCTATTCATATGCTGATTTCAAGGCATACGTTTGGCCCAAGGAAATCTCCAATTGCTTGGAAAATGGTACAAATGTATCATAAGATACACAGAGAGTGGAGGAGAAGAATCCTAACAGAACTTGGGTCTTACCAATTGGAGCATAATATCTGTGACTGAATCTAATTTCAGTGCATTTTCTGGTCGATTAGGAAGTTTTTCATAATGTCTTACTTGAGCATTCAGGTGTAGCTTACAAGGTGGCACAGAACATATTGCACCAGTCTATTGCTGATTCTTGGTCATTAGATTTTTATTGTAATATTGGAGTCTTTATAACACCACCTTTGTTATCCAGAGAACTTACATCCATCTGTGACTTTCCCAGAAAGTACGTCTGTGTGAGTTATAAAAGTGATTTTGATAAGAGGTCAAGATCATCTTCATCAATTCTATCAAAGTTCCACCAAATGCTTCAACCTTATTTCAAAGCAAGAAAGTCTGGAAGGAAAGAAAACATGAGCAAGGCTTTGTGGTTCTCAGTTATCATCCTTCTCTGCTCTGCCTTGGGTGAGTAACCAAAATCAGCGGTTTGAACAGTATGGCTGCAATGGGTATATTTTTTTGAGTATACCGTACTCATTTTGTCCATTTAGTTAAGCCATAAACCAAGTGTCCCACTGCTTATAAATGAGCACACATTTTCCGAAGAGTGGTTTATGTTCCATATTTTTAATTTTGGGGGCAGTTGTTGCACCCTGAGCATTTAACCCCTTTGGAACCACCACAACATTTCTGTGGAAACATTTTGACCATAACAAAATACTTTCTCACACATACAAAGTTCAATATTTCACTGCCATAAAGTGAACCTGCACTTGAAAAGTAATGGTGGCTTTAAGTACATCATGGTAATCTCAGGCTTACTACCCAGTTTCTGTATCAGGGAAACAAACTTAGGCTAGGAATGAGAAAAAGAAGGGGCTTACTATATTCTAAATTCTTTACATTTCCTTCACTGATGTACACACTTTCCATGTCATAAGTGATGGTGTTGTTTCCATGGAGCCTTTAAGAAACATAATGCAAATCTATAATTTTCCACTTGAACCCAGATTTTCAGAAAGTTGCACAGCGTTGTGGAATCACAGATCACCATTCGATATTAAAAAACTTTGTTTATCTTGAACATTTGTTGCATTCTTTAAATGTAGTTGTCCTTGTGAATGAATGAAAGCCTCCCTCTCATTTTTTTTTTCCAGTTTCATTATTTTGCCTACAAGTCTATTGGTACCAACTACCTAGTTAAAGTTTGGGGAAATGAGAAGTAAATAAACTTTGGAGCTGTGGAAATTAATTATATTTATGCAATTCCTATCTTGCTTCTTCTTTTTCCAGCAGCTGAAGCTCTTACCTGCAACAAGTGCAGACAATTTAAGATTGGATTTGGTTGTGTCACTAAGGAACTATCATCATCTTGCACTGCTAAACCAGATCAAAAATGTAAAGTTGTGAAATCTTTTCTAGGTATGTATATTTGTACTTAAAATCTGATATTATTCAGATAAAAACATTCCCTCTGCACATGACACACAAACCCATTAAAATACATTTGAGTATTTATGAACCTCTTATTTTCTGTGCTTTGTGTAGAGAAGAAAACAGAGAGGAGGTAAGTAATTTGTAGTTTTGAATTATCAAATCCAATACACTCCATTTTTACAGATTTTCCCAATAGGGTACTCAGGATTTGTGGTGCAACCAGCAACGTAGATTGTGCAACCAATGATGTAAGTGTGCTAATCTATTTTCTTCTTTTACAGATGGAACAATCAGAGGTATAATTACACAAGGTTGCACAAAATCAATTGAAGAATGTGGCCTGACTGTTTTCGATGAAACAGTGGGCCCCATGAATACAATATGTTGTGATGACCGTGACTTCTGCAACACAGAGTAAACAAAGCAGTCATGTTGTTCCAACATTACTCTCAATTCACCACATATTTCTCTATACTACTTTTATTTTTTTTCCCTTCTTCAAGCTTCTAAAGGCTATGCTGCAGAAAAATGTCTGATTAGACCATTGCTTTAAAAATGTGGGATATTTTGGGACATGGTTGTAGTACTATAGGTGTCTAAATTGTGAAACTAATGACATAACACGTCACTTTTCTTCAATCAACCTCTTAATATACCTTTGCCTATCAATATTAAGTCTTGACATCTGCAAAATACAAACCACAAATTGTGTTGATCTGCTTGTCTGTCATCTAATGACTCTAATAAACACTTGACTAAGAGGACAAATTGTTGAGTATTCTTTCAGAAATCATTTGCATTTCTTTTGCTTGATTCTGGTTGGATCACCAGAAGCTCACTACTGTCTCCAAGATAATTACTATGATATATATTGTCTTGTCCAAATAGAGAAGGAATGATGGTATGCAAGAAATGCACAGAACCACTTGGAATAGTTTCAGGAAAAGGACAGAATTGCTGAGAGGCATCTGTCATTTTTTTATTGCTTCATATACGTATATCCAGAAGAAAATTCATGAGTTTTGTTCTAAGTCATTAGTTCTCAATCACTGGTACACATACCACGTATAAAACTCAGAAGTAGTCTAGAAGAGGCTCAGTGTCAGTAACTGAAATGTGAAGTCTTGATCACTTATTTTAAGTACTATGATAAGGAGAATATTTGTAGCTCAAGATTGAACTATAGGGTCCTTGGTGGCCTCTGAGCATGGCTGTTTTCTTGCAGGCATTTCATCAATGTTAATGAAATATCTGCAAGAGCACCACAATGTTTGGAGAGCTTCAAGGATACCCTATTCAATAATAAATAACACAAAACTTTTATGAAACAAGCAAGCTAGTAACCAGCATCATATTTCATGGAGATGGCAAAGTACCTCATTTGGAGTAGAAAACCTGGAGAAACCAGACAAAAGATAATTTTTGCAAAATATGCTCATTTTCTGCCTCAAATTGTCTTTTATCTCTTAATCTGGCAATTTCAAGGCATATGTTTGGCCAAGAAAGTCTCCAACACCTCCCTGAAATGGTAAAAGTGTCTTCATGAGATACAACCAGAAGGGGGAAGAAAGGTCCTAACAGAACTTAAGTCTTACCAAGAGAAGCATAATATCTGTGGGTAAGTCCAATTTTAGTGTATTTTCCATTTGAAAATAAAACATAAAACATAAAAAATGTTCATAATGTCTTAATCAAGCACTTAAGTGTAGCCTACAATGAGGTGCAGAGCATACTGTATTGGAGAGTTGCTGATTCTTGGTGATAAGATTTTTGTGATAATTTTGGAGCATTTACTGTACGATATTAGCAAACTCCGAAACCCCCACAACCAATTGGTCCAGACCAGCGAAGACCTGATTGGTTGAAGGGTCGGCCGTGATTAGAGCGCTAGGAATTATTGCGATTGGCTGTGCTGATCGCGGGAGATTCAAAGTGCAGCCATTGGCTGCCGAGCTGCAAGCCAGCCCTATATGAAGGGCTGCCGCGGCTCGCATTCTGAGACGATTACCAATACCTAATAAAGAGCTGAACTCACTTACAGGGTCTCGCGTCTCTGTCGAACCGATCCGCTTCAAATCTAACACTGGTGACGAGGGTGGGATCGTGAGACAAGGAGACCATCCAGCATGTGGCGAGGCGGCATGCAACAACAAGCAGAATGGCCGGAATCAACTCACCACTCGCTCCCTTCAACCCTGCTACTGTGGTATTGTTGGTTAGGTCTTCAGCAACCCCCAATCCTTAAAAAGCAAAACAAAGAGACATTAACAAGTCTTCCTTGTTTCACTGTAACTGTTGCGTTCAATAGACTGACCCACAGTCTTCACTCCGGTCTGCGCTTCTGGTGGGAGCGTGGACCGCTCCCATTGGTCAATGCCGTTTGACAGCCGGCTATAAAAGGAGCTGTCAAACGGGATCAGCTGTTGCCACCAGCTGACTGCCTGTTAGCCCGGCAGCCGCAACAACCCTTTATTCTTTGTAATAAAGTTACTTGACGTTTGTTCCGTGTCTGCCTCAACTCATTACCCGCCACTCCACAACACTGGTGACGAGGGCGGGATACAAATAAGAGGCAGCCGGACAAGAACCGCTGAGCTCAGTCACTTTCAAAAAGAGCCGAAGTCACTATGAGCTGATTGTCACAGTCACTGACGCTACTCGCGAGCACGAAATTCAGCTTCCCCGCTGAGGAGACAAGCACCGCCAATACGAGATGACTTCGAACCCTGCATTCCTGCCTTTTAGACCGACGGCTGAGACTTGGGAGTCCTACAGGAACTATTTTGACTGCTTTCTGGATGCTATAGACCTAGCTAACGCTACAGCCCATAGAAAAAAAGTCCTACTTAAGTTTTTGCGGAGCCGCAGTATTTGACACTGCCACAGCATTGGTAACTCCATGGACTATCCCTTGGGAGGAATTACAGGAGATGCTTTCCAATCACTATTCCCCTAAGCCACCCCAAATTGCCAGAAGGCATGCCTTCAGGAAATGAATTCAGGCTGAAGGAGAAACTATTAGTGAATACATGGCTGCCCTATGGTCAGCTGCCTTGCATTGTGGATTTAGAAACTATCTGGAGGACATGCTTTTAGACCAAATAGTCTGTGGAGTCAGGGATTTAAGGCTACAAAGGCGACTATTAGCCAAACGAGACTTAATCCTGGCAGTAGCCATTGAAGAATCACAGGCTGCTGAGCTATCTGTGCTTTCAGCAGCAGAAATTCAGGGAAACCCCATTAGACAGAGTAGCTCGGCCATTCATTATGATGAGGTTTCTCTAGAAGAAGGCTCTGAGGAAGCTAACGATGTAAATCACCTCAGGCAGCAGAAGCCCCTTCAAGAGGAAATTAGGCCAAAACCCTTCCTATCCCCCCCCAGCAGCCCACCTGCCTAAGCTGTGGAGGAAACCACCTCAGGGCATCCTGCAAGTTCAGGAATGCCATCTGTAAAAATAAAATAAAATACTAAAATAAAATAAAAACAATAAAATATAAAATAAAAACAATAAAATAAATACAATGCAATAAAATAAAATGGTTTATTTTGTATCTTTCTCTGCACTTCTGTAACCACCAATACAATATTATGTCATACAATAATACATGCAGCTTTTATCTGCCTGGAATATCCTCTTAAAATTATAAGCTAGATTTGCACAACAAACCAGCATCCTAGAATGTAGATATTCTACTTCTGCCAGCTTGAAGGCCACACTGAGCTTTCTTTGCACAGTGAAGTTACACTCTAAATGTTGGTTCCCCAAAGGCTACACATACCTTGTGAAGCACATTTTTGAACCACAGGCTTAGGGTAGACTCTTTGGTTCTTTTGTTGCCAATTGTAATTAATTCAATAAATCATGGCTAAATTAGTCCCCCCACCTTTACAGAATGCTCTTCAGATACAGTATGTTGGTTACAACTTCTAACACCCAATTTACCAAAGTTATTGAAACCTACAGATTAAGAGAATAGTAAAATGGGAGAATACTGGCTTGAAGAAAGTTGGTTTATAGCCTTCCTTAATTTGGGAGAAATTTTAGCAGGAGTGGGTTGGTTTTCTTTAAGACTGAAATTTTATTCTAGGTGCAAGGCTTACTTGATTGGTCCAAGGAAAGGTTAAACACCTGCTTTCCTTTTATAAAGGATATCTGCTCAAAGCAGGTTTAGTGGTTCTTTCTGAAACTTTGGTAAGTTACTTGCATGAAAATTTTATATGCTGAGCTGAACTTTAAAAAATGGGAAAAAATTATACATTCTTTTGTTTGTGCTTGGTTTCAAAAAATTTGCCATCTAGTTTGTGTGTTTTTTTCTTGTTTATTCAGCTGAAAACAGTATCTGAAAGAACAACTAATTGGACTTGGGGTTTCCATTTAAAAATTAAAGTAGAAAGGAAAAAAATTGTGAGAGAAACTTTGGGGAAGTTAACCAGGATAAAATGTTAACTTGATAGCAGATGCACTTAGTAACAGGATAATCTGGATACCATTGCAGTAGGATGTGTTATGGATCTAAGACTTTTATCCAGAGCTTCATAATGTGACTATTTGACCTTTGGTAGTAGTTATTTTCAAAATATTCACTTGAGATAATCTCTTTTAAAATGTATTAAGAAGTAAGAGCACATTCTTTTTCAAGAAATGTTTTATACCTCTTTGCAGATGAAATGGTTTTATCTTATTCCTGAACTCAATTGTAGTTGCACTCTTATGTATTTTGATTATTTGCAGGTGAGTAAGATGAGCCTAAGACCCAAAGGTGCTTTTTCAAGAGGCAACTGGACTTTTCTTTGTTTTTCTTTGAAGACATTTTGCTTCTCATCCAAGAAGTTTCTTCAGTTGCCTCTTGAAAAAGCATCTTTGGGATAACTATGACCTGGGTGCCTGAGAATCTCCATAGACATGAACCTAAGACATTTAGCCACTGAAAATAGATATACAATGCTTTTGCTCAATTCAAACTGCAATTAAATTCCCAAAGAAGCAAGCTGGGGTGCTATTTCACACGGCTCAGATGCTTTTGCAATACATTTTGAATGCTCCATCTGCTGTCTAGAATTTACACGGTCTCTTGTCTTTGTCTTTAAAGAGGATCTTTCTCAAAGCAATGGCCTTGGAAGCCAGTTCTGCTACTAATGAGAGTTTTTGTTCCGAAAAACCTGTTTGTGTAATCTGGGGTAAGAAATATTTTCTCTGGATTTGATCTAATCTAAGCCATCCATAAGAGAAAGTGAGTTGGCCAATCAATTTTCTAACTTCCTCTTTCACTATTCAGGATGTCAGCTCAACAAGGAGAATCCAGTCTATACATTTGATACTCCAGAAGAGTGGTCTTGTGAGCAGCAGTTAGCTCTAAGAACAGTAAGTGAATAGCTGGACTTTTTTTTAAGGAGGTGAAATCTAAGGGGTTGGAGGTCAAAACGTTCTTCGCCAGTCCCCCTGCTTCACATCTATTTTCTTCTCACGGCCTCCCACATCAGTCATTTTCTTTTCCTCTGTTGATATTAAAGCACGGTTGAATGCAAAGCATTGAAATAATGTTGGGTCTTATAGTTTAACAGCTTAGTTTCATAGCATTCCATTTTTTTTTAAAGTTACCAATTTGGGACATTTTGAATACTGAATTATAGTTTGCTCCTTTAAAAGACTCTGGGTGAGGGGTTTCTATGTTTGTGAATATCCAGAGAAACATGACAGATATGAAACAGTCAGGTTGCATAAGGCTTCGTGTGCAATTTCCTTTAGATCCAGGATCTTTATGGAATATATGTGGGATGCATGTAGACACACATTGAGAAAAATGGACAGTGTCATAGAAGTATTGTAAGCAGTAAATAAACTTTTTTTTTTCATAATCATAACCATAAATAGTTTCTCCCATTCAAATGGTTAGGAATATTTCTGCTTTGTTTACAACATTCAGAAGTGTGGAACTAAGGCTAACTCAGCCTTACATCCTTCAGAGGTGGGTAAAATGAGGACCCAGATTGTTGGGGGCAATAGGCTGACTCTGTAAACCTCTTAGGTCTGTAAAGCACTTATAAAAGAGTATATAAGTCTAAATACTGTTGTTATTTGAATTTATATAAACCTTAAACATTGGGTTATTCAATAGAATGAAACAAGTTTATGCAGCATATTAAGTCAAAACTTCACCTTCAGGAGATGTACATCTAGGATTTATGAGGGCTAAAATGAATGTATTTCTTGGTCAGAGGTTGTCGGGTGGTGATAAACTGTCTCTAGAACTCTATATTCAGAAATAATGAGGGTCCTTAAGATATTGTTAGCCTTGGTGACCCTGCCTTTCTTTCAAGTAGATCTGCCTTGGGGAAAATGCCAAGGATGAATTCCATGTTGTAGAGATCATGCCGCCAAAGAGTAGCAATATTTCTACTCCAGTGCGTATTGCAACCTTGAAACTTTCTATACTTCCAATGGTGAGTGATATCATAATAGTTTTTTTAAAGAACTTCTCATTTGGTAGATCATTCCAAACACCTTCTAAAACTAGCTTCTCCTCTAAAGTTTTCTCATGACCATACTTTAAAACATTTATCTCATGTAGTTCAGCTATAGTGCCCCTTGACCTCATCCAATATATGCAACAGTAGACTTTGCTAGCCACTGTTTAGTCAGATACAGAGTAACAGAGTTGGAAGGGACCTTGTAGACCATCCAGTTCACACACCCCCAAGCAGACCCTACATCATTTTTGACAGATGGCAGTCCGGCTTTTTGAAAGCTTCCAGTGATGAAGCTCCCAGAACTTCTGAAGGCAACTTCTGTTCCATTGGTTGATTGTTCTCAGTGTCAGAAAATTTCTCCTTATTTCTAGGTTGAATCTCTCCATCAGTTTCCATCCATTATTCCTTGTCTGGCCTTCGGGTGCTTTGGAAAACAGCTTAACCCCTTCCTCCTCTCTGTGGCAGCCCCTCAAATATTGGAAGACTGCTATCCTGTCTCCCTTGGTCCTTCTCTTTACTAGACTAGCCAAGCCCAGTTCTTGCAACTGTTCATTGTATCTTTTAGTCTCCAGTCCCCTAATCATCCTGGTTGCTCTTCTCTGCATTTTTTTTCTAGAGTCTCAACATCATTTTTATCGTGGGGTGACCAAAACTGGATGCAGTATTCTAGGTGTGGTCTTACTAAGGCTTTATAGAGTGGTATTAGTACCTCACTTTATTTTGATTATATCTCCATGTTAATGCAATTTAGGATTGCATTGGCCTTTCGGCTGTCAAGTTTGTATTAAAGGTTTTTTGCTTAATTGAAATGTCGAATTGCTTCTCAGACTATGAATTTTTATGTTCTCTAGGCTACGCTAGCAGGGCTTGATTTGACTCCTCCCATCACATTTAGGCTAAAATCAGGATCTGGACCTGTGTATCTTGCTGGACAACACGTAACAGGTAAAATGATGAGTCTGCCTATCAAGATGAGGTGGATCAGCTGCTTTCATGGTGTGGAGACAATAACTTGGTCCTTAACACCAATAAGACCAAGGAGTTTATAGTGGACTATAGAAGGAATAGCTCAGACATCTAGCCCTTGCTTATCAATGGAAACCAAGTGAAGCAAATGGCCAGACGGTACAGGATAATAAAAACAAGGACAAATAGGCTGAAAAACAGCTTCTACCCTAGAGCAGTAGCTATATTGAATTCTACTATATAGTGCAATATTAATGCAATATCAGTTTTGCATCAGGAGTTTTCAATTCAATTATGTAGAATGCAAAGGATGTGTGTTTGTGTTTTATTTTTATAGTTACAATGTACACTAAAGATGGCATTCAATTTTGTTGTATAAGGTACAATGACAATAAAGTAAACTAAACTAAACTAAAAAAAAATCCAAAGTTCTTGAGATAATCTGAAGTTGATCTTGGGTTCTATTAAGTGGGTCTTCAGATTATATATTTAATTTCTGAAAACGTATTTTCTGCTGGTTAATGACTGCAATAAAGTGACTTGAATTTTGAAAACATATTTGTCTAATATGCGATCCATAGCTGCCTTGTTGTAATTGCCTGAAGATTGGTTTAAGATTAGGTTCATACATTGCATAGATATATGTTTGGATTGATTTGGGATTAATGCACTGTGAGAACCCAGCAACTATAAATTAGAAACTATCAGTGAACTGTGAGCTGTATGCTGATATGTTTTATGAATCAAAAGTCATCATAGTTTTAATAACAAACCATGGCTGGTTGTAATCTGCAAACGTGTGTTTATGCATGAAAGCCAAAGTAGTATAGTGGTTAAGGTACTAGATGAGTAGCACATTTGAGTCCTTCTTTACATACAGAATCTGGAAGAGTGACTGGGAAAATATATAGCCACCAACCCACATTGTATCAGCAAGGAATATTGCAGTCAATAATAATCTAGATACCTTCATTCAGTAATGGATTGGTTTGGGCTGAAGATATACATATATAATCCAGGCCTAGGAAAGATTTAATTGCAAATATTAAATGCATGAACTTATATTTGCTTCAGCCCTTCCTCCCACTACCTTTTCTAGGAAAAGTCTGCAAGAAAAATATCTAAGCCAGATTTAGTTGAATCTTGAGCCTTATATTGAAACATCAACTATATTTAATAGATTGTTTTTCAGCAGTTTTCCATAAATGTTGTAAAGCTATAAATAGAAATGATGTGGCTGGATAAGGTATCTCTTCTCCAAAAACAGAATCAAGCTGATTTAAATAATCATATTGCTCTGCAAAATGGGATTTATTGTGGATTGATCTGGCAATAATTAAGGGGTTCATATGTGTGGTAGAAAAAAATCTGAAGGTCTGGACATCAACTTCCCAGCTTTATATGGTTTATTGGGAACGGCAAGTTCTCAGAACTGATTTTTGTATGTAGAATTGAAGATGTGATAATAAAAAAAAATAATTCAGACTGAGTACAGCTCTAGGGGGCAGTGCTCATCTTTGTTACAAAGCTGAAGAGCCACGCTGTCCGAAGACGTCTCCGTGGTCATGTGGCCGGCATGACGAAATGCCAAGGGCACATGGAACACTCTGACCTTCCCACCAAAGTGGTCCCTATTTTTCCACTTGCATTTTTACATGCTTTCAAAGTGCTAGCTTGGTAGAAGCTGGGACAAGTAATGGGAGCTTACTCCATTATGCAGTGCTAGGGATTCGAACTGCCAAACTGCGGACCTTTCTGCTCGACAAGTTCAGCGTCTTAGCCACTGAGCCACCGTGTCCCTCTAGTATAGCTAGAGTATGACTTACAGCTAATCCCAAAGGTGTTTTTTTTGTCCAAGGGGCAACTGGACTTTCTGGTTTTACTTTGAAGATGTTTCACTTCTCATCCAAGAAGCTTCTTCAGCTCTGACTGGATGGTGGGGAATGGAAGGATTTATACTCCTTGCAGACAGCTGGTCATTTGCCTTCTTTTAGCAAGTCATTAAAATCACCTGGAGGTTTATCTGTGTCTCAGGGTCACCTGAGTGGTGCAAATTAGTGTGTAGCTTTCTTGGCACTGTTGAAAGGACTGTGTTGTAGATTGGAGGTAGATGATGTCTATCCCCCCCTCTCTGTTGCGAGAGAGCTGTTCAGTTTTGAGATAGATGGCCTCTTTAACCTCTCTTTCAAACCAGTGATCCTTCTCTGTCCAAAATATGGACTTTGTTGTCTTCAAAAGAGTGGTCTATGTCTTTTAAGTGCAGGTGGACTGGTGAATCTAGTCTTGATGTGTTTGGGCCATGCATTTATGAAACTTGATGTGTTTCTCCTGTGTTGGGCCATGCGTTTATGAAGTGGTTGTTTGGAAACAAACGTTCGAAAAAGCACCTTTGGGACCTGGATGACTGAGATCTCCATAGACATTTAGAGTATAGCTAATGTTCCATTTTATATGTCCTTTAAAGAAAATTGCCTGTGGCTGCAGTCAAGGCAGTTTTCATAAAACTAGCAACGTCTCCTTACAGTTGGCTTGCAGTGGAATGGAGATGGTGATCAAGAGAGAGAATCTTCTTCTTCTTCATCACAGCAAAGTTATGATTCAGAAAGCTCTTCCACGGAAGACTCACCTGTAAAACCTGTGAAACATTCATCTAGCAAGCGTGTACCTTCAACCAAGAAGGGACAAGAACCCCCTGTTCCGGAACCAACTCTGGTAAAGCTAGAAAGAAACAGTTAGATTTTAATGCACAAATAAGCAGCTAATAAGTTGATTCGCCTGTTTTCTATATATAAGAGGCCTTCATTCTACAGTGGCTAAACAATGGCTAAAATGATGGTGATGATCTCTGTCTTTCTTTCTCTGTCTCTCTCTGTCTCTGTCCCTCTGACTGTCTTTTTCTTTCTCTCTCTGTCTCTGTCTCTCTCTCTGTTTCTCTCTGTCTCTCTTTCTTTCTCTGTCTCTCTCTGTCCACATACATACAATGGCTAAAATGATGATTTATATTAAAATCATCATTTTAGCCATTATTTAGCTATTGACTACATGGGTAGTCCTTGACTTACAACAGCTGAACTTACAGTGGCACTGAAAAAATGACTTATAATCATTTTTCACACTTATGACTGTTGCAGCATCCCCATAGTCATGTGATCAAAATTTGGATGCTTGGCAGTTGTCTAATATTTATGTTTGCAGTGCTCCAGGATCTTGTTGTTATGTTCTGTGCATGGACGCTAAGGAGGAGATGAGCCGGTGAACAGTGAACTTCAAACTCTACATGTGTAACAGCTCAGGTCTATGGCCGCAATGGCCCCCTTTATATAGGCAAGCTCTTGAGTATTTAACCAATGGAAGAGGCTCGTTAATAGCCAATCAGATTCTCCTGAACGGACCAATCCGATGTTGCTATTATCGGCCAATCAGAAGTGCAGGGCCAGAACCCTGCACTTTACTTCAAGCTCTTAATAATCTTTATTCAAGTACTTTTATTAATTCATAACACTTGTCATTTTCTTTTGTGACCTTCTGACAAGTAAAGTCAATTGGGAAGCCACTTAACTGTGTTACTGACTTAACAACTACCGTGATTCAGTTAACAACTGAGGCAACAAGGTTGTAAAATGGGGCAAAATTCAGTTAACAACTTTCTCATTTTGCAACAGAAATGTTGACTCAGTGGTGGTTGTAAGTTGAGGACTACCTGTGTATGGTTAGAGGTCCCGAGATTAAGGAAGATCATACCACCCATAAGGGTGAGAAGAGAATTATATATATATATATATAATTTATATGAAACAACTCTGTGATCCACTAAATTATCCTTGGAGAGAATGCAGTCTGATGTGACCAGAATGAACATTAAATTTTAGGCTGATCCATTTTTATTTATCTCAATGCTGGATGATCATGTGATCATCTAAGAAATATATATCTCATAAATAGAAAAATAATTATACTGGCAAATGAACTTCAAGTCAATATTTACTTACCTGACAGGGTAAACAGAAGGACCATAGGCAAACAAAAAAAGTAAGTGGGAGCAAGAGGGACTTTTGACTTCCTGTAGGCTTCCTCAGTGACTCTGCTAGAGGGAACATGTCAAGAAGCATTAGAAATCATGATCATATGACTGCAAGGTTGCTGCAATGGTCACAACTTTGTGAGCAAAGCTGGCCTGAACATTGTGGAAATTTTAATTCTGCAGCAGTAATGTCTCCCAGATTTTTTAATTTTTTAATTTCTTTAAGTTAACAGATTTTGATTAAAAAATTGTTGAGGTATAATGCACTCAAGCACCCAAAATGCAATTATGTGACACTGTGTGTGTGTGTGTGAGTGTGAGTGTGTGTGTTGTAACTATTGTAACTTTGAAATTGGATTGTAAGTAGCTTAATGGAGTCTGCTGGAACTTAAAATGGTTGCTTGAGTGAGTGATCGGTTGTACATTAAGGATTCCTGTTTTAAATGTCCATGGGTGGCATTACTATACACATATAACTGAATGCCTTGGTTTTTTCCTACAGACAAAAAAAGGAAACCGAGGAAGGAAGCCTACTGCTAAGGCAGAACTGCGGCTTCAAATTCCTACAGAAGGTGAAATCGATGTGGCTTTCTTGAACAAACACATTTGATGGAGATGGAGACCCTTTTCAAATCCAAAGAGATTATCTGAAGAAGGGGTTTCTTCCCATATTTTTTTCCATAAGTCATTCACTTATTAGATATGAGCACTTCATCCCTAAAGCAAAAACAGATAGGATGAAACCTTGTTTTCAAACCTTTGCATTTCTGGAAATGAGAAGTTTTTTTCCTCCTTACACAAAATGAATGGCTATAAAAACAGTAGGTACAATGTGTGCGTGATTTAGGAATGATCAGGCTCCATTTTCAATTTCAGGAACTGTACGAGAAGCCATTAGAAAGTACAATATGCATCTTCCTCTACTTTTGCTTCTTCCACGCAATCTAAATTTGACCAGTAAGATAAGTTGGCAAGATCTGAATGACAAAACTGCAATGGAGGAAAAAGAATGCCATAAACCAGTAGAGGTTTGGCAGAAGGACAGATTGAAGCATTTGGAAAGGGATAGATATATATGTCACTATGTTCTTGTAAAAGAATTAAACATTCATATCAATATGATTTGTGGCCTTTTTTGAGGGGGGAAAGGTCTGAGAAAGATTAAACATTTTTATGTTTTTGAGTGGAAAAAGCCACAGCAGGAATTTGGATGAAAATGTAAAAATACGTTCTATGGTCTCTTTACAAATAAGATCCGCCATATATAAGTAATATGAGTTTCTTCCAAATCAGGAAGACTGTAAAGGAATATTCCATCTCTTCCTGTTTATGTTTTCCATCCTGATTAGGGATCTATCTTTGATGAAGGGGACTACAGCATAAATAAGGAAACATGAAAACTCCACAACACATTTTAAACAATTAAATCAGTCCCAGAATGTCTGCAAACATAAATGTCCTTCTTGGAAAAGAAATGTTGAGGTCCACCTTGGAGAGACACAAATTTCTTGACACTGGTGGAATGTGCAAAAAATATCACAAGAACTCTGGTCAAAATGGCTATGAACAGGTACCAAAATAGATTGCAAGGATGCTTCCAGGGAATGCAGTTCCTATGTGATTTCTTGAACAGGCAGTTGTGGCATTTGATACCAATGGTTTGGAGAGAAATAAAAAATAATAGCAAAATACAAGTGTCAGGGTTCCGACCGATGCCCGAATTAAATCATGAGCCTCAAGGCAAGCTTTAAAAGAAATCCAGTTATTTATTAGGAGCCTCATGTCCGCAAGGACCAGGTGGAACCAACTCTGACCTCAGTTAATTTGTATTTTGCTTCTGACCCTGTTTCCCCCTCCCCCATTCCCCAACAAAGCAATTTTGTGGGTTATAGAAATCACTCCCACCACTGGTGTTAACTCTGGATGCTGTTAACTGGGCAGTTTGAAGGAAGAGCCTCGGCACAGTGGTTAGGATGCTGTACTGCAGGTCAATTCTGCTGGCTATTGGCTGGCTGCAATTTGCAGTTCAAGTCTCACCAGACTCAAAGTTGACTCAGCCTTCCATTCTTCCAAGGTCGGTAAAATGAGGACACAGGTTGTTGGAGGCAAGAGGCTGATTCTCTAAACCATTTAGAGAGGGCTGTAAAGCACTGTGAAGTGGCATATAAGTCTGTGTGCTATTGCTATTGCTATACATTGGACTCAAGATAGTCTTCAATTGCTTTGGAAAAGGTTCAATTTACCAATATATATGCAATATCTTTGGATGAGCCTAATTTCAATGTATTTTCCAGTCGATTAAAAAAGTTTCATAATGTCTTACTAAGCATTCAGGTGTAGCCTACAAAAAGGCACAAAACATACTGTAACGGGCTGTTGCTGATTCTTGGTCATTAGATTTTTATTGTAATTTTGGAGTGTTTGTAACCATCTTCATCTTATATATCCATCTGTGAGTTGCTGAGAAAGCAGGTCAGTGTGAGTTGTTGTACTGACTTTGATGTCAGGTCAGATCATCTTCGTCAATTCTATCAAAGTTCCACCAAATTCTTCAACCTTATTTCAAAGCAACAATTGCTGGGAGGAAAGAAAACATGAGCAAGGCTTTGTGGTTCTTGATTGCCATTCTTCTCTGCTCTTCCTTAGGTGAGTAGCCAAAATAAGAGCTTTCAAACATATTTCCAGAATGAGTGTACTTTGGGGTACTGTACTCCATTTTGTCCTTGGTTGAAGCATAAACCAAGTTCCTACTGCTCTAAGTGAGAATTCTGAAGGCAGCTGGGGGAAGATTTAGGTCCCATATTTTTAATTGTTTGATAATTGTTATGTGACTTAATCGAACGGAAGTTTTTTCACTCAGTTCTACAGCTTAAAAATGAGTAGAAAAAAGTGGTGGAGATCAATACTTCAACTTCTGATGAGTACAACCAGAAATGAAACAACGAAAAACTTCGGACTCACAGTTGTGTGTCCAGAGCTGTTAAGCCCTGTTGGAATCACCACAATTTTTTTTGTTCAGACATGTCTATCATTGCAAAATACACAGTTCAATATTTTAGTTCCACAAAGTGAACCTACTCTTGAAGAACGATTATGGTTTTAAGTATTGTGGTAATCTGATACTACCCAGTTTAATTATCAGGGAAATGAATATTCTTTAATTCTATAGCTATAGAAATTGATACATCCAAGATTTTGCTGTTTCTCTGTTCACCAGCTGAAGGTCTTACTTGCTACAAATGCAACAGATTTAAAGTGGGAGTTGGCTGTAGAAGTGCACCTCAAACAACTTGTATTGCTGAACCAGGTCAAAAGTGTAAAATCATAAATACCTTTTAGGTATGTATGCTTCTACTTAAAATCTGATACTATTCAGATCAAACTATTCTCTCTGCACTCATCACACAGTTTCCAATTAAATTACAGTAGAGCATTTATGACACTTGTTTTCTCTGTGCTCTGGGTAGAGAGGAACATAGATAAGGAGTATGTAGTTGCTAGTTTCTAACTATCAAATACATTCCATTTTTACATACTGTCTCAATTCCCAGATTTCCCATGCAATTTGGGGTATGAATATCAATATTTTTGGGGGTACCAGGAAGGGGAAAGCTATTCTATTCTTGGATATGTTCCAGAGGATTTGTTGTGCAAACGATGATGTGGATATGCTAATCTATTTTCTTCTTTAATAGAAGGAAAAATGAAAAATATAGTTACCCTAGGATGCACTGACCCCAGTGAGGAATGTGATGAGACTGTTCACCATGCAGATATCGGCCCCACTGATACTGTATGTTGTAACACTAACCTCTGCAATATGCCATAAAAAAAAGCAACCCATCATGTTCTAACATCACCACCAATTCAGGATATATTTTTCTCTACCTTTTTCAATTGTTTTTTTTTCTTTCTCCAAGCTTCTGAAGGCTACGCTGCAGAAAATGATCTGATTAGTCCTTGCTTTAAAGATGTGGTGGCTTGTTTGGATTGTGCTTGTAGTATTATGGGAATTTACTAGTTCCAGTGAAGAAGCATAAATTGTGAGCTGTGTAATCCTTTAGCGTGTGCTTGTTCATTCTTCTAAATGCTTGGTCTCCTCTTTTATCAAGGAGATACGTTATGTATGTATTAAATTAAATTATGGAACTAATAATAAAATATGTCACACTTCCAGCAAATATTTAATGTAGATTGGCCTATCAATATTAAATGCTGACAACTGCAAAATGAAACCCACAAATGTCAGATATATGGACAATATTTATCCATCACTTCAATCAACAGTGCATATGATTTCAAATTGCTCCAGAATGATGTGCAAAGAAATGACTTTGGAGGATCAATTGGGGAGTTTCTGTGATTTTTGATGAGGGAAAAATCAATGCCATCAGATTCTATTTGAGGTCAACATCCATGCTGCAGTGCAGCACAGATACTCCAAACTCACTTTTCTGGTCTGGTTAAAAATGGGGGAGATTTTTTTTCCATATTCCAATTCTAACAGGATGGAAACTTTTCTGAAAAGTTCCTGGAGAATCGGATCTAAGCAACACACTTCCATCCAGCTATTTCATTGAGACTTTGAAGGGTTGAGTGTTGCAAAATAGAAGATCCCTTCCAATGTTGCAATTTCTTACAATATTGTTTCTAATACTATGTTAGAATATGATACTGTTGTATTCTATAATAGAATAGATTATTATGCTATTAGAAAGTTGTTGTGAATGAATAATACCAATAAAGTTATCTTGAGCTTGAAGTCAAGTGCAGGGTTCTGGCCCTGCACTTCTGATTGGCTGTTAATGGCAGGATCGGATTGGTCCGTTCAGGAGCATCTGATTGGCCATTAACAGGCCATTCCCATTGGTTAATGGAGCTAGCGCTCCAGGTTTGCTATTGGTTGAATAGTTAATAAGTTGCCTATGTAAGGAAGGTTATAGCAGCCCTCGAGTTGAGCTGTCACAACATGTAAATAAAGAGTTTGAAGTTCACTGTTCTACCGGCTCGTCTCCATCATTCGCACCCATGCTCCAGACTTAACACTGGCGACGAGGATGGGATTGGATGACATCTGAGCCAACTAAAGACAACTAAGCATGTGGCTGAAGCGCACAATGGCGGAACCATGTCCGGTGGCGTAGGACCACCCGCTTCGTTCGATCCAGCTCAAGAGGACTGGGAGTCCTACATGGATTGTTTTCAAATGTTTTTGGAAATGAATAATCTGAAGGATGCCACAACCGGGAAGAAATGGGCGGTATTCCTAATGCACTATGGCCCGACGGTATTCAAAATGGCCAAGGCATTAGTGAAAATGGCCGAAGTGAAGGCCATGGACTGGGACGTTCTCGAACCATTGCTAAGGGCCCACTATGCACCAACCGTTCCAATGCTCATGAGACGACACAAGTTCTATCAAAGGAACCAGTGGAAAGGAGAAAGCATCGCTGATTTCATTGCAGACCTCCGGAACTTGGGAGGCCTTTGTGATTTCACCGACCTAGAAGAGGCCTTGAGAGACCGAGTAGTCCTTGGGCTAGACGCTCTAAACGTACAGAGCAAAATAATGGCAAAGGGCGACATCACCCTTAAAGACGCCGTAGCTGAAGCTACAGCAGCGGAGGCAACCAAAAAGTCGGCTGCCCAACTACACCGAAATTGCGCTCCAGCGCACCCACCGGCCGGCGAAGTTTCACCTAATGCAGAAGGGCAGCTGAAGACAGCCCATCATGAGGACCTTTCTTCATCGTCAGACAGTGACGAAGAAGAGGTCCATCGCCTGCGGTCCGATCGGGACCGATACCCGAAGTCCCAGCAACTGTGTGCTGGCTGCGGGGCCAACCATTACTGCTCCGATTGCAAATTCCGTGACACGCTCTGCCACGAGTGTGGGAAACGAGGCCACATCGGACGGGTCTGTTGAAGCCTCCTCGGACCCAGCCAGACCTCGAAAGGTACCAATCTCCGTCAATCAACAGGGAATCGCCCTGTAAGGCGAGAACCAGCAAACCAATCCTACAGAAACTGACCTATGAGTCGTCTAACGAGACGGGAAGAGGCCCACCAAACACTCACTATTGGCCATGCCTCTTCACTAGACGCTAAGAAAATTCGAGTCAACGTGAACATTGAAAATCGGCCCTGCCAAATGGAAGTTGACTCAGGATCGTCTCTTTCAATGGTCTCATGGAAGACCCTCAAGCAACTCATCCCCACTATCCAGCGCCAAGACCTTCAATTCCAATGGCTCATGTTAAAGGACTACCAGGGGAACCGAATTCCAGTCGCAGGATCTAGTCAAGTCCGGGTTGCATTCAAGAACCGCACGGCGTACTTACCCCTGACGGTAATCAATAAGGACCGGCCTAGTCTGTTAGGCCTGCAATGGTTCGCACCACTCGGCATTGGAGTGGCAGGCATTAACCGAATCGGCGGCAGTGACTGGGAGGAAGACCTCGCCCACGAATTCAGGGATGTTTTCAAGGAAAAGCTAGGTGAGTACAAGGGGACCCCGATATTCTTTAGCCTTAATCCAAAAATAGCTCCCATCTGCCTTAAGCCTCATCGAGTTCCGTTCGCTCTAAAACCGAAAATCGACAAGCAGCTTGATAAGTTGATTGCCCAGGGAGTCTTAAAGCCAACTGACCACTCCCCATGGGAAACGCCGATTGTGACACCAATTAAGCCGGACGACTCAATTAGAATTTGTGGGGACTACCGAGCCACCCTAAACCACGCCCTACAACAGAACCCATATCCGGTGCCGGTGGTACAACACCTCCTCCATTCCCTGGGGGGGCAGAAAAGTTTTTGCTAAACTAGACTTAGCTCAGGCTTATTAGCAACTGCCGGTTGACGAAAAAACGGCACAGGCACAGACTATTGTAACACACCGAGGTGCCTTTAAGTGCACGCGGCTCCAATTCGGAGTCAGTGTAGCCCCAGGGATCTTTCAGAGCCTAATGGAGAGACTATTGCAGAGGATCAAGGGCGTTGTCCCCTATTTTGATGATGTGCTCATTGCTGCCCCCACTCCAAAAATCTTACGGGAGCGTTTATGACTGGTATTATGAAAATTCCAGGAAGCAGGCCTGAAAGTCAAAAAAGATAAGTGCAAACTGTATACCGATCGTGTTGAATTCTTAGGGTACTTAATTGACAGTCAGGGTATTCACCCTACTGATAGCAAATTGAGAGCAATAAAAAACACTCCCAGACCGCAGAACAAGAGTGACCTCCAGGCGTTCTTAGGCCTCATCAATTTCTATAATGTATTCTTGCCACACAAGGCGACTGTCGCTGAACCTTTACACCGTCTATTAGATAAAAAAGCAATTTGGGTATGGGGTCACAAAGAAGAGCAGGTGCTCCGTAATGTGAAAAAACTACTGACTTCGGACGCCGTACTAATGCAGTACAATGAGACTTTGCCAATAAACATTACATGTGATGCATCGCCCTTCAGAGTGGGTGCCATTTTGAGCCATGTGTTACCTAATGGTAACGAAGCCCCTGTTGCTTACTTCTCAAAGACGCTCTCAAAAACCAAGCGAAATTACAGCCAGATCGATAAAGAAGCCCTGGCAATTGTATCAGCTGTTAAAAGATTTCATGAGTATGTGTACGGCCGGGTTTTCACCATTGTAACTGACCACAAACCATTGCTGGGTATCATCGCTGGGGACAAGCCAACTCCCTACATACTTTCTCCCAGAATGACCCACTGGTCAGAATTCTTGGCTGCCTACAATTATCGGCTACAATATCATCCCGGTAAAGCCATTCCCCACGCCAACGCACTGAGCCATACACCGCTCCCTGAAACTATCAATGATCCTGCACCAACGATGACAGCATTGCAGATTGAAACATTCCACACGCCGCCATTACCTGCCCGTGACATCGCAAGAGAAACAAAACGCGACCCCATCTTGGCGCGAGTCCTCACATGGGTGGAACGCAGATGGCCTTTGGACCAAGTACCAGACGACTTTGCACCATTCAAAAGTCGTCAAACAGAGTTGTTCTCGCAGAAGGGCTGTGTCATCTGGGGTGATAGAGTCGTTATCCCAGAACGACTCCAACAGACACTGCTAAGAACCTTGCACGATGGCCACCCTGGCATCATGCACATGAAGGGCCTCGCACGAAGCTATGCGTGGTGGCCAGGCATCGACAGACAAATCGAATCGTGGGTTAAAACTTGCAAGAGATGCCAAGAAGTAAGCAACGCTCCACCAAAGGCAACCCCAACCGAATGGGAGATGCTGCGGGGACTCTGGTCCCACATCCATCTGGACTTTGCTGGGCCAACCAAAGGCCACACGTTTTTGCTAACCATCAACGCCTACTCGAATTGGCTCGAGATTCACCGAATGAGCAACACGACCACTGACGCGGTCATCAAAAGACTGGAAAGACTTTTTGCAACCCACGAATTACCAGACGTTCTGGTATCCGACAACGGGCCCCAATTTACTGCGCTGTCTTTTGAGCAGTACCTGACTGACCGCGGTATTTGACATGCGCTCACTTCGCCTGAGCACCCTGCTGCCAATGGTAGGGCTGAGCGAATGGTACAATTCATCAAAAAGACTCTCCAAAAGATAGATTACGACAACATCGATGAGAAAATCAACCGGATCCTTTTCCTGCAGCACATCACACCTCACAGCGTCACCAACAAAACTCCTGCCGAGCTGCTAATGGGACAAAAGCTCCGATCCCACCTCGATCGGTTACACCCAGCCTACGAACCGGAAAAGCCACTCGGATCCAGCGGCCAATGCCGTACCTTCCAGGTAGGCGATTTAGTATTCTCTGGAAATCATCTTGAATGCCATGACTCACATCAACCCTATCAGAGCCTCAGGAGACATGTCCATGGTCTCCACAAGCTCTATTGGTAGCGCGGAGGGTGAATGGAGGTGAGAGTCATTGGACACACTGAGAAACGTCTCAGCATCATCTTAGTTGCTCTCCAGGAAATCATTTCTAACCTGTCAATCTCTTTAAATATCTAAACCTACATAAATATCACATCCAGAACAGACCACACAGAGAAGTTCCCTGAGGATGGGTCCAGCATGAGTCTGAAAGCTTGGAAGACAAAAGTTCTGGTCCTGGTGACTGACCCAGTTTGGATCATGCAACTTCATCCCGGGACATATGTATTTGCCTTCATTCATGAGTCCAAGTACACATCTAAGCAAAGAGGCATCACAACTTCATTTATCTTTGATACAATACTTCTTCTAATGCAGGCCACATCTAGGAAATGTTTCACACTTCTGACTGATGTTCAGACCGGTTGCTGGTAACAAAAGAACTTTCTCAAGAGGCAATTAGACTTTCTTTGTTTTTCTTTGAAGATGTTTTGCTTCTCATACAGAAAGTTTCCTCAGTTTTGACTCAGGACTGAACAAAATTCTTGGATGAGAAGTAAAATGTCTTCAAGGAAAGACAAAGAAAGTCCAGTTGCCTCCAGTTACCTTTGGGACAACAATGATTTGGATGACTGAGAATTTCCTTTTTTTTAATCAAAGTTTTTATTTTTTATAACAAACATACAAACAGAACATAAAAACATAAAACCCTCTTTCAATTATATACATACAGTGTGTCAGTTGGTTACAATCTTTTGTGCTGTCCTTTTTTTAACCATTACTCACAAGTTATATAAATTCTCACTTTATCAACTAGCTTGTGCTTATATAATATCAATTATTAAACATTCATTTGACTAAACTATTTTTCCATCATTTTATACGAGATATTCTAAATTTCATTATGATTTAATCTTATACATTCATCCAATGGTTATATATTTTATGTTGTATTCTATATCAATCTATTAACTTTTATTGTAAGGCTTACAATAAAACTATTTCTTTACCATGTCTTTTTATCTAACTATTGATAAAATAAATCCCATATCATATAAAATTGTTTATCCTCTTGTTCTCTAATTTCAAAAGTCAATTTACTCATTTCGGCACAGTCCATGATTTTCTTAATAATTTCCTCCTGCATAGGTATTTTTTCATTTTTCCAATTCATAGCAAATACAATTCTAGCTGCTGTTAAAACATTTACAATCAAATATTTCAATTCTTTATGATATATTTCCAGTATGATTCCCAATAAAAATACCTCAGGTTTAAAGTCTATGTGTTGTTTTATCATTTTTTCCAAACATGTGTGGATTATAGTCCAATATCTTTTTGCATCCGAGCATGTCCACCATATATGGTAATATGAACCAGGTATCTGATGACATTTCCAACATTTATCTGATTTATTCTTGAATGTTCTGTAATGATATATCCTCTTTTGTATTTTCTTTAAAGAAAAAAGTCAATTCTCTCTCTATTTTCTGTTTAAAATCTTTTACCTTTAATATTGTATTATTTAAAGTCCATCTAGATCTCCTTTTTTGTCCTTTCCATACAAGTGTTATTGGATTGTGATCTGCCCAGGTACTTGTTTCTATTTCAATGTCTTGTGTGTTAGAAAGCAATTCTGTTGACATCCATATCATATCTATTCTAGAGCATGATGCATGTTTATTTGAATAAAAAATATATTATTTTCTGCATTTCTCTCCCTCCATGCATCTTTTAAGTTTATCTCATCTACCATTCAAAAAAGGATTTTGGCAATGTATTTCTAGCTTTCTTTGCTGTTTCTTGTGTTTTATAGTCCAATTTATCATTTATTATTCCATTAAAATCTCCCATCAGACAAATATTGCATAGTCCAGTTCAATTATTTTCTTATGTAATTTCCTGTAAAAATCTTCTTGATTATCATTTGAGGCATAAATTGCTATTAAAGGTACCTTTAGATTATTGTCCATTATCTCCACCATCAAAATCCTTCCATCAACATCTGTATATATTTGTTCCACAGGGATTGTACCTCTAATGTATAACACCACTCCTCTCTTTTTACACTGTGTCAATGCTGTAAATAATTTCCCTAATTTTTGTTGTTTCAATATATAATCATATTATTTTTAAATATGTACTTCTTGTAGGCACATTATATCAAATTTTAATTTCTCTAACTTATGAAATATTTTTCTTCTTTTAGTAGCTGAATTAAGTCCATTTATATTAATTGTAATCAGTTTTCTCTCATCCATTTTAGACATAAAAGAAGGATTTGTTGCTCTAGTAGATCTTGGTTCTCATTGCTCTCTGGGTACACCACCTACAGCTCCTTCTTTTTCAATTACTGCTATGCATTCCTCTTGGAATTCAATTAACTGAAATACTGCAAAAATGGTTAGAAAATTATTAGCTTGCAAGAATAAAGGGATGATTGAATTTTAAAATGGAAGATAGCTTTTGGAGGCCACCATTTGTAGAGATAAAGTAGCAGAATAGGGAATAGAAGAAAGATAATTTTTCTTAAATATGCTCCTTTTTGTATCAGTTCACCTTTCTGCTATTCATATGCTGATTTCAAGGCATACGTTTGGCCCAAGGAAATCTCCAATTGCTTGGAAAATGGTACAAATGTATCATAAGATACACAGAGAGTGGAGGAGAAGAATCCTAACAGAACTTGGGTCTTACCAATTGGAGCATAATATCTGTGACTGAATCTAATTTCAGTGCATTTTCTGGTCGATTAGGAAGTTTTTCATAATGTCTTACTTGAGCATTCAGGTGTAGCTTACAAGGAGGCACAGAACATATTGCACCAGTCTATTGCTGATTCTTGGTCATTAGATTTTTATTGTAATATTGGAGTCTTTATAACACCACCTTTGTTATCCAGAGAACTTACATCCATCTGTGATTTGCCCAGAAAGTACGTCTGTGTGAGTTATAAAAGTGATTTCGATAAGAGGTCAAGATCATCTTCATCAATTCTATCAAAGTTCCACCAAATTCTTCAACCTTATTTCAAAGCAAGAAAGTCTGGAAGGAAAGAAAACATGAGCAAGGCTTTGTGGTTCTCAGTTATCATCCTTCTCTGCTCTGCCTTGGGTGAGTAACCAAAATCAGCGGTTTGAACAGTATGGCTGCAATGGGTATATTTTTTTGAGTATACCGTACTCATTTTGTCCATTTAGTTAAGCCATAAACCAAGTGTCCCACTGCTTATAAATGAGCACACATTTTCCGAAGAGTGGTTTATGTTCCATATTTTTAATTTTGGGGGCAGTTGTTGCACCCTGAGCATTTAACCCCTTTGGAACCACCACAACATTTCTGTGGAAACATTTTGACCATAACAAAATACTTTCTCACACATACAAAGTTCAATATTTCACTGCCATAAAGTGAACCTGCACTTGAAAAGTAATGGTGGCTTTAAGTACATCATGGTAATCTCAGGCTTACTACCCAGTTTCTGTATCAGGGAAACAAACTTAGGCTAGGAATGAGAAAAAGAAGGGGCTTACTATATTCTAAATTCTTTACATTTCCTTCACTGATGTACACACTTTCCATGTCATAAGTGATGGTGTTGTTTCCATGGAGCCTTTAAGAAACATAATGCAAATCTATAATTTTCCACTTGAACCCAGATTTTCAGAAAGTTGCACAGCATTGTGGAATCACAGATCACCATTCGATATTAAAAAACTTTGTTTATCTTGAACATTTGTTGCATTCTTTAAATGTAGTTGTCCTTGTGAATGAATGAAAGCCTCCCTCTCATTTTTTTTTTCCAGTTTCATTATTTTGCCTACAAGTCTATTGGTACCAACTACCTAGTTAAAGTTTGGGGAAATGAGAAGTAAATAAACTTTGGAGCTGTGGAAATTAATTATATTTATGCAATTCCTATCTTGCTTCTTCTTTTTCCAGCAGCTGAAGCTCTTACCTGCAACAAGTGCAGACAATTTAAGATTGGATTTGGTTGTGTCACTAAGGAACTATCATCATCTTGCACTGCTAAACCAGATCAAAAATGTAAAGTTGTGAAATCTTTTCTAGGTATGTATATTTGTACTTAAAATCTGATATTATTCAGATAAAAACATTCCCTCTGCACATGACACACAAACCCATTAAAATACATTTGAGTATTTATGAACCTCTTATTTTCTGTGCTTTGTGTAGAGAAGAAAACAGAGAGGAGGTAAGTAATTTGTAGTTTTGAATTATCAAATCCAATACACTCCATTTTTACAGATTTTCCCAATAAGGTACTCAGGATTTGTGGTGCAACCAGCAACGTAGATTGTGCAACCAATGATGTAAGTGTGCTAATCTATTTTCTTCTTTTACAGATGGAACAATCAGAGGTATAATTACACAAGGTTGCACAAAATCAATTGAAGAATGTGGCCTGACTGTTTTCGATGAAACAGTGGGCCCCATGAATACAATATGTTGTGATGACCGTGACTTCTGCAACACAGAGTAAACAAAGCAGTCATGTTGTTCCAACATTACTCTCAATTCACCACATATTTCTCTATACTACTTTTATTTTTTTTCCCTTCTTCAAGCTTCTAAAGGCTATGCTGCAGAAAAATGTCTGATTAGACCATTGCTTTAAAAATGTGGGATATTTTGGGACATGGTTGTAGTACTATAGGTGTCTAAATTGTGAAACTAATGACATAACACGTCACTTTTCTTCAATCAACCTCTTAATATACATTTGCCTATCAATATTAAGTCTTGACATCTGCAAAATACAAACCACAAATTGTGTTGATCTGCTTGTCTGTCATCTAATGACTCTAATAAACACTTGACTAAGAGGACAAATTGTTGAGTATTCTTTCAGAAATCATTTGCATTTCTTTTGCTTGATTCTGGTTGGATCACCAGAAGCTCACTACTGTCTCCAAGATAATTACTATGATATATATTGTCTTGTCCAAATAGAGAAGGAATGATGGTATGCAAGAAATGCACAGAACCACTTGGAATAGTTTCAGGAAAAGGACAGAATTGCTGAGAGGCATCTGTCATTTTTTTATTGCTTCATATACGTATATCCAGAAGAAAATTCATGAGTTTTGTTCTAAGTCATTAGTTCTCAATCACTGGTACACATACCACGTATAAAACTCAGAAGTAGTCTAGAAGAGGCTCAGTGTCAGTAACTGAAATGTGAAGTCTTGATCACTTATTTTAAGTACTATGATAAGGAGAATATTTGTAGCTCAAGATTGAACTATAGGGTCCTTGGTGGCCTCTGAGCATGGCTGTTTTCTTGCAGGCATTTCATCAATGTTAATGAAATATCTGCAAGAGCACCACAATGTTTGGAGAGCTTCAAGGATACCCTATTCAATAATAAATAACACAAAACTTTTATGAAACAAGCAAGCTAGTAACCAGCATCATCATATTTCATGGAGATGGCAAAGTACCTCATTTGGAGTAGAAAACCTGGAGAAACCAGACAAAAGATAATTTTTGCAAAATATGCTCATTTTCTGCCTCAAATTGTCTTTTATCTCTTAATCTGGCAATTTCAAGGCATATGTTTGGCCAAGAAAGTCTCCAACACCTCCCTGAAATGGTAAAAGTGTCTTCATGAGATACAACCAGAAGGGGGAAGAAAGGTCCTAACAGAACTTAAGTCTTACCAAGAGAAGCATAATATCTGTGGGTAAGTCCAATTTTAGTGTATTTTCCATTTGAAAATAAAACATAAAACATAAAAAATGTTCATAATGTCTTAATCAAGCACTTAAGTGTAGCCTACAATGAGGTGCAGAGCATACTGTATTGGAGAGTTGCTGATTCTTGGTGATAAGATTTTTGTGATAATTTTGGAGCATTTACTGTACGATATTAGCATACTCCGAAACCCCCACAACCAATTGGTCCAGACCAGCGAAGACCTGATTGGTTGAAGGGTCGGCCGTGATTAGAGCGCTAGGAATTATTGCGATTGGCTGTGCTGATCACGGGAGATTCAAAGTGCAGCCATTGGCTGCCGAGCTGCAAGCCAGCCCTATATGAAGGGCTGCCGCGGCTTGCATTCTGAGACGATTACCAATACCTAATAAAGAGCTGAACTCACTTACAGGGTCTCGCGTCTCTGTCGAACCGATCCACTTCAAATCTAACACTGGTGACGAGGGTGGGATCGTGAGACAAGGAGACCATCCAGCATGTGGCGAGGTGGCATGCAACAACAAGCAGAATGGCCGGAATCAACTCACCACTCGCTCCCTTCAACCCTGCTACTGTGGTATTGTTGGTTAGGTCTTCAGCAACCCCCAATCCTTAAAAAGCAAAACAAAGAGACATTAACAAGTCTTCCTTGTTTCACTGTAACTGTTGCGTTCAATAGACTGACCCACAGTCTTCACTCTGGTCTGCGCTTCTGGTGGGAGCGTGGACCGCTCCCATTGGTCAATGCCGTTTGACAGCCGGCTATAAAAGGAGCTGTCAAACGGGATCAGCTGTTGCCACCAGCTGACTGCCTGTTAGCCCGGCAGCCGCAACAACCCTTTATTCTTTGTAATAAAGTTACTTGACGTTTGTTCCGTGTCTGCCTCAACTCATTACCCGTCACTCCACAACACTGGTGACGAGGGCGGGATACAAATAAGAGGCAGCCGGACAAGAACCGCTGAGCTCAGTCACTTTCAAAAAGCCGAAGTCACTATGAGCTGATTGTCACAGTCACTGACGCTACTCGCGAGCACGAAATTCAGCTTCCCCGCTGAGGAGACAAGCACCGCCAATACGAGATGACTTCGAACCCTGCATTCCTGCCTTTTAGACCGACGGCTGAGACTTGGGAGTCCTACAGGAACTATTTTGACTGCTTTCTGGATGCTATAGACCTAGCTAACGCTACAGCCCATAGAAAAAAAGTCCTACTTCTTAAGTTTTTGCGGAGCCGCAGTATTTGACACTGCCACAGCATTGGTAACTCCATGGACTATCCCTTGGGAGGAATTACAGGAGATGCTTTCCAATCACTATTCCCCTAAGCCACCCCAAATTGCCAGAAGGCATGCCTTCAGGAAATGAATTCAGGCTGAAGGAGAAACTATTAGTGAATACATGGCTGCCCTATGGTCAGCTGCCTTGCATTGTGGATTTAGAAACTATCTGGAGGACATGCTTTTAGACCAAATAGTCTGTGGAGTCAGGGATTTAAGGCTACAAAGGCGACTATTAGCCAAACGAGACTTAACCCTGGCAGTAGCCATTGAAGAATCACAGGCTGCTGAGCTATCTGTGCTTTCAGCAGCAGAAATTCAGGGAAACCCCATTAGACAGAGTAGCTCAGCCATTCATTATGATGAGGTTTCTCTAGAAGAAGGCTCTGAGGAAGCTAACGATGTAAATCACCTCAGGCAGCAGAAGCCCCTTCAAGAGGAAATTAGGCCAAAACCCTTCCTACCCCCCCCCAGCAGCCCACCTGCCTAAGCTGTGGAGGAAACCACCTCAGGGCATCCTGCAAGTTCAGGAATGCCATCTGTAAAAATAAAATAAAATACTAAAATAAAATAAAAACAATAAAATATAAAATAAAAACAATAAAATAAATACAATGCAATAAAATAAAATGGTTTATTTTGTATCTTTCTCTGCACTTCTGTAACCACCAATACAATATTATGTCATACAATAATACATGCAGCTTTTATCTGCCTGGAATATCCTCTTAAAATTATAAGCTAGATTTGCACAACAAACCAGCATCCTAGAATGTAGATATTCTACTTCTGCCAGCTTGAAGGCCACACTGAGCTTTCTTTGCACAGTGAAGTTACACTCTAAATGTTGGTTCCCCAAAGGCTACACATACCTTTTTTGAACCACAGGCTTAGGGTAGACTCTTTGGTTCTTTTGTTGCCAATTGTAATTAATTCAATAAAACATGGCTAAATTAGTCCCCCCACCTTTACAGAATGCTCTTCAGATACAGTATGTTGGTTACAACTTCCAACACCCAATTTACCAAAGTTATTGAAACCTACAGATTAAGAGAATAGTAAAATGGGAGAATACCGGCTTGAAGAAAGTTGGTTTATAGCCTTCCTTAATTTGGGAGAAATTTTAGCAGGAGTGGGTTGGTTTTCTTTAAGACTGAAATTTTATTCTAGGTGCAAGGCTTACTTGATTGGTCCAAGGAAAGGTTAAACACCTGCTTTCCTTTTATAAAGGATATCTGCTCAAAGCAGGTTTAGTGGTTCTTTCTGAAACTTTGGTAAGTTACTTGCATGAAAATTTTATATGCTGAGCTGAACTTTAAAAAATGGGAAAAAATTATACATTCTTTTGTTTGTGCTTGGTTTCAAAAAATTTGCCATCTAGTTTGTGTGTTTTTTTCTTGTTTATTCAGCTGAAAACAGTATCTGAAAGAACAACTAATTGGACTTGGGGTTTCCATTTAAAAATTAAAGTAGAAAGGAAAAAAATTGTGAGAGAAACTTTGGGGAAGTTAACCAGGATAAAATGTTAACTTGATAGCAGATCCACTTAGTAACAGGATAATCTAGATACCATTGCAGTAGGTTGTGTTATGGATCTGAGACTTTATTTGACCTTTGGTAGTAGTTATTTTCAAAATATTCACTTGAGATAATCTCTTTTAAAATGTTTTAAGAAGTAAGAGCACATTCTTTTTCAAGAAATGTTTTATACCTCTTTGCAGATGAAATGGTTTTATCTTATTCCTGAACTCAATTGTAGTTGCACTCTTATGTATTTTGATTATTTGCAGGTGAGTTAGATGAGCTTAAGACCCAAAGGTGCTTTTTCAAGAGGCAACTGGACTTTTCTTTGTTTTTCTTTGAAGACGTTTTGCTTCTCATCCAAGAAGTTTCTTCAGTTGCCTCTTGAAAAAGCATCTTTGGGATAACTATGACCTGGGTGCCTGAGAATCTCCATAGACATGAACCTAAGACATTTAGCCACTGAAAATAGATATACAATGCTTTTGCTCAATTCAAACTGCAATTAAATTCTCAAAGAAGCAAGCTGGGGTGCTATTTCACACAGCTCAGATGCTTTTGCAATACATTTTGAATGCTCCATCTGCTAACTGTCTAGAATTTACACGGTCTCTTGTCTTTGTCTTTAAAGAGGATCTTTCTCAAAGCAATGGCCTTGGAAGCCAGCTCTGCTACTAATGAGAGTTTTTGTTCCGAAAAACCTGTTTGTGTAATCTGGGGTAAGAAATATTTTCTCTGGATTTGATCTAATCTAAGCCATCCATAAGAGAAAGTGAGTTGGCCAATCAATTTTCTAACTTCCTCTTTCACTATTCAGGATGTCAGCTCAACAAGGAGAATCCAGTCTATACATTTGATACTCCAGAAGAGTGGTCTTGTGAGCAGCAGTTAGCTCTAAGAACAGTAAGTGAATAGCTGGACTTTTTTTTTAAGGAGGTGAAATCTAAGGGGTTGGAGGTCAAAACGTTCTTCGCCAGTCCCCCTGCTTCACATCTATTTTCTTCTCACGGCCTCCCACATCAGTCATTTTCTTTTCCTCTGTTGATATTAAAGCACGGTTGAATGCAAAGCATTGAAATAATGTTGGGTCTTATAGTTTAACAGCTTAGTTTCATAGCATTCCATTTTTTTTTAAAGTTACCAATTTGGGACATTTTGAATACTGAATTATAGTTTGCTCCTTTAAAAGACTCTGGGTGAGGGGTTTCTATGTTTGTGAATATCCAGAGAAACATGACAGATATGAAACAGTCAGGTTGCATAAGGCTTCGTGTGCAATTTCCTTTAGATCCAGGATCTTTATGGAATATATGTGGGATGCATGTAGACACACATTGAGAAAAATGGACAGTGTCATAGAAGTATTGTAAGCAGTAAATAAACTTTTTTTTTTCTTAATCATAACCATAAATAGTTTCTCCCATTCAAATGGTTAGGAATATTTCTGCTTTGTTTACAACATTCAGAAGTGTGGAACTAAGGCTAACTCAGCCTTACATCCTTCAGAGGTGGGTAAAATGAGGACCCAGATTGTTGGGGGCAATAGGCTGACTCTGTAAACCTCTTAGGTCTGTAAAGCACTTATAAAAGAGTATATAAGTCTAAATACTGTTGTTATTTGAATTTATATAAACCTTAAACATTGGGTTATTCAATAGAATGAAACAAGTTTATGCAGCATATTAAGTCAAAACTTCACCTTCAGGAGATGTACATCTAGGATTTATGAGGGCTAAAATGAATGTATTTCTCTGACCATGGTCAGAGGTTGTCGGGTGGTGATAAACTGTCTCTAGAACTCTATATTCAGAAATAATGAGGGTCCTTAAGATATTGTTAGCCTTGGTGACCCTGCCTTTCTTTCAAGTAGATCTGCCTTGGGGAAAATGCCAAGGATGAATTCCATGTTGTAGAGATCATGCCGCCAAAGAGTAGCAATATTTCTACTCCAGTGCGTATTGCAACCTTGAAACTTTCTATACTTCCAATGGTGAGTGATATCATAATAGTTTTTTTAAAGAACTTCTCATTTGGTAGATCATTCCAAACACCTTCTAAAACTAGCTTCTCCTCTAAAGTTTTCTCATGACCATACTTTAAAACATTTATCTCATGTAGTTCAGCTATAGTGCCCCTTGACCTCATCCAATATATGCAACAGTAGACTTTGCTAGCCACTGTTTAGTCAGATACAGAGTAACAGAGTTGGAAGGGACCTTGTAGACCATCCAGTTCACACACCCCCAAGCAGACCCTACATCATTTTTGACAGATGGCAGTCCGGCTTTTTGAAAGCTTCCAGTGATGAAGCTCCCAGAACTTCTGAAGGCAACTTCTGTTCCATTGGTTGATTGTTCTCAGTGTCAGAAAATTTCTCCTTATTTCTAGGTTGAATCTCTCCATCAGTTTCCATCCATTATTCCTTGTCTGGCCTTCGGGTGCTTTGGAAAACAGCTTAACCCCTTCCTCCTCTCTGTGGCAGCCCCTCAAATATTGGAAGACTGCTATCCTGTCTCCCTTGGTCCTTCTCTTTACTAGACTAGCCAAGCCCAGTTCTTGCAACTGTTCATTGTATCTTTTAGTCTCCAGTCCCCTAATCATCCTGGTTGCTCTTCTCTGCATTTTTTTTCTAGAGTCTCAACATCATTTTTATCGTGGGGTGACCAAAACTGGATGCAGTATTCTAGGTGTGGTCTTACTAAGGCTTTATAGAGTGGTATTAGTACCTCACTTTATTTTGATTATATCTCCATGTTAATGCAATTTAGGATTGCATTGGCCTTTCGGCTGTCAAGTTTGTATTAAAGGTTTTTTGCTTAATTGAAATGTTGAATTGCTTCTCAGACTATGAATTTTTATGTTCTCTAGGCTACGCTAGCAGGGCTTGATTTGACTCCTCCCATCACATTTAGGCTAAAATCAGGATCTGGACCTGTGTATCTTGCTGGACAACACGTAACAGGTAAAATGATGAGTCTGCCTATCAAGATGAGGTGGATCAGCTGCTTTCATGGTGTGGAGACAATAACTTGGTCCTTAACACCAATAAGACCAAGGAGTTTATAGTGGACTATAGAAGGAATAGCTCAGACATCTAGCCCTTGCTTATCAATGGAAACCAAGTGAAGCAAATGGCCAGACGGTACAGGATAATAAAAACAAGGACAAATAGGCTGAAAAACAGCTTCTACCCTAGAGCAGTAGCTATATTGAATTCTACTATATAGTGCAATATTAATGCAATATCAGTTTTGCATCAGGAGTTTTCAATTCAATTATATAGACTGCAAAGGATGTGTGTTTGTGTTTTATTTTTATAGTTACAATGTACACTAAAGATGGCATTCAATTTTGTTGTATAAGGTACAATTACAATAAAGTAAACTAAACTAAACTAAAAAAAATCCAAAGTTCTTGAGACAATCTGAAGTTGATCTTGGGTTCTATTAAATGGGTCTTCAGATTATATATTTAATTTCTGAAAACGTATTTTCTGCTGGTTAATGACTGCAATAAAGTGACTTGAATTTTGAAAACATATTTGTCTAATATGCGATCCATAGCTGCCTTGTTGTGATTGCCTGAAGATTGGTTTAAGATTAGGTTCATACATTGCATAGATATATGTTTGGATTGATTTGGGATTAATGCACTGTGAGAACCCAGCAACTATAAATTAGAAACTATCAGTGAACTGTGAGCTGTATGCTGATATGTTTTATGAATCAAAAGTCATCATAGTTTTAATAACAAACCATGGCTGGTTGTAATCTGCAAACGTGTGTTTATGCATGAAAGCCAAAGTAGTATAGTGGTTAAGGTACTAGATGAGTAGCACATTTGAGTCCTTCTTTACAGACAGAATCTGGAAGAGCGACTGGGAAAATATATAGCCACCAACCCACATTGTATCAGCAAGGAATATTGCAGTCAATAATAATCTAGATACCTTCATTCAGTAATGGATTGGTTTGGGCTGAAGATATACATATATAATCCAGGCCTAGGAAAGATTTAATTGCAAATATTAAATGCATGAACTTATATTTGCTTCAGCCCTTCCTCCCACTACCTTTTCTAGGAAAAGTCTGCAAGAAAAATATCTAAGCCAGATTTAGTTGAATCTTGAGCCTTATATTGAAACATCAACTATATTTAATAGATTGTTTTTCAGCAGTTTTCCATAAATGCTGTAAAGCTATAAATAGAAATGATGTGGCTGGATAAGGTATCTCTTCTCCAAAAACAGAATCAAGCTGATTTAAATAATCATATTGCTCTGCAAAATGGGATTTATTGTGGATTGTGATCTGGCAATAATTGAGGGGTTCATATGTGTGGTAGAAAAAAATCTGAAGGTCTGGACATCAACTTCCCAGCTTTATATGGTTTATCGGGAACGGCAAGTTCTCAGAACTGATTTTTGTATGTAGAATTGAAGATGTGATAATAAAAAAATAATTCAGACTGAGTATAGCTCTAGGGGGCAGCGCTCATCTTTGTTACAAAGCTGAAGAGCCACGCTGTCCGAAGACGTCTCCGTGGTCATGTGGCTGGCATGACGAAATGCCAAGGGCACATGGAACACTCTGACCTTCCCACCAAAGTGGTCCCTATTTTTCTACTTGCAATTTTACATGCTTTCAAAGTGCTAGCTTGGTAGAAGCTGGGACAAGTAATGGGAGCTTACTCCATTATGCAGTGCTAGGGATTCGAACTAACAAACTGCGGACCTTTCTGATCGACAAGTTCAGCGTCTTAGCCACTGAGCCACCGTGTCCCTCTAGTATAGCTAGAGTATGACTTACAGCTAATCCCAAAGGTGTTTTTTTTTTCCCAAGGGGCAACTGGACTTTCTGGTTTTACTTTGAAGATGTTTCACTTCTCATCCAAGAAGCTTCTTCAGCTCTGACTGGATGGTGGGGAATGGAAGGATTTATACTCCTTGCAGATAGCTGGTCATTTGCCTTCTTTTAGCAGGTCATTAAAATCACCTGGAGGTTTATCTGTGTCCTCAGGGTCACCTGAGTGGTGCAAATTAGTGTGTAGCTTTCTTGGCACTGTTGAAAGGACTGTGTTGTAGATTGGAGGTAGATGATGTCTATCCCCCCCTCTCTGTTGCGAGAGAGCTGTTCAGTTTTGAGATAGATGGCCTCTTTAACCTCTCTTTCAAACCAGTGATCCTTCTCTGTCCAAAATATGGACTTTGTTGTCTTCAAAAGAGTGGTCTATGTCTTTTAAGTGCAGGTGGACTGGTGAATCTAGTCTTGATGTGTTTGGGCCATGCATTTATGAAACTTGATGTGTTTCTCCTGTGTTGGGCCATGCGTTTATGAAGTGGTTGTTTGGAAACAAACGTTCGAAAAAGCACCTTTGGGACCTGGATGACTGAGATCTCCATAGACATTTAGAGTATAGCTAATGTTCCATTTTATATGTCCTTTAAAGAAAATTGCCTGTGGCTGCAGTCAAGGCAGTTTTCATAAAACTAGCAACGTCTCCTTACAGTTGGCTTGCAGTGGAATGGAGATGGTGATCAAGAGAGAGAATCTTCTTCTTCATCACAGCAAAGTTATGATTCAGAAAGCTCTTCCACGGAAGACTCACCTGTAAAACCTGTGAAACATTCATCCAGCAAGCGTGTACCTTCAACCAAGAAGGGACAAGAACCCCCTGTTCCGGAACCAACTCTGGTAAAGCTAGAAAGAAACAGTTAGATTTTAATGCACAAATAAGCAGCTAATAAGTTGATTCGCCTGTTTTCTATATATAAGAGGCCTTCATTCTGCAGTGGCTAAACAATGGCTAAAATGATGGTGATGATCTCTCTCTCTCTCTCTCTCTGTCTCTCTCTCTCTGTTTCTCTCTGTCTCTGTCTCTCTGTCTCTGTCTGTCTGTCTTTTTCTTTCTCTCTCTGTCTCTCTCTCTCTGTCTCTCTGTCTCTGTCTCTGTCTCTCTTTCTTTCTCTCTCTGTCTCTCTATCTCTGTCTCTCTCTGTGTCTCTCTCTGTCTCTCTTTCTTTCTCTGTCTCTCTCTCTGTCTCTCTGTCTTTGTCTCTCTGTCTGTCTTTTTCTTTCTCTCTCTGTCTCTGTGTCTCTCGCTGTCTGTGTCTCTCTGTCCCTCTGTCTCTCTCTCTCTCTCCCCCCTCCCTCTGTGATCCACTAAATTATCCTTGGAGAGAATGCAGTCTGATGTGACCAGAATGAACATTAAATTTTAGGCTGATCCATTTTTATTTACCTCAATGCTGGATGATCATGTGATCATCTAAGAAATATATATCTTATAAATAGAAAAATAATTATACTGGCAAATGAACTTCAAGTCAATATTTACTTACCTGACAGGGTAAACAGAAGGTCCATAGGCAAACAAAAAAAGTAAGTGGGAGCAAGAGGGACTTTTGACTTCCTGTAGGCTTCCTCAGTGACTCTGCTAGAGGGAACATGTCAAGAAGCATTAGAAATCATGATCATATGACTGCAAGGTTGCTGCAATGGTCACAACTTTGTGAGCAAAGCTGGCCTGAACATTGTGGAAATTTTAATTCTGCAGCAGTAATGTCTCCCAGATTTTTTAATTTTTTAATTTCTTTAAGTTAACAGATTTTGATTAAAAAATTGTTGAGGTATAATGCACGCAAGCACCCAAAATGCAATTATGTGACACTGTGTGTGTGTGTGTGAGTGTGAGTGTGTGTGTTGGCAGCTATTGTAACTTTGAAATTGGATTGTAAGTAGCTTAATGGAGTCTGCTGGAACTTAAAATGGTTGCTTGAGTGAGTGATCGGTTGTACATTAAGGATTCCTGTTTTAAATGTCCATGGGTGGCATTACTATACACATATAACTGAATGCCTTGGTTTTTTCCTACAGACAAAAAAAGGAAACCGAGGAAGGAAGCCTACTGTTAAGGGGGAACTCCGGCTTTAAATTCCCAGAGAAGGTGAAATAGATGTGGCTTTCTTGAACAAACACATTTGATGGAGATGGAGACCCTTTTCAAATCCAAAGAGATTATCTGAAGAAGAGGTTTCTTCCCATATTTTTTTCCATAAATCATTCACTTATTAGACATGGGCACTTCATCCCTAAAGCAAAAACAGATAGGATGAAACCTTGTTTTCAAACCTTTGCATTTCTGGAAATGAGAAGTTTTTTTCCTCCTAACACAAAATGAATGGCTATAAAAACAGTAGGTACAATGTGTGCGTGATTTAGGAATGATCAGGCTCCATTTTCAATTTCAGGAACTGTACGAGAAGCCATTAGAAAGTACAATATGCATCTTCCTCTACTTTTGCTTCTTCCATGCAATCTAAATTTGACTAGTAAGATAAGTTGGCAAGATCTGAATGACAAAATGGAAACACTGCAATGGAGGAAAAAGAATGCCATAAACCAGTAGAGGTTTGGCAGAAGGACAGATTGAAGCATTTGGAAAGGGATAGATATATATGTCACTCACCTCACCTCACCTATCCCGTGACCTCTTTTGAGGTCGTTGGGGTGCCTGCGAAGATTTAACCACCACGCTTCTCCATCCGTCTCTGTCCTCCACTGCTCTCTGGGATGCTGCCAGGTTCAAGCCTGTCCAATCATGGATATCATTCTCCCATCTCCTTTGTTATGTCACTATGTTCTTGTAAAAGAATTAAACATTCATATCAATATGGTTTGTGGCCTTTTTTGAGGGGGGAAAGGTCTGAGAAAGATTAAATATTTTTATGTTTTTGAGTGGAAAAAGCTAGACTTTCAGCCACAGCAGGAATTTGGATGAAAATGTAAAAATACGTTCTATGGTCTCTTTACAAATAAGATCCACCATGTATAAGTGATATGAGTTTCTTCCAAATCAGGAAGACTGTAAAGGAATATTCCATCTCTTCCTGTTTGTCTTTTCCATCCTGATTAGGGATCTATCTTTGATGAAGGGGACCACAGCATAAATAAGGAAACATGAAAACTCCACAACACATTTTAAACAATTAAATCAGTTCCAGAATGTCTGCAAACATAAATGTCCTTCTTGGAAAAGAAATGTTTAGGTCCACCTTGGAGAGACCCAAATTTCTTGACACTGGTGGAATGTGCAAAAAATATCACAAGAGCTCTAGTCAAAATGGCTATGAACAGGTACCAAAATAGATTGCAAGGATGCTTCTAGGGAATGCAGTTCCTATGTGATTTCTTGAACAGGCAGTTGTGGCATTTGATACCAATGGTTTAGGAGAGAAATTAAAAAATAATAGCAAAATACAAGTGTCACGGTTCCGACCGATGCCCTAATTAAATCATGAGCCTCAAGCCAAGCTTCAAAAGAAATCCGGTTATTTATTAGGAGCTTCATGTCTGCAAGGACCAGGTGGAACCAACTCTGACCTCAATTAATTTGTGTTTGCCTCTGACCCTGTTTCCCCCTCCCCCAAGATGTGTCATCAGTCACATTCCCCAACAAAGCAATTTTGTGGGTTATAGAAATCACTCCCTCTGGCCACTGGGTGGTGTTAACTTTGGATGCTGTTAACTGGGCAGTTTGAAGGAAGAGCCTCAGTGGCGCAGTGGTTAGGATGCTGTACTGCAGGTCAATTCTGCTGGCTATTGGCTGGCTGCAATTTGCAGTTCAAGTCTCACCAGACTCAAAGTTGACTCAGCCTTCCATTCTTCCAAGGTCGGTAAAATGAGGACACAGGTTGTTGGGGGCAAGAGGCTGATTCTCTAAACCATTTAGAGAGGGCTGTAAAGCACTGTGAAGTGGCATATAAGTCTGTGTGCTATTGCTATTGCTATACATTGGACTCAAGATAGTCTTCAATTGCTTTGGAAAAGGTTCAATTTACCAATATATATACAATATCTTTGGATGAGCCTAATTTCAATGTATTTTCCAGTCGATTAAAAAAGTTTCATAATGTCTTACTAAGCATTCAGGTGTAGCCTACAAAAAGGCACAGAATATACTGTAACGGGCTGTTGCTGATTCTTGGTCATTAGATTTTTATTGTAATTTTGGAGTGTTTGTAATCATCTTCATCTTATATATCCATCTGTGAGTTGCTGAGAAAGCAGGTCAGTGTGAGTTGTTGTACTGACTTTGATGTCAGGTCAGATCATCTTCGTCAATTCTATCAAAGTTCCACCAAATTCTTCAACCTTATTTCAAAGCAACAATTGCTGGGAGGAAAGAAAACATGAGCAAGGCTTTGTGGTTCTTGATTGCCATTCTTCTCTGCTCTTCCTTAGGTGAGTAGCCAGAATGAGAGCTTTCAATCATATTTCCAGAATGAGTGTATTTTGGGTACTGTACTCCATTTTGTCCTTGGTTGAAGCATAAACCAAGTTCCTACTGCTCTAAATGTCAGCTGGTGCTCCGTTCAAAATCCAGGAAAGAAATACTTAGACTCTTGTAATTAGAGAAAAGATGTCCTTCACTGGAAGTCAGTGGTAGCAACAAGAAAATTCTGAATCTGGGTAAATAGGCACACACATCGCATATATCAAGGGAGTGAAATGTTCCCACCTCCAACAGTTCAAACAGTTCTTCCAGTTAAAAGTTGTGAAATACATCATGTGGACATCTCCAGGTGGTGATGATTAGTTGACCTTGGCTTACTCAGATGAAGGGTTGCAGTTGCACAGAGAAGAGAAAGCTAGGCAGGAATGAGAAACCTTCCCCAGTTTATACAATATCAGTTAGCAACATTTGCAGCTTACACCCCATACATTTCCCCCTTCCACCCCTCATTACTCAGGGCAGCCAGAAAGAAGCAAAGGAAAGGAGGAAGATCTTGAAGGCTGACATTCGGCCCTCCTAGAAAAAAAAGTTAGTCCTGTAAAAGAGGGAAAGATAAAAGGCATGATTTAATAACCAGTTAACATAAAAGAGACACTCATCTAGGGTTTATCAGGATAATTAGAACGAAATGCTCTGACAAGCCTAGGGGCTCTAACATCTTCTTCATTGACCCATTCAGCCTGGGATGAAGGAAAATGCTTCCAAGCAACGAAATATTGGAGCTGACCCCTCAGTTGTCGAGAGTCTAGAATTTCTTTAACTTCAAAATGTTGTTTGCCGTCAATAAGCAATGGTACAGGAGGGTCAGTCTGGGTCAGTCTCAGATCGGAAGTATGTTCAGGTTTTAACAAACTAATGTGGAAAACTGGGTGAATTCATCGAAGGCTTTTAGGTAATTTCAATTGGACTGTCACAGGGTTTACAATTCGTTCAATTGAGAAAGGACCAACATACTTAGGACCAAGTTTCTTTGACTTTTGAGTGGTTTGTAGATAACTGGTGGACAGAAAAACTTTATCACCCACTTGATATACATTTTGTGGAGTCCTCTTTTTATCTGCAAATTTCTTATGAGCCCGATGTGCATCATCCAATGCTTTACAAGCGACTGGCCAATTAAGCTGGAGTTGTGTTATCCATTCATCTAATGACTGAATACTAGGCCTCTCATGAGGGAGTTCAGGTATGGGTACAAAGTCTTGTCCTGATGCCACCTTGAAGGGGGTAAATCCAGTACTACTATGGATAGAATTGTTATATGCCACTTCAGCAAATGGTAATAGGTCAGTCCAATTATCTTGCTGATAGTTTATGTAACATCTAAGGTACTGCTCCAATACAGCGTTAGTTCTCTCATAGGCCCCATTGGTTTGGGGATGGTGGGCAGAGCTTAATTCCTGGGTAGAACCCAATAACTTCAGGAACTCTTTCCAAAAGTTCGAGGTAAATTGAACACTCCTGTCAGAGATTATGTGTTCAGGAACCCCATATAATCTATAGATATGCAATATAAACAGTTTAGCCAATGTTTTTGCAGATGGAATCTTCGAACAAGGTATGAAATGTACTTGCTTGGAAAAGAAATCAGTTACCACCCAAATAACTGTGTTTCCCCTGCTTTCGGGTAATTTCACTATAAAGTCCATAGAAATTTTCTTCCACTGAGCCGTTGGTCTAGCCACATTTTGTAGCAACCCTGCTGGCTTACCAGGAGGCCTCTTGGCTGATGCACAAATAGAACAGCTAGCCACATAATTTTCAATGTCCTTCTTCAAAGTAGGCCACCAGAATTGCTGCTTAACTAGGTGTAAGGTTTTCATGAATCCAAAGTGACCAGCCACTTTAGAATCATGAGCTTGTTGTAAGATTTGGTTCCTCAGTTTCTCTGGCACATACAACTTGGCTCCCACCCAGGCCAGTCCATCTCTAACTGTACAGTTATTCGAATGAGCAAGGAACCAATCATTGAGTTTTAGAGCATCCTTTAATTGTGCAGTGAAATCATTCGATAGATCCACTTCCTTTTTCTTCTTTTGGGCTCTAGTAACTACTGGAACTGCCAACTGTTCGACTGGGACAATTGGCTGTACTACTTCCTGGTGAGCACTATTATTTTGAGGTAGTCTAGATAGAGCATCTGCCATGAAGTTCCTCCCTCTTGGAATGTACTTCAATGAAAAATTAAACCGTTTAAAGTACTGAGCCCAGCGAACTTGTTTGGGGGACAGCTTCCGAGGCATATTTAAGGCCTCTAAGTTCCTATGGTCGGTCCACACCTCAAATGGGTGCTTTGCTCCTTCCAAGAAATGTCTCCAAGTGAGTAGGGCCCAACAAACTGCAAAAGCTTCTTTTTCCCACACTGCCCACCTTCTTTCGGTTTCAGATAATTTACAGGAGGTATATGCACAGGGTTGTAAAATCCCCTTCTCATTGATTTGCAGCAATACAGCTCCCACTGCCACATCACTCGTATCGGCCTGGATTACGAAAGGAGCGTCCATGTCCGGGTGCTTTAGCACTGGTTCAGTAGCAAACAGTTGTTTCAGCTTTTCAAAGGCCACTTGACATTCCATGGACCACTCCAGTGGCTTACTAGGCTTTGGTTTCACCTCCCCTTTGGTTTTTAGGAGGTTCGTGATAGGTAGTACTATCTTCGCAAAAGCCGGGATAAATTGTCAGTAAAAATTGGCAAATCCCAAGAAACTCTGAAGTTTTTTTCTGGTGTGTGTGGGGGCTGTTCCAACACGGCATGCACCTTCCCTGGATCCATTTCTATGCCCCCATATGAGATGTGATACCCCAAATAGTCAATTTTCTCCTGATGGAACTCACATTTGGACAATTTAGCATACAACTTAGCAGCTTGGAGTTTCTTTAAGACTGACCGTACCAGTTTCACATGTTCATCCCAAGTCTCTGTGTATATAAGGATATCATCAAGGTAGACCAAAACCCCCTTGTGTAAATGTTCATTTAAAACCTGATTAATCATCTGCATGAATACTGCTGGGGCCCCCTGTAAGCCAAATGGAAGAATACGGAACTGGAAACAACCTATCAGGCAATTAAAAGCGGTTTTCCATTTGTCCCCTTCCTTAATTCGAACCCAGTAGTACGCTTCCGTAAAGCCTCACCACACAGAAACAAGGGAGACCCTCGAGCATACAGAGCAAATCAGGCAAAACACTCACTGGGGAAAGAGAGGTGATGGACAGATGGACAGAATACTGCGCTGAATTGTACAACCATCAGCACAATGGAGACACTACAGTATTGCAGGGCCCACGGACAAGTCCAGATGATGCCTGCCATCCAATACTACGTGAGGAAGTCGAAGCAGCAATAAAGGCACTTAAACAAGGGAAGTCAGCGGGAATTGACAACATACCTGCAGAACTGATTCAGGAAGGAGGAGAGGCAGTGATCACCATCCTCACTGTCATCTGCAACAAGATCTGGACCACTGGAGTATGGCCAGTCCCCTGGACTCAATCATTAATCATAACCCTGCCCAAGAAGGGGAATCTTCAGATGTGCCAGAATTATCGTACCATCAGCTTAATCAGCCATCCAAGCAAAGTCATGCTAAAAATCATTCTTAACAGACTGAAACCACAAGCAGAGACTATCATTGCAGAAGAACAAGCGGGTTTCAGAGCAGGACGGAGCACTATTGAGCAAATATTCAACTTGAGAGTGATCTGTGAGAAATATCTCCAACACCAACAGGACTTATACCACGTTTTCGTTGATTTCAAAAAGGCTTTCGACAGGGTGTGGCATGCAGCCTTGTGGTCTACCATGAGGAAATATAACATCAACGATAACCTTGTCAGAGTGATAGAACAACTTTATGAGAAAGCCACAAGCGCCGTCCTCCTGAACGGCAGCAAAGGTAACTGGTTCCGGACGAGTGTAGGAGTGCGTCAAGGATGTTTGCTTTCCCCCACACTGTTTAATGTATTCCTCGAACGGATCATGGAAGATGCCTTGGAAGATCACGAAGGCACAGTTTCCATCGGTGGTAGAACCATCACCAACCTGCGATTCGCAGATGACATCGATGGCCTGGCAGGAAATGAGGATGAACTATTGAGCCTTGTCCAACACTTAGATAAAGCGGCTTCAGCGTACGGCATGGAGATCAATGCCGAGAAAACCAAGCTGATGACGAACAGTACCCAAGGTATCTCCTCAGACATCAGAGTCAGCGGAACACCCCTAGAGATAGTAAAAAAATTTCAAATATCTTGGGTCCATCATTTCCGATGAAGGCTCAAAACCAGAAGTAATGGCAAGGATAGCACAAACAACAGCTGCGCTTTCGAAGCTCCAAACTATTTGGAAAGATAAGAACATCAGTCTGCGTTCAAGGATCCACCTAATGCGCTCCCTCGCAATATCAATCTTTTTATATGCCTGCGAAACCTGGACACTCAATGCGGATTTACAAAGAAGAATCCTTGCAACAGAAATGAGATGCTACCGAAAGATCCTTGGCATCCACTACACAGACCATGTGACAAATGAAGAGGTCTTAAATAAAATACAACAGGCAATAGGACCACACGACAACCTTCTTACTGTCGTCAAGAAACGGAAATTGAGATGGTACGGACACGTGTCTCGCTCTACTGGCCTCGCAAAGACCATCATGCAAGGGACGGTAAGAGGAAGCCGCAAACGGGGAAGACAACGAAGGAGATGGGAGGATGATATCCATGATTGGACAGGCTTGAACCTGGCAGCATCCCAGAGAGCAGTGGAGGATAGAGACGGATGGAGAAGCGTGGTGGTTAAATCTTCGCAGGCGCCCCAACGACCTCAAAAGAGGTCACGGGATAGGTGATGATGATGATGACCCAGATTTTCAGAAAGTTGCACAGCATTGTGGAATCACAGATCACCATCCGATATTAAAAAACGTTGTTTATCTTGAAATTGGTTGCATTCTTTAAATGTAGTTGTCCTTGTGAATGAATGAAAGTTTCCCTCTCATTTTTCCCCCCAGTTTCACTATTTTGCCTACAACCAACTACCTAGTTAAAGTTTGGGGAAATGAGAAGTAAATAAACTTTGGAGCTGTCGAGATTAATTGTATTTATGCAATCCCTATCTTGCTGCTTCTTTTTCCAGGGGCTGAAGCTCTTACTTGCAACAAGTGCAGACGATTTAAGATTGGATTTGGTTGTGTCACTAAGAAACTATCATCATCTTGCACTGCTAAACCAGATCAAAAGTGTAAAGTTGTGAAATCCTTTCTAGGTACATATATTTGTACTTAAAATCTGATATTATTCAGATAAAATCATTCCCTCTGCACATGACACACAAACCCATTAAAATACAGTTGAGTATTTATGAACCTCTTATTTTCTGTGCTTTGGGTAGAGAAGAAAACAGAGAGGAGGTAAGTAATCTGTAGTTTTGAATTATCAAATCCAATACATTCCATTTTTACAGATTTTCCCAATAGGGTACTCAGGATTTGTGGTGCAACCAGCAACATAGATTGTGCAACCAATGATGTAAGTGTGCTAATCTATTTTCTTCTTTTACAGATGGAACAATCAGAGGTATAATTACACAAGGTTGCACAAAATCAATTGAGGAATGTGGCCTGACCGTTTTCGATAAAACAGTGGGCCCCATGAAAACGATATGTTGTGATGACCGTGACTTCTGCAACACAGCAGTAAACAAAGTAAAAGAGTAAAAGAGTAAACAAAGCAGTCATGTTGTTCCAATATTACCCTCAATTCACCACATATTTCTCTATACCACTTTTATTTTTTTCCCCTTCTTCAATCTTCTAAAGGCTATGCTGCAGAAAAATGTCTGCTTTAAAAATGTGGGATATTTTGGGACATGGTTGTAGTACTATAGGTGTTTTTCTGGATTCAGAGAACAAGAATAAATTGTGAGAGCTATAATCCTTCTGTCTCTGCTTGTCCATCCTTCTAGGCACTTGTTCTCCACTTCGATCAAGAATATGCTGGTGTCTGTCTGTCTATCTGTCTGTCTCTCTCTCTCTGTATGTATGTGTGTTTTATATATATATATATATATATATGTGTGTGTCTGGCATTCAGTTTTGTTCGGGTATTTTCCCACGTGGTGCTTTTAAAGTTGTAGCAACGTTTCAGCAGAATCTCATCTGCCATCATCAGGCTTCTGTAGAAGCCTGATGATGGCAGATGAGATTCTGCTGAAACGTTGCTACAACTTTAAAAGCACCACGTGGGAAAATACCCGAACAAAGCTGAATGCCAGACATGTAAGTACCCGCGAAAACTTAAGAAAACATATATATATATATATATATATATATATACATACACACACACACACACACATATACATATGTGTGTATGTGTGTGTGTGTATGTATATGTACACACAAGTATGTTCATGTTAAGTTAAATTAAAACACCATTGACAAAATATAACCTATTTTCTGCCATGAAATATTTAATATAGTTTTTTGGCCACAACTATTATTGTTGTTGTTAGTTACAAAGTTGTGTCCGACCCATTGCGACCCCATGGACCACGTTCTTCCAGGCCTTCCTGTCCTCTACCATCTTCTGAAGTTCATTTAAGCTCACACCGATTGCTTCAGTGACTCCATCCAGCCCCCTCATTCTCTGCTGTCCCCTTCTTTTGCCTTCAATCTTTCCCAGAGCCCACAGCTATACAACTATTAAATGCTGACAACTCCAAAATGCAAATCACAAACATCTGTTTATCTGCCTCTCTGCCTCTCTGCCATCCAATGACTCCAATGAACAGCACTAAGAGGTCAAATAGTCAATTATCCCACCATAGATAATTTCTATCCCCTGGATCACAAGGAGATGGTCACTACTGTTCCCAAAATACATACAATGATATGTATTGTCCTATCCAAATAGAAAAGGGATCATGGCATCTTGGAGGCTCCCATACCAAATGCCACACATTTCACCATAAATTCTCCAGTGCTACTTTCTGGTACCAGTTTTCTACCTCAGAGCAAAGCCAAGGCAGTAACCTCTTTAAATTCCAATCCACATGGCTGGAGTTTGAACATGGACTATAGAATGTCAACCTGTTCTCTGATTTATTTCTTGTTTTCCTCTGAGGTCCCTCCATCATTCCCAAATATTGCATAATAGAAAATTAGATTTCACTCGGGAACTGATTATTTTACATAGTCATTGAGCAGTCACATACACACGTTCTTTAGTTAATCATTTATCCAAAGAATATTAAAAGAAGGATTGTGTTCATGCTGGTGCCTAAGCCACAGCGGTCTAAGTACAATCACTAACATTTTACTAAAAATGTATGAATAGGTTGATATTTCAGATCATATGCTTTGTATAACATAAAAGGGGTTATTTTATCATTGTCTTATAGATATAAAAAATGGCCAAGTAGTTCAAGATAATTTGGAAATAGTCTTACCATAAACCTGTAGAATAAGCATCAACATTACTGTTATTTGTAAGAAGGAAAAGTGATAAATATAAACATTTTCCAATGTGAAAAGTACAAGACAATAAAATTCTAATTTTCAACTAATTCTGTTCTAGAATTAGCATTCCAATGCATCTCTTTAACCACCTAGAAAAAATGTTTGATTAATGGACTAAATTTTTTAATAAAAATTGTTAATAAAATAAAAATTGTTAATTGTACATCTGACACCTGTACAATTACCCCCCCCCAAGGCTCTGTGCTTTCTCCACTTCTCTCCTCCCTATATTCCAATGACTGCATTTCAAATGACCTATTTGTTAAAATACTGACATTTGTAGATGATACAGCAGTGATTGGTCTCATTTGAGATGACAAATCCACATACAGATGGGAGGTTGTACAACTTGCCTTGTGGTGTGACTGGAACAATCTGGAACCGAACACACTCAAAACCATAGAAATGGTGGTAGACTTTAGGAGAAACCCTCCCATATTACCAACTCTTACAATACTAGACAACACTATCAACAGTAGAGACCTTCAAATTTCTAGGTTCTATCATATCTCAAGACCTAAAATGGACATCTAACATCAAAAGTGTCATCAAAAAAGCACAACAAAGAATGTTCTTTCTGCGCCACTCAGAAAGCTCAAATTGCCCAAGAAGCTGCTGATACAGTTCTACAGAGGGATGATTGAGTCTGTCATTTGCACTTCTATAACTGTCTGGTTTGGTTCTGCACCCAATAGGACAAACACAGACTTCAGGGAGTAATTGGGACTACAGAAAAAACAATTGCTACCAATTTGCCTGCCCTCGAGGCCCTGTATACTGCACGAGTCAAAAAGAGGGCTGTGAAAATATTTACAGACCCCTCACATCCCAGACATAAACTATTTCAACTCCTTCCCTCAAAACGATGTTATAGGGCACTGCACACCAGAACAACTAGACACAAGAACAGTTTTTCCTCAAATGCCATCACTCTGCTAAACAAATAATTCCTTGAACACTGTCGAACTATTTACCAAGTCTGCATTACTATTACTATTATTATTAATCCTCCCATACTTCCTTTCACCCATCTCCTCCCACTTATAACTGTATAACTGTAACCTTGATGCTTGCATCCTAATGATTTTTATTGACTGTTTCCTAGTATGATTTGATTGCTTATTGTATTCTATACCCTATGACTATTATTAAGTGTTGTAGCTTATGATTCTTTACTCTTGATGAATGTATCTTTTCTTTTATGTACACTTGAGAGCATTTGCATCAAGACAAATTTCTTGTGTGTCCAGTAACATTTGGCCAATAAAGAATTCTATTCTATTCTATTAATATTGTTGAAATGCATTAAAACTTTCTTCCTTGGTTAAAAATGTATTTGTCTGAGTTTTTCTGATCTCTTCTCTTAACAGCACAAAATAAACCCAGCATAGTATCTTCACATCCTATTTTACTTAGGATAAAAGAAGGAATACTACATAATAAGGCAATAGAGGAAAAAAGAGAACATCAAATCACAACAGTTCTCTACTAATCAACAACAGAGGAGATATAAAAATGTATCAAGGAAAAGGAGTTTACATTTTCTAATGAGTGAAGGGAGCTTTTTAGAAGAAATTGGATAATTATTTGTCTGGAATGATATAGGGTCTCTTGTTTGAGCAGAGGGTTGGACTAGAAGACCTCCAAGATCCCTTCCAATTTGTTTTTCTTTCTTTTCAATAAATGGGAAAACTCTTTTAAATGTTGAATTCCAATTCAATTAAAGGAAGATAAGTTATGGAAACATTTAACCCTGAACCATACAAAACAATCAGTCATCTGTCTCAATTTCGCTGCTTGCTGACTTTTTTTAAAATTTAAGTAATGCTAGATTCCAACCATGAGTTTCACTTGCAACTCCCTAGTAATTGTTTTGTTTTTTGATAAAACAGTACTATTGTTAGAAAGGCATGCTTTCCCCCCCATATCAAACATACAGCATGTACCTTTTGTACATTCATCAGTGACCAATTGCACTTCCTTATCTCTTTGCACAGAAATATTCCAATTAATGTCTCTTCTGTCAGTCTGCCTTTGGAACTTACAGCATTGCCCAGTAGAGTAGAATCAAATGGACCGAAGTTCAGTGTTGTTTAATATACCATATCTGACCCTGTAGTGGCAACTTAGAACTGGAAAGGACAGTGTATCTGTTCCTTTTGGGGAAATTCGCCTATCCTGCTGTAAGGTCTTCACCATAATTCCTGAACTAAAGACAGAAACAAAATAAGTGTTCCAAAATTCCTCTCCGTAAATCGTCTTGATTGCCTTGACCCATCTCAACCCAATCAGAGCCTCAGGAGACATGTCCATGGTCTCCACAAGCTCTCTTGGTAGCGCGGAGGGTGAATGGAGGTGAGAGTCATTGGACACACTGAGAAACGTCTCAGCATCATCTCGGTTGCTCTCCAGGAAATCATTTCTAACCTGTCAATCTCTTTCAGAAAATCCAAATTTACATAAATATCACATCTAGAACAGACCACACAGAGAAGTTCCCCGTGGATGGGTCCAGCATGAGTCTGAAAGCTTGGAAGACAAAAATTCTGGTCCTGGTGACTGACCCAGTTTGGATCATGCAACTTCATCCTGGGACATATGTATTTGCCTTCATTCATGAGTCCAAGTACACATCTAAGCAAAGAGGCATCACAACTTTATTTATCTTTGATACAATACTTCTTCTAATGCAGGCCACATCTAGGAAATGTTCCACACTTCTGACTTATGTTCAGACTGGTTGCTGGTAACAAAGGAGCTTTCTCAAGAAGCAACTAGACTTTCTTTGTTTTTCTTTGAAGATGTTTTGCTTCTTATACAGAAAGTTTCCTCAGTTTTGACTCAGAACTGAACAAAATTCTTGAATGAGAAGTGAAATGTCTTCAAGGAAAGACAAAGAAAGTCCTGTTGCCTCTTGAAAAAGCAACTTTTGGACAACAATGACCTGGATGACTGAGAATTTCCATAGACACCTGTTATGAATGCATACAGTCATGTAGGTGTTCAGGAGTAAACTGAAATACTGCAAAAATGGTTAGAAAATTATTAGCTTGCAAGAATAAAGGGATGATTGAATTTTAAAATGGAAGATAGCTTTTGGAGGCCACCATTTGTAGAGATAAAGTAGCAGAATAGGGAATAGAAGAAAGATAATTTTTCTTAAATATGCTCCTTTTTGTATCAGTTCACCTTTCTGCTATTCATATGCTGATTTCAAGGCATACGTTTGGCCCAAGGAAATCTCCAATTGCTTGGAAAATGGTACAAATGTATCATAAGATACACAGAGAGTGGAGGAGAAGAATCCTAACAGAACTTGGGTCTTACCAATTGGAGCATAATATCTGTGACTGAATCTAATTTCAGTGCATTTTCTGGTCGATTAGGAAGTTTTTCATAATGTCTTACTTGAGCATTCAGGTGTAGCTTACAAGGAGGCACAGAACATATTGCACCAGTCTATTGCTGATTCTTGGTCATTAGATTTTTATTGTAATATTGGAGTCTTTATAACACCACCTTTGTTATCCAGAGAACTTACATCCATCTGTGACTTGCCCAGAAAGTACGTCTGTGTGAGTTATAAAAGTGATTTCGATAAGAGGTCAAGATCATCTTCATCAATTCTATCAAAGTTCCACCAAATTCTTCAACCTTATTTCAAAGCAAGAAAGTCTGGAAGGAAAGAAAACATGAGCAAGGCTTTGTGGTTCTCAGTTATCATCCTTCTCTGCTCTGCCTTGGGTGAGTAACCAAAATCAGCGGTTTGAACAGTATGGCTGCAATGGGTATGTGTGTGTGTGTGTGTGTGTGTGTGCTCTCCTCAACCCTGCTGGCAGTCTCCCCCCTCTTCACCACCTCTACGGGGTGGCTTAGCCCTGAAACCAGCCAGCTTGGGGCGCTCCAGCGGTGAGCATGGATCGAAGCCTCGCAGAGACGGGGTTTCGGTCTGTCGCTGAAGAAACTCAAACCGGAAGTCCCGGGTATATTTTTTTTTAGTATACTGTACTCATTTCCTCCATTTTGTCCATTTAGTTGAGCCATAAGTGTCCCTCTGCTTATAAATGAGCACGCATTTTCTGAAGAGTGGTTTATATTCCATATTTTTATTTTTTGGCAGTTGTTATGCCCAGAGCATTTAACCCCTTTGGAACCACTACAACATTTCTGTGGAAACATGTTGACCATAACAAAATACTTTCTCACACATACAAAGTTCAGAATTTTACTGCCATAAGATGAACCTGCACTTCAAAAACAATTGTGACTTTAAGTACACTGTGGTAATCTCATGCTTATTACCCAGTTTCAGTGTCATGTGGCCATTGGTAACAGTATAAAAGTAACTGTCTTTGTGAATGAATGAAAGCTTCCCTCTCATTTTTTTTTCCAGTTTCACTATTTTGCCTACAGGTCTATTGGTACCAACTGCCTAGTTAAAGTTTGGGATAATGAGAGGTAAAGAAATTTTGGAGCTGTGGATATTAATTATATTTATACAATCCCTATCTTGCTTCTTCTTTTTCCAGCAGCTGAAGCTCTTACCTGCAACAACTGCAGACAATATAAGGCTGGAAATGGTTGTGTCATGAAACCATCATCACTTTGTACTGCTGAAAGAGGTCAAAAGTGTCAAATTGTTAGATATTCTCTAAGTATGTATGTTTCTTCTTAAAATCTGATATTACTCAGATAAAAATATTTGCTCTGCACATTACACACATTTGTTAATTAAAAATACGGTAGAGTATTTATGAACCTCTTATTTTCTGTGCTTTGGGTACAGGAGAAAGTCGAGAGGGAGTTTGTAATTTTTTGTTTTGATCTATCAAATCAAGTACATTCCATTTTTACAGACTTTCCCAATCTTTGTGGCCACCTGTAATTTAGAGTCTCAATTCCCACAATTCCCACCCATTGGATACCAATATCTTGGAGGTACTAAAAAGTGGAAACCTATTCTCAGGATAGGGTGCTCAGGATTTGTTGTGCAATGAGTGATGTAGACTGTGAAACCAATGATGTAAGTATGCTATTCTATTTTCTTCTTTTACAGAAGGAAGACCTGAAGGTATAATTACACAACGGTGCACAAAATCTCTTAAAGAATGTGTTCAGAAGGTTTCCCATAAAGATGTGGGCAGTGTGACAACAACATGTTGTGACAACCGTGACCTCTGCAATACACCATAAATGAAGCAGTCATGGTTTTCTGATATCACCCTAAATTCAGCATATATTTTTCTCTACTACTTTCAATTTATTTTTCCTTCTTCAAGCTTTGAAAGTCTATGCTGCAGAAAATTTATCGATTAGTTCACCAGTTTAAAAATGTGAGATTTTTAAATGTGAGATATAGTTGTAGATGTTTATCTGGTTCCAGTGAAGAAGCATGAATTGCGAGAGGTATAATCCTTCAGTCTGTGTTTTGTTAATTCTTCTAGGCACTTGTTCTCCACTTTTGTCAAGAATATCGGTCTGTCAGTGTGTCTATCTATCTATCTATCTATCTATCTATCTATCTATCTATCTATATTTTAATATATATATATAATTATATTCAGTTTAATCTAATACATGTGTGTATACTAAATTCATATTAAATTCATATTAAATTAGAATACCAATGAAAAAATATGTCCCATTTTCTGCCATGAAATGTTTAATATTGTAAAATCTCCAGTCAGAGGTGGTATTTGCCAGTTCTCTGAACGACTCAAAATTTCTGCTACTGGTTCTCCAGAACAGGTCAGAGCCTACTGAATACCACCTCTGGTTTTGCCAATAAATATTAAATGCTGACAACTCCAAAATGCAAATCACAAACATCTGTTTATCTGCCTCTCTGCCTCTCTGCCATCCAATGACTCCAATGAACAGCACTAAGAGGTCAAATAGTCAATTATCCCACCATAGATGATTTCTATCCCCTGGATCACAAGGAGATGGTCACTACTGTTCCCAAAATACATACAATGATATGTATTGTCCTATCCAAATAGAAAAGAGATCATGGCATCTTGGAAGCTCCCAGACCAAATGTCACACACTTCACCATAAATTCTCCACTGCTACTTTCTGGTACCAGTTTTCTACCTCGGAGCAAAGCCAAGGCAGTAACCTCTTCAAATCCCAATCCACATGGCTGGAGTTTGAACATGGACTATAGAATGTCAACCTGTTCTCTGATTTATTTCTTACTTTCCTCTGAGGTCCCTCCATCATTCCCAAATACAGGATGTTTCATAATAGAAAATTAGATTTCACTCGGGAACTGATTATTTTAAATAGCTGTCACATATACACGTTCTTTAGTTGATCATTTATCCAAAGAATATTAAAAGAAGGATTGTGTTCATGCTGGTGCCTAAGCCACAGCGGTCTAAGTACAATCACTAACATTTTACTAAAAACGTACGAATAGGTTGATATTTCAGATTATATGCTTTGTATAACATAAAAGGGGTTATTTTATTGTTGTCTTATAGATGTAAGAAATAACCAAGTAATTCAAGATAGTTTGGAAATAGTCTTACCATAAACCTGTAGAATAAGCATCAACATTATTGTTATTTGTAAGAAGGAAAAGTGATAAATATAAACATGTTCCAATGTAAAAAGTGCAAGACACCAAAATTCTAATTCTCAACTAATTCTATTCTAATTCTAATTCTCAACTAATTTTATTCTAGAATTAGTATTTCAGTACTGTACATCTCTTTAACTACCTAGAGAAAATGTTTGATTATTGCAACAAATAATTGTTAATATTGTTGAAATTCATTAAAACTTCCTCAGTTAAAAATATTTTTGTCTGAGTTTTCCTTCTTCTTTTCTTTTCTCTTAACAGCACAAAACAATGCCAGCAAAGTATTTTCATATCCTATTTTACTTAAGATAAAAGAAGGAATATTTCATAATAAGGTAATAGAGGAAAAAAGAGAACATCAAATCATAATAGATCTGTATTAATCAACAACAACATAGTAGACATAAACATTTATCAAGGAAAAGGAGTTTACGTTTTCTAACTAGTGAAGGGAGCTTTTTAGAAGAAACTGGACAACCATCTGTCTGGAATGGTATAGGGTCTGTTTGATCAGAAGGTTGGACAAGAAGACCTCCAAGGTCCCTTCCAATTAATTTTTCTGTTATTTTCTTATCAATAATTTGGAAACCTCTTTTAACTGTGATTTTCACTTGCAAGTCCCTAGTATTTGTTTTCTTTCTGATAAAACACTATTACTGTTATGTTTTGCATCTCATCCACACAGTTTCTTCTTGGATGAGAAGTAAAATGTTTTCAAGGAAAACCAAAGAAAGTCCAGTTGCCTCCTGAAAAAGCATCTTTGGGACAACCATGATCTGGATGACTGAGAATTTGTATAGACACCTGTTGTTAATGCAGACATGCATAAATATTCAGAAATAAAATGGAATAATGTAAAAATTGTTAGAATATTATTAGTTTGCAAGAATAAAGGAATGATTGAATTTTAAAATGGAAGACAGCTGTTGGAGGCCACCATTTGGAGAGGAAAAACAGCAGAATAGGGAACAGAAGAAAGAGACTTTATCTGAAATATGCTCCCTTTTGCTTCAGAATATCTTTCTACTCTTAATCTGGCAATTTCAAGGCATATGTTCGGCCCAAGAATACCTTCAATAACTTTGGAAATGGTACAAGTGGTATTATAAGATTGTCAGTATATAAGTAATTATGTACTGGGATAAACATGGTAACAGGTCAGCCAATGGTCACTGTTTGGATTAAACATGGCAACCAGTCAGCCAATGGGGACTGTTTGGATTAGACATGGTAACAGGTAAGCCAATGTAAAACAGCAAAGTCCAAGGCATTCCCAGTGAGCAAAGTAGCACAAGGCAGACAACAAGAGCTCTAGAGCTGGTACATGAAGATTTGGTGGAGCCAATGTAAGCCAGTTTGAGAGGAGCAAAGTATGTGCTGGTCATTGTAGATGACTACAGCAGATTTGAGTTCTGCTATTTACTAAAGAGTAAAATAGAGATGCTACAGAAATTTAAGCAATGAGTAAGCTTTGTAGAAAGGAGATATACACAACAGGTATTCCAGTTGCAAACTGACAGAGGTTTAGAATCCATGTCAGCAAATTGTCAACTGTAGAGTTGTAATTGCAGGAATGCTCTTATCTTGATGGCAAACCTCAGGCAATGAAGGTTCCAAAGCAAATACAACTCAGGCAAACAAAATCATTAATGCAAAGAATTAATGCAAAGAATAGAGAGAGGAAGTAAACATATGTTAGACTTTAACTAGAGATAATTAATTGTGTTAATTACTATGCTAAACAGTAACAAAAGTTGAGCAACAACCAAAGTTAACCAATGTTAGAGGATTACTAAAAATGTGTATAAATGTAAGACTAGACTTCAATAAAGTTCATCATGATTCATTTGATCATGATCAAACACCTTGACTGCCTTGTCATTACAACAGTCAACAGTGCTTGGGACATTTAGGAATAAAACACAGACACACAAATCCATATACCCAGCTGAGAATGATGTAGCTGAGAGGCAGAATGGTGTCTTATAAACAATGAAGGACTCACTGTTGGAGGATTCTGGTCTGAGCAAGTCATGTTGGGGTGCAGCAATGTTGATTGCTAATTATTTAATCAATAGGCTATGGAATTCCTCAATTAATGGTACTCCATATGCAGTGTTACATGGGAGAAAGCTATTTGGCACATTTAAGGGTATTTGAAAGCACTGCATGGGTGCATATTCCAAAAGCAATTAGAAGAAAGAGACAACCAAAGGCTAGAAAGCTAAGGTTTATGGGCTATGAGCCTGGCTCAAAGAGCTATCGCTTTAGCAATGGAAGCAAGAGAATAATGATTTCAAGGTCTGCAAGCTTTGCAGAGCAAAATTGGAAAAGAATTGATGCCAACTTTTGGAATGATCCACTTAGTGACGGTAACCCACTTAATGATGGTGTCAGCATTCAGGGAGGAGAAACTGAAAATGCACAAGTAAAGGAGGTCTCAGAAGATGACTCAGATATGAAGCAAGAGAGGTTTGACACAGAACAGCAGTCAATGCCACGTAGGTCAGAGTGATGGAACAAGAGGATTCCACCTGACAGGTATTCTGCTAGTAAAGTTAAGGTGTGTGATGTGTGGTATGAGCCAAAGAACTATAAGGAAGTATTGGCATTACCTACATTTGAACAAGTAAAGTGGAAAGAAGCCACGGACAAAGAAATGAAATCCATGGGTGAACATAAAGTGTTCACATCTATAATTTTGCCACAGGGATGCAAAGTCGTAGGATGTAAGTGGGTGTACAAAAAGAAAGTACTACCCAACAATGAGGTACAATACAAGGCAAGATTAGGTTTTTCACAGAAGAAAAATGTGAGATACTATGATGAGGTATTTGTGCCAATGGCGAAGAGTTAAAGCATAAGATTGGCACTAGCATTGGCAGTGGCATGTGGCCATAAAATTTGGCAGTTTGATATAACCACAGCATTCCTCAATGCAGAATTAGAGGCATAAATTTATATGGTTCAAGCACCAGGGTATGAAAGTGAAAAGCCTAACACTGTATATAAATTGAACAAGGCCATTTATGGGTTGAAGCAGTCAACCAGGAATTGGAATATCTAGAAGTTATCTAGAAGAAGACTAGAAGATACTGGATTGAAGGGTCTTGGGTTCAAGAGTTGCAAAGGTGATGGTTGCATACATACTGGAAAATTGCAAGGTGAGGATTGTCAATTGTTAGCATTTGCTTTATTTGTTTTATTGCAAAAGATGTGTCACAGAAAAAGGGATTTGCTAACCAATTAGGGGGGGAAATTGAATTAAAAGGTTTGGGTGATGACAAAAATGACCAAGCCATTGGGTGGAGTGCACCACAAGAAGAACATTGAGTTATTTGGTTTTCTGTCTATTCCAGTCATAAAGGGAGGAATGTCAGTATAGAAGTAATTATGAGCTAGAATAGACATGTAACAGGTCAGCCAAGGATTAGACATGGTAACAGGTCAACCAATGGGGACTGTTTGGAAGCTGAAACAGTATTTGTTGTATGGGGCCATATCTATTCATTCATCTCTTTTTCAATAACTTAACAGTTTGGAAACACTACAATTAATTCTACATAATGAACTGCATCACAACATTCCAAGAGATGCAGAATAATCAATGCACCGATAAGCAGAGAACATAATCTTCAGATAAATGCAAACACTTCATGTACTTATGCCAGCACCAATTTATAACAGGGCAGATCAAGCTTCTGAACGGATTATGACTTGTTTGTTCATTGTCCATTAGCTCAGTACACAAAGCAATAAAATTTTAAGATATGGGTCATTGTTAGGTACTCTATTATTTGACTTCTAAACATTAACTTGAAACTGAGCACAGAAGCATATGGACTTCATTTGTCATTGACCTGTAATTATCAAGATGATTTGTGACCTCTGTTAACATGGTTAAAGAATCTCTGATTTCCTCCCAAAAATATTGTATGAGCATCACACATAATCCTTTCCCAATTATTACTTTCCCCAGGTTTGCTAACAAAGCCTTATTATTCCTTGGTAATATCATAATTGAAGAAGTCAGAAGATGAAGAAAATTCTGCTTCTCATTATTTGTCTTCTCCTCTGCACTGCATGGGTTAAGTAGACAAAGACAGACAACAAGCAATTTTTATAGAAGTAGCGATATTCACTAATTTATTTCTATTCCAGAATTCTGCATGTATAATATCCTTATTTTCTCTATATTTGGGTTTTTCTCTTTCTCATAATCGAACCTCTTACCTATCCTATTTTGGAGTAAATACAAGGAAGGTGAAGGATGTTTAAATACACAATCTACCTGTAAGGTTACAGGAAGGCATGAGTGCAAAAAAGTGATATCACTTCAAGGTATCCATAGGCCACATTACCTAAAACATTCTTGTTGTCACAGCGGCCAAGCTTCTGAACAAGGAAGCCCACTGATTTCCCAGCAGATGGCCTTCAGAGGCTCTTAGGCGGCCATCATGGCTGATAGTCTCGTTGACTTTCAACCCATTTTGAAGCAAATTAGCTGGTAGCCAGTACCAGATCTCACAACAAAGGGCACCATTTGGAGTATAAAAGCATTAGCTGGAATAACGAGATCCCATTCCTAAAATTATGCTCGTTTTCTGCCTCAGATTTTCTTTTAGCTGTTAACTTGGCAATTTCAAGGCATATTTTGGCCCAAGAAAGTCTTCAATGCCTTTGGAAATGGTACAAGTGATTTCATAAGATACACACAGAGGTGGGAAGAAGGGTCCTAAGAGATTGTCTTATCCAAAGGCCAATAATATCTATGGGTGAATCTAATTTTCATGTTTTTCCAGTTGATTAAGAAAGTTTTCATAATGCCTTACTCAAGCATTCAGGTGTAGCCTACAACAAGGCACAGGACATACTGCACTGGGCTAATGCTGATTCTTGGTGATAAGATTTTTATTGTAATTTTGGAGCATTTGTAACACCACCTTCATTATCCAGAGAACTCACATCCTTCTGTGACTTGATCAGAAAGTATGTCTGTATGAGTTGTATTACTGACTTCGGTAACAGTTGAGGATCATCTTCATCAACTCTATCAAACTTTGACCTTATTTCAAAACAACAAAGGCTGGGAGGAAAGAAAACATGAGCAAGGCTTTGTGGTTCTTGATTGCCATCCTTCTTTGCTCTTCCTTGGGTGAGTAGCCAAAATGAGAGCTTTCAGCAGTATTTCCACAATGCGCGTATTTCTGGATACTGTACACATTTCCATCTTTTTGTTCATTTGGTTCAGCCATTATACAAGCATCCCACTCCTTGACAGTTAGCAAACCATTTTTGAATAGGGCTTCCTGTCCCAAAGTTTTTAATGGCTTGACAGTTTTTATGTTGAGTTAATTGTTGGAAGTTTCAGCTCAGTTTTACAATTTAAAAATGAGTAGAATAAATGGTTGAGGTTAATACTTTGTTTCAATGTTTGAGGAGTACCTGAAACAAAACAACAAAAAAGCTTTAAAGTTGTGAGTCCAAAGCTCTTAAGCCTTTTTGGAACCACCACAAGATTTCTGTGGAGACATGTCTACCATAGCAAAATACTTTGTCAGACATACACAGTTTAATATTACAGTTCCATGAAGTGAACCAGCTCTTGAAGAGTAATTGTGGCTTTCAGTCACCTGCCAATTCAGGCTATGAATAAAAAGGGGATTAAAATATTCAAAATTCTTTACATTTTTCACTCATATACACAGTTCTCTTTGTCATAACTGGTAGTATGTTTACATGCAATATTTAACAAATAAATGCTCTGTCTTATATATTGGCAAAAAAAACCATGAGAAAATAAAATACAAGCTGAATAGTCAAGACATTGTTGATGATCCAAACTCTGACAAAGACCTTGGAGTACTCAACTTTAATGATCTAAGTGCTAGAGCCCAATGTAACTACATAGCCAAAAAGGTATTAAGAGTTGTTAACCTAATCCTTCATAGCTTTTTCTCTGGTAATAACACACTACTAACTAGAGCATACAAAACATTTGCTAGACCAATACTTGAATACAGCTCATCAGTCTGGAACCCACATTACATATCTGATATTAACACAGTTGAGAAAGTCTAGAAATATTTCACAAGAAGAGTTCTCCACTCCTCTACTCGTTGTAGAATACCTTATGCCACCAGACTTGAAATTCTAGACCTAGAAAATCTAGAACTACACCGCCTTCGGTCCAATCTAAGTATAGTATATAAAATCTTACATTGCAATGTCCTACCAGTCAACGAATACTTCAGCTTCAACCATAACAACACAAGAGCAAACAATAGATACAAACTCAAGGTTAACCGCACCAAACTTGATTGCAGGAAATATGACTTTAGCAACAGAGTGGTCAATGTCTGGAATACTCTACCTGACTCTGTGGTTTCTTTCCCAAATCCCAAAAACTTTAACCTTAGACTTTCTACTATTGACCTCACTCCTTTCCTAAGAGGTCTGTAGGGGGCATAAGTGCACCAATGTGCCTACAGTCCCTGTCCTTATTGTTTCTTTTTATTTTTCTTATATGTATCCATTTCATGTATTCATAACTATGTTTATACTTATACCTGTTATCTTATAATTGATTGACAAATCAAATAAATAAATAAAAATAAATGTAAAACAATTTTTTTGTACTCAAACCCTCCTTTCAAAAAGCAACAGAGTATTCTGGTTTTACTGAACAATATCACATGTTACAAAAATTCATTTTTAGTTCAAATATTTGTGGTATTCTTAAAATATGGATGTGGATGAATGAATGAATGAACAAATGAATGAATGAACAAATAAATGAATGCATCCCTTTCTAGTGATGTAACTGCCAAGTTAACCTACTGGGAAAATTAAAGTTAAATTAGTTCTGAAGCTATAGATATTAATTATAGTGATGCAATCTGGATTTTCTTTCTTCTTTTTCCAGCTCTTATCTGCAATAGACGCAACAAATGTAAGATAGGATCTGGCTGTATGAATAAGAAGCTGAAAACCTGTATTGCTAAACCAGGTCAAAAGTGTAAAGTTACTTATTATGAAGGTATGTTTGTCTCGACTTAAAATCCAGTATTATTCAGCTAAAGATATTCAATCTGCACATGACACACTTGACAAAGATATGATAGTATATTTATGAATCTCTTGTTTTCTGTGTTTGGGTTGAGAAAAAAGTAGAGAAGGGGCATGTAATTTGTAGTTTCTATTTATCAGATTGAATCCTTCCATTTTTACGGACTATTCCAATCTTGATGACCACCTGTAATTGAGATTCTCACCTCCCAGAATTCCCACCTAATTTGGTTAATTGGATAACAATATCTTAGGGGAGGGGGGAAAGGATACCAGGATGTTGAAAGCTGTTCTAAACAGTTTTCTTTAGTATGTTCTTCAGGATTTGCTGTCCATGTGCTAATATATTTTCTTCTTTTACAATAGGAAAATCCACAGATTTCTTTGCACAAGGCTGCACTAAATCAAATGATGAATGTCATCTGACATTAGGGCAAGTCATGCATGGCATTCTGAATATAGAATGTTGTGATGATGGTGACTTCTGCAACACACCCTAAACAAAGCAGTCATGGTGTTCCAATATCACTCTCAATTCAGGAAAACTTGTTTTCTCCAACTTTCAATTGTTTTCTCTCCCTCCAAGCTTCTAATTGCTATGCTGCAGAAAATGATCTGATGAGTCCATCGCTTTAAAAATGTGATGGCTTGTTTCAGGTTGTGCTTATAGTCTTGTAAATAAAAATGGTGACAGTTCACAAGATTACTAGGTATAACTAGAAATATATACTATTTCCATAGCAAGGAAGATAAAGCAGGAATGATTAAATTGAATTCTTTATTAAAATAGGAAAATATGTTCTTATTGGGATATCATTTCTGGAGAATTTGTGCTTGTGAAGAAAAAAATGAAACTTTTATTTTGGTTTTGTTGATTTGGTATTATAGAAATGGCTAATTATATATTACTATGTAAAAGCAAAAGTTGAGGTTGAAGTGCATTTATTTTGTACTGTGCCAGGAAGAGTTGCAAGTCAATGCCCTCTTTTCTTTCTTTTTCTCTTCCCGCTTGTATTTCTTCTTTTCTTGTTCCCTTTCTTGTTCCCTTTCCTTCCCTTAATTTCCTATTTCCTTTTCTTTTTTTTATATTTCATACAATTAAAAAATGTTTTAAAAAATCATACAACTGCTTTTATAAGATACACACAGAGATGGGAAGAAGGGTCCTAAGAGATTGTCTTACCCAAAGGCCAATAATATCTATGGGTGAATCTAATTTTCATGTTTTTCCAGTTGATTAAGAAAGTTTTCATAATGTCTTACTCAAGCATTCAGGAGTAACCAAAAGGAAGCACAGAACATACTGCACTGGGCTAATGCTGACTCTAGGTCACAAGTTGTTTGTTGTCATTTTGGAGTATTTATAACACCTTACAACCATCTGTGAATTGCTAAGAAAGTACGTCTGTGTGAATTGTAGCTCTGATTTTGACAACAGGTCAGGATCATTTTTATCAATACTGTTAAGTCTGGAGCATGGGTGCGAATAATGGAGACGAGCCGGTAGAAACAGTGAACTTCAAACTCTTTATTTACATGGTGTGACAGCTCAAACTGGAGGGCTGCTATAGCCTTCCTTATATAGGCAACTTATTAACTATTCAACCAATAGCAATCCTGGAGCGCTAGCTCCTTTAACCAATGAGAATGGCCTGTTAATGGCCAATCAGATGCTCCTGAACGGACCAATCCGATCCTGCCATTAACAGCCAATCAGAAGTGCAGGGCCAGAACCCTGCACTTGACTTCAAGCTCAAGATAACTTTATTTGGCATTATTCATTCACAACAAATACCAGTCAAAGTACCACCAAATTCTTCAATCTTATTTCAATACAACAAGCTCTGGAAGGAAAGAAAACACGAGCAAGTCTTTGTGGTTCTCTATTGCCATCCTTCTCCACTCTGCAGAGGGAAGAGGAAATCTCAAGAAAAAGAGAACCTATAATATCTAGAAAAGGATGATGCCTGAAGAAAATGATGCCTATTCCAACCTGACTAATGGAGTATACAGACTGGAGTCTCATAGGTGTGCATTACAAATTGAATCCATGAATTTTAAAATGGACACGCACAACCTGTCAACTTTTTGAAGCAACTGATTTCATGTAATCCCAGGAAAAGAAAGATAGGAATCCTACCTGTGAGGTAAAAAAAAAAAACTTTTAAAGAATTCTGCGTTGAATGACAACTCTTTCACTTTCTATAGTTTTGTCTTTTGATACCGATTGAGGAACCTTAATTTCACACCACTATGTAAAGGGAAAATCATTGTGGTATTGTTGGTTAGGTCTTCAGCAACCCCCAATCCTTAAAAAGCAAAACATAGAGACATTAACAAGTCTCCTTGCTTCACTCTAATAAAAACTTTCTGTTTATAAAGGGCAGGGACAGAGCATGTTTTATTCTCAAGCACTAGTGTGCATGCCACAAAGGGCACAAAGGAATAAGGTTATTTTATATCCTGGGAGGAGAAGCACAGCATCAATAATTGAAATGAGAAATCTTCACAACATGTTTTAAGTGATAGCATCACTGCCAGAATGCATGCAAACATATAAACATAAACATTTTCATTTCTCGAAAATGAAGCTTTTAGGCAATTTATCTGTATTTTATTCAGCAAATGACAGGATTTGTTTTCATTCAAGGTATCTATTCATTCATCTCTCTTTCAATAACTTAACAGTTTGGAAACACTACAATTAATTCTACATAATGAACTGCATTACAACATTCCGAGAGATGCAGAATAATCAATGCACCAATAAACAGAGAAAATAATCTTCAGATAAATGCAAACACTTCATGTGCTTATGCCAGCACCAATTTATAACGGCAGATCAAGCTTCTGAATGGATTATGACTTGTTTGTTCATTGTCCATTAGCTCAGTACACAAAGCAATAACATTTTAAGATATGGGTCATTGTTAGGTACTCTATTATTTGACTTCTAAACATTAACTTGAAACTGAGCACAGAAGGATATGGACTTCATTTGTCATTGACCTGTAATTATCAAGATGATTTGTGACCTCTGTTAACATGGTTAAAGAATCTCTGATTTCCTCCCAAAAATATTGTATGAGCATCACACATAATCCTTTCCCAATTATTACTTTCCCCAGGTTTGCTAACAAAGCCTTATTATTCCTTGGTAATATCATAATTGAAGAAGTCAGAAGATGAAGAAAATTCTGCTTCTCATTATTTGTCTTCTCCTCTGCACTGCATGGGTTAAGTAGACAAAGACAGACAACAAGCAATTTTTATAGAAGTAGCGATATTCACTAATTTATTTCTATTCCAGAATTCTGCATGTATAATATCCTTATTTTCTCTATATTTGGGTTTTTCTCTTTCTCATAATCGAACCTCTTACCTATCCCATTTTGGAGTAAATACAAGGAAGGTGAAGGATGTTTCAATACACAATCTACCTGTAAGGTTACAGGAAGGCATGAGTGCAAAAAAGTGATATCACTTCAAGGTATCCATAGGCCACATTACCTAAAACATACTTGTTGTCACAGTGGCCAAGCTTCTGAACAAGGAAGCCCACTGGATTCCCAGCAGATGGCCTTCAGAGGCTCTTAGGCAGCCATCATGGCTGATAGTCTCGTTGACTTCTATAGATTCTTTCAACCCATTTTGAAGCAAGTTAGCTGGTAGCCAGTACCAGATCTCACAACAAAGAGCACCATTTGGAGTATAAAAGCATTAGTTGGAATAACGAGACCCCCCTCCTAAAAATATGCTCATTTTCTGCCTCAGATTTTCTTTTAGCTGTTAACTTGGCAATTTCAAGGCATATTTTGGCCCAAGAAAGTCTTGGAAATGGCACAAGTGATTTCATAAGATACACACAGGGGTGGGAAGAAGGGTCCTAAGAGATTGTCTTATCCAAAGGCCAATAATATCTATGGGTGAATCTAATTTTCATGTTTTTCCAGTTAATTAAGAAAGTTTTCATGATGTCTTACTCAAACATCAGGTGTAGCCTACAACAAGGCACAGGACATACTGCACTGGGCTAATGCTGATTCTTGGTGATAAGATTTTTATTGTAATTTTGGAGCATTTGTAACACCGCCTTCATTATCCAGAGAACTCACATCCTTCTGTGACTTGATCAGAAAGTATGTCTGTGTGAGGTCTTCCAATATTTGAGAGGCTGCCACAGAGAGGAAGGGGTCAAGCTATTTTCTAAAGTGCCTGTAGGCCAGACAAGGAATAATGGATGGAAACTGAACAAGGAGAGATTTAACCTGGAAACAAGGAGAAACTTTCTGACAGTGAGAACAATCAACCAATGGAACACCTTGCCCTCGGAAGTTGTGGGAGTGCCATTACTTGAAGCTTTCAAGAAGAGATTGGACTGCCATTTGTCAGAAATGGCCTAGGATCTCCCGCTTGGGCAGGCGGTTGGACTAGATGACCTACAAGGTCCCTTCCAACTCTGATTATCTCTTATCTGTTAAAAGAAGAAAAACCGACTTTCTAAAATCATAGGAAGGAGTAAGGCATGCTACACCACTTATGCCTGCTGTGAAATTTGGAAGGCATTTCTTAATGTCCACCCCAACCCCGTTTTTTTTTTTTCTCCTTTTGGCACTTTTGGCGTTTTATTTCTTCCTTTCTTTTTTTTTTCCCTTCTTCAACTTTAGTTTGTATTAGTTCTTGCTGTTGTTGTTCAAATTTTTATTGATATATACATATATAAAGATTCATAAAAGAAACTGGGAAATATAACCATATTTAGCTGAATGTCATTGTTACGTTTTGTTTGAAACATTTGCCACATCCAGTAGTGCATTGCTTTCCAGAGGTTTTACTTGATGGGGGCTCAAAATGGAACAAAAGTTATACAATGTCCCTGCTGGGAGCTGAAATATGTACACGTACTCCCCAACTTACAAGAGTTCATTTAGTGACCGTTTGAGGTAATAACGGCACTGAAAAAAATGACTTATGACCATTCTTCACACTTAGGAGCATTGCAGAATCCTATTCAGAGTTTTTGCAGCATTAATTCAGAGCCAGAAAAATAAACACAGATGGCTGATGCTTCATTTAACGTCTTTATAAACATAATAAATAGATTTTACAAACCAGTTGTAGATGTCTCCAACATGGAGCAAACTCCAACAGAAGCATGTTGCAAGTAACTTCAGCAGACATGTTACAAGTGCAGAGCAGAACAGCAATTCAGCTTCAGCTCCAAAACAGACCACAGTTTCACTTTAGTTCAGCAGGCAAGCAGAGGTGAGAAGCAGTTTCATTTTCAATAGACAGACTCAGAGCTGAACATAGCTTCAGAGCTGCAGAGCTTAATATAGAGCCTAGGCTACTTTTAGGTTCAGTTTCCAAACATTTCTCATTGGCTGACTTAGCTGCTTTGCCTATCCATTGGCTGACCTTGTCACCATGCTCTATTCCAGTTCATGAATATACTCTGACATATCCCTAGGGTCAGGTGGTTTACATTTGGATGCTTGACAACTGGTTCATATTTATGACGATTGCCGTGTCCCGGGGCCATGTGATCTCCTTTTGTGACCTTCAGACAAGCAAAGTCAAGGGGGGGAACCCAATTCATTTAGCAACCGTGTTACTAATTGAACAACTGCAGTAATTCCCTTAAAAACTCTGTCAAGAAATGGGGAAAATTCACTTAACAAATTTCTCACATAAGAACATAAATTTTGGGCTCAATTGCGGTCGTAAGTCGAGGACTACCTGCAATTTCTGAGGCAGGTTTACTTAAAGGATAAAATCCTTTGGCAAAGAACACTATGGTGTCAGGCCTACCTCTGTTCAAAACCCAAGAAAGAAAATCCATGACTCCATTGAGGTAGAGAAGACGTACTTTTACTAAGTTTGAAATGATAGCAGTGAAAGAAAGGCAAGATCTGATCAAAAAGGTGCGAAAAGTACATATTGAAAATTTCCCCAAATCCCTTCCCCCAGGGACCCAGGCTGAATGTCCAATCCACGTCCCTCATAGTGTGGGGCACATCTTCAGGTGTTTTTGTCCATGTGGAGTTCTAGGATGGTTGGCCTTGACTGGGTGTAAACAACTCCATTCAGCATCACAGTTATTCTTGAGAGCAAATCTCCCTTTTAGTTCACAGGTGGGTATTCCTCCCACCTGCACACTTCCCAAACCCCGGTGCCATGACCCCATCCCCAATACTATGGCAGCTGATAGCAAGCAAACATCAAAGGGAAAACCCAAACTGGAGATCCAGCTGACATTTGGCCCTCCTGCAGTAGAGGCATGAGCCCTAAGGAAAAAACATAAGACAAAATAGGCAGGATAGAAGCAATCTACCATATATGGAAGCAAAATAACATGATGGCTTTTCAGGCTATTTAGTGTGAAACAGTTGAAGGAGTTTAGGGGCACAGACATCCTGAGCATTTACCCATTCAGACTGTGAGGGAGGGAAATATTTCCAAGCTACCAAATATTGTACTTTCCCCCTATGTTTCTTGGAATTCAGGATTTCTTTGACCTTGAAATATTGTTCACCTTCAATGAGGATGGGAACTGGAGGGGCAAGTTGGCCTGGTCGAAGAGGAGATACACGCTCAGGTTTCAATAGTCTAACATGAAACACAAGTTGGATCCGTCCAGGGGTGGGATTCTACCAGTTCGCACCTATTCGCTAGAACTGGTTGTTAACATTCTAAGCAGTTCAGAGAACCAGTAGAGGAAATTACTGGCCTAATCCTGTAAGGAAGGCAGGAAGGAAACATTCTGGTGTTGCTTACAAAAACTGCCTCTTGTTAACCCTTATTACATTCTTGGCAGGACTAGAGTTCCTGTCTCAGGAAGTTTTTTTCCCTTCCTTTGCTGGTACTTTGCTTGTGTGGAGTGACCATTCAAAGTTACAATGGCACTGAAAAAAGTGACTTATGACCATTTTTCACACTTATCCCCATAGTCATGAGAGTCCAGACGAGGAGATGCGTGCCTCGATGTGAGTGATATTGAGTTGGCCATGCCCAGCCAGTCACATGACCATAAGCCACACCCACCAACTAAGCCATGCCCACAGAACTTGTTAAAAAAATTGAATCTCACCCCTGGATCCACCTAAGGGTTTTGGGCAGCTCTAGCTGTGCCATGACTGGATTTATGATCCTAACAATGGGGAAAAGGCCTACATATGTGGGGCCCAAGTCTCTTTGATTTCCCTTGGAATAAGCATCAAAGGGAAAACCCAGGCTGGAGATCTGGCTGACAATATCTTTTTGATTTCGAGGGTGAATAAGGGGTTTGACATTCCCAAGGACTAGAAGCCAAATTTCAGATGCAATCAGGTTTATGAGGAATGGCAATCCTGTGGTTGAGCTACATTCTAAGAATGACAAACTGTGTATGGAATCCGTTCTCTCTACCCCTCTGGTGCAGGTTTTACTGTAAGTTTGTTTCTGTAAATCAAGACTTGCCTACAAAATTCAAATGATACGAGAGAATATTTAACATAACAACACAGTTGGAAGGAACCTTGGAGGTCTTCTAGTCCAACCCCCTGCTCAGGCAAGAAACCCTGTTCTATTTCAGACAAATGGTTGTCCAATCTCTTCTTAAAAATTTCCAGTGTTGGAGCATTCAAAACTTCTGGAGGCAAATTGTTCCACTGATTATTTTTTCTCACTGTCAGGAAATTTCTCCTTTGTTCTAGGTTGCTTCTGTCCTTTGATGAGTTTCCACCCATTGCTTCTTGTCTGCCTTGTTCTGAAATGTCCAACTTCTTAGTTTATTTTAATATTTCTAAATCTTCCTATGGAATTTGCATACCTTACTTACTCATGTATTTCCTCCCGTGAAAGATAGCATACTTCAAGGTAGACTGTGCTGTCCCAGCCAGTCTATGGGAATTAGATAGTTACTTAGGAATTATGAGCTGTCCCCTTAAGGGAATGCATCATGGTAAATGTAGTTAAAGTTATCCTGGGAAATGTAGTTCATGTCATGTGGCCACATCTGTATTCCTGATTGGCCACTAAACTGACCCTCGAGGGGTTGGGGGACTTTTCCTCATTCTTGCTTGAATTCATGAACTCATGGCAGCTTCTTTTTATCGCTACGAGATGGGTTAGGAGATAACCAACTTTTACTACAAGGCAGATATACAAAAGATTGGTCATTAAAGAAGAACTTCATCACAAATGTGAGTTATGAAGATACCTGATGAACCAATAATTTTTTATGGATGTCTTGTTGAGTTATCTATCTGCATCTGTATAGTTTATAAATCCACCTCTGTGCAGAAGGCAGAAAAGTACACGTGTCCAAGTACTGCATAGCCAAGGTCTTCCCATCTGCTTAACCAGAGTATACCTTGAAGGACGCCCCGAAAATGCCATGAAAACGTACGTGTGGATAGACACTCAAAGCACCTGTACCCTGGCCAGACCCGCATTCCTCGACCTCTTTGAGGTGCAACAAAACAAACTTCCCTTCACTGTATCAACGATCCTCATAACTCACGTTATGAGGATTACAAGATGTGGCCACATGACATGAACTACATTTCCCAGGATACCTTTAACTACATTTACCATGATGCATTCCCTTAAGGGGACAGCTCATAATTCCTAAGTAACTATCCAATTCCCATAGACTGGCTGGGACAGCACACTCCCCGCCTGGAATTGTAAATTCCACTATTAAAGGAAGAGAAAAAAAATTAACTATAAACTAAGGTAATCAGTAAACAGTTATACTATGAATAGCAGATAACTATATAACTGAAATAAATGGTTAGCTATATAACTAAGAAAAACAGTAAACATTAATAAAGCATCAAACAAAGCAAAGCATGCAAAGCTTGAGGTTCAATCTTCAAGTTCGTCCTTTCTCTGCAGCAGCACAAGGTTGGTGACCAGTCTGGTGTAGAACTTCTTAGTGAAAGTTTGCTGGTCACATGAGAAGTCTAACGACCTCATTATCAGAACCTTGACTTTGCGGATTAGTCCATCAAAGCTAGACAGGGTTTGATACACAAGTCCAGCTGTTGGCTTACTTTGTCCATCCTGGTGAGCTTCTCCTAACTTTGCATATATAGCTGCATTCATGGTTTTGTGATGGATAGACACCATCTGTTGGGCTAGTTTGACCTGGTTGTGTGCCCATCCCCTCCAGTATTTCAGTGTCAGAATTTCATAGCAAAGCAGACATTTCTTTCACTTCAATTCCTCTCTTTTCCACTACAAATTTTAAATGGGTTTTCCACCTACTGCCAGATACTGAAACACAGACCGTTCATATCATCCTTCTACCTCCAATAAGGAATTTGGGACTTTGCTGATCATCTCATTACCAAGAATTTGGCAATTTTTGGCAGCCAATTATATACTGGGAAAAATGGTACAATTGTCCCATTGAGCAGATCCAACTAGGACTTCTGGAGAATTCCACTACCACTGAACTATTGCTTAAATCCTAGGTTAAGGATCTGCAAGCTTCTCAGGATAGAGGTGCCATCATATGCCACAAACAATTTTGTGATAATTGCTCAGCAATAGCAATAGTAATCCAAAACCAAAGACATGGGGATAGCTCTTTCTTTCCCACCCCATCTTTCCAACATTCACTTCTTACTTAAGCATTGCAGAAATCTCGGTTAGAACAACAGGTAACCATCTGAGTGATCATTTGATCTTTGGATCGCTCATAGACTTCAGTACAGTTGGGGGTGCAGCCCAGGAAATGAAATAGAAGAGTTTTGCCTGTGAAGCAAAAGAAGTAATTTATTAAGGTGATGTAAACCCTCCTTTTCAGAAAACAAGAAGAGAAGATGAGGAATCATCACTGCTATTTTTGTATCATTATTTGAGGGGAAACAGATGTGGGGTCAGGGTCCTTGCTCATTTTAAGGCAATTGTAAGCCTTACCTAAGCATTATAATTTAAACCATAACCTCTGAATATACAGTGAATACATTGCAGTCCTTGACTTACAACCATTCCTTTAGTGATCATTCAGAGTTACAATGGCATTGAAAACAATGACTTATGCAACCCTTACATCATTCCCATTGGTCACGCGATCAAATTTCTGGTGTTTGGCAACCATCGTGTCTTTTGGTGGTTGCAGCATAGTAAGTTCATGTGATCCTCATTTGAAACCTTCCCAGCCGGCTTCCAATGAAGAAAGCCGAGGAGGAAACCCGGTTCAGTTAACACCTGCATGATACACTTAATTTGTTTAACAATTTTGGCATGAAAAGTGATAAAATTGGGTGTGATTCATTTAACACCAGCCTTATTTAGCAATATAAATTGTGACCCCAATATTGGTCAATCAAGAACTGCCAGTATCAGTGGAAGGATTCTTTTTTTTTTTTTTACTACCGGTTCTGTGGGAGTGGCTTGTTGGGCGTGGCAGGGGAAGGATCCTGTAATATCTCCAGTCAGAGGTGGTATTTGCTGGTTCTCTGAACTACTCAAAATTTCTGCTTCCGGTTCTCCAGAACTGGTCAGAACCTGCTGGATACCACCTCTGACCTATATGCATTGTAGCCATAGCCCTGGACCCAGGAAATGAAATTTGGTGCGGTTTACCTTGTGTTGAGTTTAACTAGTTGAACTGCTGGCTGGCCTGCCGCTTGTGTGGCCCGGTTGCAAATAGGCCACAGCCTGGGTGTTGGGACCCCTGCTGTAAGTCATTAGTTCTCACTCACTGATATTGATTGATACACATACCACATATGAAATCAGAAGTAATTTAGGAGGTGTTCAGTGTCAGTAATTGAAATGTGAAATCTTTACTGTTTATTTTACTCATGCTAAGATAGAAGGCCTATGAACATATCAATGTCCTTCTCAGAAAAGGAGATTTTGTTTTATCTGGGATCCAGATTCCTTGATAGAGGGGTTGGGAGAAGATTAAAAGGAAAAGGAAAAATAAAAAAACAAGTACCGTGATCTAAATAACTATGGCACATACCAAAATAGACTGTCTTCTTGTAGCAAGCATGCCCAATGTATAGTCTGCAAGGAATTTGATTAGTGATGCAATTGCCACCAGGTTTCTTGAATAGGCAGTTATGGCATTTAATTCCAATAACTTGGGAGGGAGAGAATGGGAAATGAGATTAAAAAGAGAGAGAGAAAATAATGAATTGCAAAAAAAAAAAAAAAGTAGCTCTCCTAAACTGGATACAGTTCACAGGAAATATATATATATATATATATATATATATATATATATATATATATATATATATATATATATATATATATATATATATATTCTTAAGTTTTCGCGGGTACTTACATGTCTGGCATTCAGCTTTATTCGGGTATTTTCCCACGTCATAATAGTGGTGCTTTTAAAGTTGTAGCAACGTTTCAGCAGAATCTCATCTGCCATCATCAGGCTTCTGTATTCTGTATTCTGTACAGAAGCCTGATGATGGCAGATGAGATTCTGCTGAAACATTGCTACAACTTTAAAAGCACCACTATTATGACATGGGAAAATACCCGAACAAAGCTGAATGCCAGATATATATATATATATCCATATCCATCTCACTCATTCTTTTAAACATCTGCATGTAATATCAGGCTTCTACATCTCTCCCTAACTCCCATAGTAGTTGGATTTTTTTTTGAAATGCTAATTTAAAAAAGGAAATAATAACTATATAATAGTAACATTCCTTCGTCGTAGCCATTCATTTCACCTTTTCAATTCTAAGAGTTTGGCAGCTGGAGAGACAGCAGCGACAAGAGACAAAAAGTATCGTGGCATCCAGGCAAATGCATTCAACTTCTTTTCTTCCTGTCTTAAGCAGACTTCGTTGTATTTCCTCAAATCTCCCCAGTTCCCAGAGCCTTAGAGACTTACCTAGTTCAATGTTGAGGAGCATCCATAAGCCAATATGAAGAAGTGTTTTCATGTTCCCTGCTCTGCATTCCAAGTCAAGAGCAGGCAATGATACCACTTTCTGAATTTTTATCCCCTCTGCAAATCAGATGTGGGAAGCAGTTACCTTATCACTTTGCTTGGATGAATGCACCCAAATGCATCAATATGATAAACTCCACCTCTCTCCAAGAAGTTCGTCATTCCTCGTTTCTTTGAGCTAATCAAATCATGCAAGAAGGGAAGGGACAAATGGACATTGGGCTAGTTCTGGTGTTCCTGCTCCCAGCCTTGGCATTTTCATCTGATGATCTGTACAGCATGTATACCCATGTAACTGGTACATGTGTAGGTTGAGTTCAAGCAACCTGTTCAAGCAACCTTTTCCTTTGCATGTGAAGTCTCTGCTTAGACTCTTCTGTACTGAGAAATAAGATGAACTTGCAGATATGGGCAGAAAAGACAGTAGACGCCGAGGTCTCTTCTTTTCTATTCCCTTTAAAGAAAAAAAAAATCTAATTCTTTTTCCATGAATTGAATAAATTCCTTGTCTTTTAATATTGATTGGTTAAACATCCATCTTAATTTTCTTTTTTGTCCTTTCCATGTGACTTTTATTGGATTATGGTCTGTCCAATCACTTGTTTCTATATTCAGTTCTTGTACATTAGATTTTAGTTTGGCTGACATCCATGTCATATCTCTTCTTGACCAAGACATATGCCCATTTGAATAGAATGAGTATTGATTTTCCTCAGGATGTATCTCTCACCATACATCTTGGATGCCTCGTTCTTCAGCCATTTTAAAGCAATTCTTTGGAAGCATTTTCCTTGGGGTATTTTTGTCCACTTTTCTAGTTTGATAATCTAGTTCCACATCTATAATTGCATTGAAGTCTCACACTGCACAAATATTTTCATACTCCAATTGTGTAGTAAACAAGAGGACTTACTATAAAAATCTTCTTGTTTACTATTTGGTGCATAAATTGCTACCAAGAGTATCTGTTTGTAATTCATTGTTATCTTCACCATCAAAATCCTCCATTCTTTATCCATAAATATTTGCTTAGCATTTATTGTTTCTTTTATATAAAGAGCTACTCCTCTCCTTATGTTAGAGAGGTGTATATTCCCAATAGAGAGGTGTATAGTTTCCCAATTTTGGGGTATTTCAATAATTTATTGTGCTGTTTTTTTAATGTGAACCTCTTGTGAGCAAATTATATCCAACTTTAATTTTTCTAATTCATTATAGATGCTTTTCCTTTTTATAACTGAATTCAGTCCATTTACATTAATTGACAATAATTTTATTTCTTCTTCCATAGTTTTACTTGTAAGTAGGTTTTATTATTCTGGTCACTCTCGTCTCTCTCTGTTCTTTTGCCTTTGCCCTTTGTCTCTTTGCTATTTCCTCTGGTTCTCTTTCATCTTTTTTGTTGTTATATATCTCCTTCTCCTGTGGCTTCCTCTTGTTGTCTATCCTCTTTTTCCTCTATTATTACCATTCCCTCTTGTGTTCCAAATTAGTGATCATAAAATTGTTCTGCTTTTTCTATGGAATCTAATCTATGTTTTTGCTCCCTCCAAGTCACCAATATTCCCTCCAGTATCAGCCATCTAAAGTTTACTCCATTCTTAATAAGCTGTTTTGTCAAAAATTAATATTCCCTTCTTATCTTCTTACTCTCCTGGGAATGTGTTTTAGAACTACTTTTTCTTTCTCTTTATATTTTATGAGTTCAACCCTTGCTCTTTGTAGTGTCTCTGTTTTTATTGCTTTTTGGTAAATTTCACATGTATCTCTCTGGGAAGTCTGTTTCTTGTCACATATCTTGTATGAACTCTAAATATTTCATCCATTTTGGTGAACACCTTTTCTTTGGATATCTCTAAGACATTTACCAGCAGCTCTGCCATTATCCCTGCCACATTTTCTCTTTTTTCTTCTTTGATGTTCTGAAAATGTATTTAGTAATTGGCCTCATCCATTTCTAGTAATATTATTGTTCTCTCCTGATTTTTACCTGCCAATATAAGCCTGTGATAGACCTCTTCCACTCTTTTCTGTTTGTTCAGCTTTCTCTTCCACTTTCTGAATGTGTTGTTCATTTTTCACCATTATTGTCGAAAAATTTTCTATTTTATCCTCTACTTTTCCTATTTTTTCCTTGAGGTCTTCATGCATGACTTGGAGCAGAGCTTTCATCTCTGCCTGCATCATATTCATTTTTTCTTGTTGCAACATCATGTCTAATGATCTTTGACCTGCTGGGCTGGATGATGATGCTCAGGATGGTGCAGATGTAGTTTTCTTCATTTTGTGATGCTTTAATTATATTTGTAATTTAATTGTAATCCCAGAGACATGTGATTATAATCCACAAAGACAAAGAGATGAAACTAATCTCAGTGTTTCACACTCTGTCTCAACTATCTAGCATAAGTATGCTTTCTTACTGGTATAGATGTTATTTATTTTAACAGCCAACCCTTATCTTCTTCTTCTCCAATCTCTCAAGGTTATATTTTCTTTTATTTTCTCCCTTGCACCTTTGCACCCTTCCACTTCTGCCAGCAGGTGTCATTGTTGCTCTGCTTCTCTCCATTTTGTTTATCCAGTCCAGGTTTTCCAAAAGAAAGAAAGTTCTTTGAGTCCAAATTTTTTAATCCCCCCAAAAGCTTTCCAGATTAATCAATATTATATTTGAGGTCCATCTTCCTAATTTTAAGGTTCTTTCACTTGCTTAAAAAATTCTCTTTTCTTCTTTCTGGTTTTAAAAATGGCTCTCTAGCTTGCTTGCCACTTTTCTTGGGAGATAAGAAGAATAAATCTACCTCCTTTTTGGGGGGTCCCATTCTCTCTCAGGCTTGTTTCCAGGGAGCTCATTGCTCAATAGCAGCTAAAAGTTAGAAATCTCTCACCCAGATTGTTCAAACTCTTCCTCAATCTTTCATGTTTTCTTGATCAGTCAGCTGTCCCAGCTTTGATCAGGCACACAATGGCTGTCATTTTCTTCCTGCTGGTTTCAGAGCTTTCTCTGGCTTGATCAGGAAGTTTGCAGGCTTCCTGAGATCAACAGGGTGTGCTCTCTTATTTCACCCTCTGAGGTGATTTAGGTCCATCAGAACCTCCTTGCAGTTTGAATTTCGGAACAAACCCACGGAGCCCTGTGGGATACATCGTATCACTGTGACATCAGCCCCCCCGCCCCTTACAGGCATTTGCAGATGATTTTGTTTTTATTTTCGAAGATTTGCAAAAAAACAGGGCCTAAACTAAAAAAAATTAGAGGAATGTGGTGAAATGGCAGGATTGAAAATAAATAAAGATAAACTAAGATATTACTTAAAAATCTCACAGATATGCAGAAAAAAGAGTTAATGAAGAGAACTGGTATTCAGATCAATAAGAAAGTAAAATACTTAGGATTAATTTGACAGCAAGATGTATATCTATTAAGGAAGATAATTATTATAAACTGATGCAACAAATTAAAACAGATCTGAAGAAATGGAAAAACCTGCAACTATCACTGATAGGTAGGATAGCTACAATAAAAATGAATATATTGCCAAGATTATTATATCTATTTCAAACAATTCCAATAAAACTGGAAAAAAAATATTTTGAGGAACTCAATAAAGTAATATTAAGATATATTTGGCAAGAGAAAAAAGAAGCAACAAGTCTAAAAATGTTGAAAGATTCAACAAATAGAGGTGGTGTGATAATAATCAAAAAAGTGACAGAAGACCAGGAACAATAAAAGTGTGTTTATTTAGCGTTTGCAAAGGCCATGATCCATGGTGAGGTGGAGCTGGGAGAAATCTTATGAGTTAATTCATAGTTCACAACCTCCTTGGCATCTGTGAGCTTGTCACAATGTCAGCCTTACAAGATAGATCAGACAAGAAATACAATCAGGTGAGCTAATTCTACTTTATCGTAAAGCTACATTCATATAACCTTGCAAGTCTGAAAGCACATCTCACCATCACCCCTTTTACAACCCAAGAAGCTAGGGTAGCTTTCTTCTGAGCTTCTTGACCTATCCACAATGCTGCTGTGGGTTCAACCACTTTTTATCTAACCATTCCTTTGGTTGAATCTCTTTGCCCTCTCTCCCAAGGTCATTTCCACATACAATTACACACGTGTAATCTCAAGTGTGAGTTTTATCCAATGGATCCAGTGTTAATCTCAGAGCAATTGACTTGTGAACTGAGTATAGAGGGCACTGAAGAGCCCTTTCCCACAGTCTCATCACTTTCTGAAATACTTGAGGTTAGTTGTCTCTTTAGACTTCGACATGCAACATCCTGCCCCAGAAAGCCATGAAGTTGCCTTCACTGCCTAGATTTGGGTGATGACTACAACTGTGTCATTCTGGTATTCAAGGTCCTACTTGGTATAAATGTATTTTGTGTTTTATTCCATGTTTTTAACAAATTTTACTGCATTTGGAGTATGGTGAACTAAATAAATAAAGAACTACATATCTGACTGTAATTTAAAACTTTTGCACAATTATAGGTAGGCCTCGACTTACAACCACAATTGAGCCCAAAATTTCTGTTGTTAAGCGAGTCAGTTAAATGAGTTTTGCCCCATTTTACAACCTTTCTTGCCATCATTAAGTGAATCACTGCAGTTGATAAGTTAGCAACACAGTTGTTAAATGAATGGGGCTGACTTTGCTTGTCAAAAGGTCGCAAAAGTTGATCACATGAGCTTGGGACACAGCTACAGTCATAAGCATGAACCAGTTGCCAAGCATCTGAATTTTGATCATATGATAATGGGGATGCTGCAAAGTTCATAAGTGCAAAAAATGGTGATAAGTTATCATTGTAACTATGAATGATCACTGAATGAACTGTTGTAAGTTGAACAGTATCTGCTAAAGAAATCAGGAAGCCAGATGGTTCAAATGACAGCATGTTTATTACATCCTATCACTCTCTATTAGAATCTGAACTAGTAATCTGACCAAAGCAAATTGTCTTTAGATGAGAATCAATGGAATTCAAAATGTGCTGGGATTTAGATCTCTTGTGGGCACAAAGGCACTCAAGACTGATGATGTGCTTGATTCTTCTCTCAAGCTTGGCCTGATAGCAAATAGCACTGGCACTCAGACTTATATACTGCTTCACAGTGCTTTACAGCCCTGTCTAAGCAGTTTACAGAGTCAGGATGTTGTCCCCAACAATTTATGTTCTCATTTTACCAGTCTTGGAAAGATGAAGGCTAAGTTAACTTTGAGTTGGTGAGCCTTGAACTGCCGAATTGCTGGCAGCGATCAGTCAGCAGAAGTAGCCTGCAGTACTTCATTCTAACCACTACGCCACCATCATCTCCTACAATTATGAAATATGAGAGTATGAAAGTGGTCTTGATTGAATAAATGGTTTAGGATTTTCATATATCAACAAGGAATTTTCTGCTGCTGAATGGTTAAACAGACTACAGTTTGACTATTTGTACCCTTTTCCTTGGTTTTTGAGAAAATCTTCTCCCTACCTTTTCTGATAACATTTCTTTTTTCCAATTTGGCTCAGATGCCAGACAACTCTGTAAAAAGTATTGGTAATTTAGGGGGGTTTCAAAAGATGGAAGTAAACAAATGTATTAATGCATTGTTAAGTATACTTGTACTATGTTCATGGCCACAGTTTAACTATCAGTGTTCTCATATGGATCTCCTCTGGATGTGTTCTTATGCTGCAGTAGTGCTGTAATATAGTGGGATATTACCTGGGAAAGTTAAATCAATGTCAAGATAGTTCAAGCATCCCTCTATCCCACAGGTCTTTTATAGGCATTGTGCATACAATACATAACAAAGGAAAACTCAATCAACCAAAGCTTGCCTTTAGAAGGAGCTTCATGGGAGACTTTCAGGAATAGATTGGACTGCCATTTGTTGGAAATGGTGTAGTAGAATCTCCTGCTTGGGTGTGGGGTTGGACTAGATCAGGGTTGCCAACCTTTTGGACCTCAAGGGACCACCAAACTCATAATTTAAAATCCCGTGGACCAGAGACCCTGGGAAAATCCCCAAAAAAGTCTGCAGGAAAATTCCCCACCCTGTTTTCCTACCAATTAATCATTCTTTATTTGGGATCGCAGGATACCATCTCCAGCTCCATTCTCAGGGGGAGAGAGAGAGAGAGAGAGAGAGACTTTTGGCATCATGCAAGGAAATCAGCAGAAGCAGCAGAAGTCTTTCTTTCTCTCCCCCAAACTCCACCAGAAATGGGTCTTTGTGAAACTTGTCATGCCGGCGCAGCCTCTTGCAGCAGGAGGCCTTGCAGGGTCCCAAAGACTCATTTCTGGCAGAGTTTGGGGGAGAGAAAGAAGGACTGTTGCTGCTTTCCTTGCATGCAGCCAAAAGCAGAAGAAGAAAGAAGTAGAAAGTAGCAGCCTGGTGGTCAGGCCAGGTGTGTGGGACAAGTGGTGCAAGTTCACCTCTTCCGCCCTTCCTCACTATCTCTTGTTGTTCACAATGCAAGTGACACAAGCCTTGTGTTCCCATGCATCATGTGGGCAGTGCAGCCTTATGTTCCCATGCAGTCTGGATTAATTGCTTTGGGGGTGACATTTCTCTGTAGACCACCAAAATTTTCTTGCGGATCACCAATGGTTCCCATCCCACTGGTTGGCGACCACTGGACTCGATGACCTACAAGGTCTCTTCCAACACTGTTCATCCAAAAATAGCAGTTCGATTGCACAGCTGCAGTACCATCTTGATTTTTTTTCATTCTTCTTGTACGTACTCTTGAGCTGGAAAAGCAGGGATGGTATTCAGGGGATTCTGAGGGGTTTGGGTGAACCTCTAGGGAAAAATTTTAGTGGTTTCTAGAACTGGCAAATACAATCTCCATCTGGCCCCACCCCTGCCCACCTGCCCACCAGTTCACCGCTTGCCACGCCCACCTGCTCCTCTCCTCCCCGCCCCGCATTATCTCACCTCCCCGGCATAGCAGCACACTGTGTGGCTCCTTGCTTCCTCCAGAGCTTCCCGCAGCATCTGGAATCCCGGCTGAATGGAAAAACCTCTTGCCAATGGCTTCCTGGGCGGCACTTCTGCTTGGCTTTTGAAATGGTGGCTTCTTTCCAGCTGCCGAACCCAAGCACTTTTGAAATCCAAGAATGCTGGATTTCAAAAGCCAAGGAGCTCAGCTCAGTGCTACAAGAAGAAGAAGTGGTTTGACAGTGGAGCTGAACGGCTGGGGTGTTGCCTTCCTTCCCAGACTCTGAAGACTGAAGCTTCTATTTTTCAGTGCAGACTCAGGCAGGAGATTGGAGAAAGGGAGAGCTGTGACTCTGCGAGTCTGTGAGTAACTCAACTGCCTGCTTTGCCTGATTTTGAGTAAGTTGCTCTTTTTTAAAATAAAGAAATCAATATCTACATACATGATATGTTGTGAGTTAATTTGGTGAGTTTGCTTGCAAGTAAATTTTATGTGACATAATATAATATATATATTATAATATATATTTTGAAACTTGTGCCTGTGCCTGTGAGATTTTGTGTTGTTTTCATACCTTGATGGTGTGGTGTTGTGTTCTTGTCTGAGAGGAGGAAGAGGAAAGTTATCCTTAATTTTTAAATTAACTGTTCATTTCTGCACATTCTAATTTTTTAAATTACATTTTCATCTAGTATCTCTTTGTTTTTCCACTGTTGTGCAAACACAATTCTAACAGCTGTTAACACGTTTAAATATGTATTGTATTCCCTTTAAAATACCTAACAAAATATTTCTGCTTTTAAATCTAGCTTGCTTTGCCATTGCTTCTATTTCTAACCATGAAACCATTAACTCTGGAATAGCTACTTGACTTAAGTACAAGCTGAGCCCAATACAGAACCTAATTCATATATGCCTCTTCTTTTAAACTAAGGAATAAATTTCAGAAAAAGAATTCAGTATTGCTCTGTGATGTACCTATGAAATTAATTCTTCTTGGTCTAATTTCATAGATGATTTTGTGCTATATCTTTTCTGTTTGTCCCCATTTTGTTGGACCTGGATCCCAATTCCCCACTCTCTTAAAAATTTACCACATTAGTTGGGATTCTTTAATGAAGGAGGAAGGCAAAAAGCTAGTGTGACACAGCTAGGTTGCACAAGCGTTCCTGGGTTGCAAGCAGATTGGAAGTGTGAATCTGAGCCTTTTAGTCTCCCTTTGAATCTACTGCAGCTTGATGGGTTTATTTGTGTGCCTTTAGTTAAAGTGATTGCCCTGGTCCTATCTTCCTGCCTTAAATGGGTTAATTGTAATGCCTTGGTGAGTTATTTTTAGCCTGATTCTCTTTACCTTAATGGCTCCACTTAACTGTTTCTATTGTCAGCTCTGTCTGCTCTGAGTTTTCTCTTTCAGCTGGTGATTCTTGGTTTTCCTAAAGGGTGAAGGGCTGGCTTGAGTTTCTTGGCACTCTTCTTTGGTGCAGTGAGGTTTCTGGCACTGTCCTTCCAAGTTCCCACAGAACAGTGCCGCCTGGCTGGAATACTGAAAAAAGCTTCAATACATTTTTAAGATGAAAAATCTAAAAAGCTTAGGTGACTAAACATGGCTTCCCCTCAATCCCCTGGCTTCTCTCTCTCTCTGCTATAGCTCTCATTCCATTAGGGACTGTTAGTCTAGGTAAGACCTAGGCTAATGTAATTAGCTAGGAAAGATTTTTGTGGCAATACTGGCACAAAGTAATAAACTCCCTTGGTTTGGTAATTGTTATTCCATTTTAAGTGTTTATTCTTCAGTTATTAATTAATTGTACAGATATCAGTCATTCTTTACATCTCATTCTTACAGGCTGTTATTCTTAAATCCATTTTTAGCTCAGTCTCAGACTATTGAAACTGAGTAACATCAACAGTGTTAGGCTGTTGATGTTGTTCTTTTTGTAGGTCATTAGGGCAAAGGAATGACATCAACTTGGCCATGCCCACTCAGTCATGTGACCACCTAGCCATGCCCATCCAGTCTCATGACCACCAAGTCACGCCCACTAAACCTGTAGCAAAATTTTTTGAATCCCATCACTGTGTAAAAGGCTTTGGTGTATGCAGTATGCCTAGAAACTTCTTCCCATTTGCTTGACCTTGGCCTCTGGAGCAAGTGGGGTTTGTGGCTTTGTAAACCAGCTTGAGGAGAGGGCTTTGATCAAGCATTCATCAGGGTAGAGAATCCCTCAAAGATTTCAAGTGCCATAATTCAGACTTGATGCATGTAAAAACATCCTTTTGGATGACTCTGCACAGAAGAAACTGGTATAAAAAGCTGGGGAAGCAGACTTTTATTCACCAAACTATTTGATACATAATGCTAAAAAGCTATCTTTCAGCTTCGAAGCATTGATTATTCAGTAAGAGCATGGGTCCCCCAAACTTGGCAACTTTAAGACTTGTGGACTTCAACTCCCAGAATTCTGGGAGTTGAAGTCCACAAGCCTTAAAATTGCCAAGTTTGGAAACCTCTGAGTAAGAAAGTCAATACAGTGATAATGCCCCAAACCCATACTTCAGAGAAGACTTTTCCAAGTTGCTGCCATTCCCGATGTCTGGATTTTGGTAATTGTAAACCAGACACATGTAGGGAGCTCCAAGTTGGAGGCTCTCTTATGCGTTGCAATAATCTTGATAAGCACAGCAAAAAAATGTTTCAGTGATCTTCAATTTCTCCTTCTTTTCCATGACAGTTATACATTTATAAGTGCAACCCAACTTGGAGTATAATGGGACCCGACCTGTAGAAGAAAAGAGATCTTAGCTTATCTCTTGGAACTGTGCCTTCAGGAACAGATTTTCCTTATCATTCTATCCAATGTTTTGATGCTAAGTAGCCTCTCACAACATGTAGACAACATAAGAGGTTGCATGCTTCTTTCTTTCTTGGGCTTCTTGAGTCAAACAGCTCCATCTAACTGGGCAGTTGTAGGGGGTGAAAGTTTATTGCCAATAAAACAAGCAAAGGCCATAGGATGTGCAGGACAGAACCTTTGGAAAGTGCCTAGCTTAGCCCACCTTTGCGGTGCAAAAATTTCATGTATCATGAATGAAAGAATTGTGGTGGCACAATGGGCAGAAAGCAGCATTGCAGACGAGTTCTGCCCATTGCCAGAAGTTTGATCCAGACTGGCTTAAGGTTGACTCAACCTTCCATCCTTCTGTGGTTGGTAAAATGAGGACCCAGATTATTGGAGTCAATATGCTGATTCTGTAAACTGCTTCCACAGAGCTGTAAAACACTGTGAAGTGGTACATAAAGTCTAAGTGCTATTGCTAAGTGTTATTGCTATGAAGAGAAAGAAACATCTTCTGGCTGTACTTCTGGTGCTATGAGAAGCAAGGACCACAAGCTCCGCAGCCCCGCTCCAAGCTCTCCCCATTGGAGGGTTCCAAAAGTAGCCATAGCCACCCTGAAGGGGTGGTGAATTAAAGGGGGTTGCTGTACAGGTTGAGGAGAGCCGCATCTCTCCTCCCCGACTCAGAAAGTCCCCCTCTGAAGATGAGGTGCAGCATCAGCAAAATGGCTGCCATAAAACTGGGACCAGTCTGAATACCTAAGACAGTGCAGGACCAAAGAGAAGGTGAGTGGTATGTGAAGTGGGTGAGAGAATATTTTTGTTGAAATCTGACCCCAAGGAATCTAAAAGGAAATATATCCAGAACAATTTGTTAAAGCAGCATATAGGCACATTGGAAAAATACTGGAGAATTTAAGAAGAGAATTTTTATAAAAAATTGAACTCTCAAAGGTAAAAGACGTGGGGTTAAGAAGGCATTTTTAAAATGCTGGAATCATACACTTAAGATCCTTTTTATAAAAACTGCCTACTTATTGGATTTATAATTTAAAAAAAAATTAAAATTGAACTTGCCAGCTACATAGCAGAGAAGCTGAAACAGGCTGAAGCAAGAGCACCATCTGCTGATGAGAGGGGAATTGTGTAAGCTTGGGAATAATTACCTGAAGGACTGAAAATACTGGATTACATGTATCTATTTCAAGATCACTGGAAATTTGAATAATAAACAAGAATTTCAGTTAAAAAAATACCTGAATATTATTGAATGTAGAAAAGTGACTTGAAGAGGTGTGGAATATACCCTGGTGTACTTAAAATTGATTTGACTGATGAAATATTAAAAATCGTGATTTGGCAAGCTCTGTTTTGAATCAACCAATCCTGGACAACTGGTTAAAAATGAAACCAAATAAGCCATAATGCAAGGTGGAAAGGAGTAGACTTTTAAATGGAATGGGATGTTTCAAACCTTATACAGGAACAACACAAAGAGATGGTGAAAATATTTCATCGTATAGAGCAAAAACTGGACAATATTATACAAGGGATAATGAGCAAACACCAGCACAATGAGCAAGAAAGAAGCCCTCAGAAGTAATGGAGGGGAAAGCAGAACTGAGAAAACAGCAAAAAGAAGATAACAAAGAGTAGTTGTTACCAAAATTAATAATGATTAAGGAATTAAAACAGGAGGGAAATGTTCTAAACGATCTAAAAGTAAATGGGAGAAACAGGAAGATACCTGGGGGAAAGAGATAGGAGATAGAACAGATAACGTTAAAATTAGTGGGAAAGGGTAGATAAGGGAGGAAAAGTTAGATTGCAGAATCAGGATATTTAATAGAAGTAGATGAAGTAAAAGATCTAACAGAAAAATATGGGAGGCAAGTAAAAAAAAAGAATAAAAGTTCTGATGTGGACAAGAGATAATGGATAAAAAGATAAAGAAGAGTAAAAGATCTTCCATGAATACATAGGTGTTTATTATTAGACTTATATAGGCTGGATAATTAGGATACCATGTTTCCCCGAAAATAAGACACAATCTTTTTTTTTTTGCCACCAAAAAAGGCACCAGGTGTCAGCCTTCAAGATTTTCTTCCTTTGCTTTGCATCTTTTGGCTGTCATAAGTAACGGGGGGAGGAGGGGGGAATGGTTATGGGAAGTGAGCTGGAGGTGTTACAAACCAGAACTGTATAAACTGGGGGGGGGGGGTACATTCTTGCTTAGGTTTCTATCCTATGCTATGTGCAGCTGCAACTCTTTATCAAAACATGTCGAGGTCAATGGACAGAGGCCTGATCACCACCTGGAGATGCCCACATGATACACACAACTTTTAATTGGATGAGCCAATTGAACTCTTGGGGGCGGGAACGTTGCCATCACTTTGTATATGTGGTTTACGCGCCCATTTTCTCAGATTCAGAATTCTTTTGTTGCTACCACTTGATTTCCAGTAAAAGATAACTTTTCTCTGATTAAAGGAATCTAAGTATTTCTTTCTTGGATTTTGAATGGACCACCAGCTGAAACCAGGTCTTATTTTGGGGGGAATGTCATCCACTGACTAACCTCACTTGCGCATGTTGCCCCAGCCTCCTTTTCACTGTAGGAGGCCCTCAGGAACTTCTTCTTCTTCTGTGGCCAGCAAGGTTTTCCTGAAGGTCTCTGCAGCTGATAACAGAGCTCTGGATTGATTCGGAGCTTTGTTATCAGCTACAAAGGCCTTCAGGAAAGCCTTGCCAGCCTTACTGGCTGCAGAAGAAATGGGCTGTAAGGCAGGTGTCGGGATGTGCAAGTCCTGGCTACAACTGTCTAAAGTAGAGCAGCTCCATCTCCCCTTCCATACCTAGCTTAATTGTAAAGAAATTATTTTGGGGGAAGGGCTTATATGGAGCGCACATGTAAAAATCAAGCTAAGATTTACTTTCAGAGTAGGTTATATTTTCAGGAAAACAGGGCAATATCCTACAATAAATAGATACGAAGAGTGAAATATGGGTATTATGAATAAGAATTAAGCACTAATTGGAAAACTAGAGATTGAATATGAATTATTAAATATGCATAAAATATGACCAGCAGTGAAATGATAAAATTGAACAATGGGTGATTGGACAATGAAATAATATATTTTAATGTAAGTATGTGTATTAACAGTAGAAACATATGAACTGGATGATTGGTAAGAACATGAATAAGTGTATTTTAAATGTTTAAATGATTCTGATTGTACTAGAAATGTATATTGAGATATTGGTTAATGGAAGAAAGAAGGGTGAAATTTTAGCATAAATAGTTGGGAAGACATAAATAAGGGAAATATGATTAAAAAGGCACATCTTTGAAGATTACAATGAGACGGGAAAGTTTTTTACAATAGAGATACAAATAAGAGGGGAATAATAGATAGATAGATAGATAGATAGATAGATAGATAGATAGATAGATATAGATATAGATATAGATATAGATATAGATATAGATATAGATATAGATATAGATATAGATATAGATATAAAGATATATAAAGAGATATGAAAGAACAAGAGGAAGGTTTGCAAAATGAAGGGTGGAAATATAAGGTATGTGTAAACAATATGAAATAATTAAAATAAAATGTAATAATTGGGAGCAATAATAATTATGTTTATTTGTATTAAAATGTATGATACCCAGGTATGACATCATTCACATATTGATATGTATAAAGAATATAAAAAAAAAACACTTGACATTAAAAAAAAGAAACATACATGTCCTAGGAAAATGTTGCAGGATCCAATCTGAATCGGCCTGATGATACTAGCCAGCCAGCCAACAATACCTTAATTAGCAACTAAAAGCTACACACAATTGGGAACCATATCAATACATTGTGTAGCACATGTTCTAGAGAGAGAAAAAAGTTCCTTGATGATGTTGGGCTGCTGACCATCTCAGATTGGGTCCCTTCATGTACTAATTCATTCTGAGCATGGCATTTATAAAATCATAAACATGAATGAAGCTTTTCCTTTTTCTAAATGTAAAGCATCTGGCTACTGCAATTCTCAAGGCAACCCACAGACTTCCTTCGCTTGGAAAATTATGCCATAGCAGATCACCTCTTCATTTTGCCTGATCAATAAATCCCTTACATGCTTTCCTTGATTTGGAAAACTAACTAGGGAACTCAACAAACAGAACTGGAGGCTGGATACTCAGAAGTTCTGCTGAGAAATTCTGACCATTCTTTGTAAATAAACCCTGCTGGTATCTTAGTGGGATCTTTTCTGATTTATTTGCACTGAAGTCCTCTGCCCTTTGATACCTGTCAGTAGGGGTGGGGCTGCTGGGAGTTCACAGGGGTTTGGGAGACCCCCTAGCAAAGATTCTGTGCAGTCTGGAGAACCCCCAAATCCCACTCCTGGTGGGGCCCAACCACCCTTCCCTTCCCCTTCCCTCCCTCCCAGAATCAGCCCATTTTGGATTCAGGTAAGCGCAGGATGCACGTGGAGGCTCAGGGAGGGTGAAAAACGGGCCTCAGAGAGCCTCTGGAGCCAGGGAAGGGCAAACACACACACACACACACACACACACACACACACGTTGTGGTGCAGGAGGCTGACTAGGTCACACCTACTATAGCCACATCCACCCAGCAACCAGGCAGGGAACACTTTGCTAAAAATTTTGAAGCCCACCCCTGTCTGCCAGGATAACAAAAAAAGTTTGAGAAACTTCCCTGATCATTGTTTTTAAAGTCCTAGGTTTACTCAACAACCTTTCATTGAGACTTAGAAAAGGAGGAAATGGGTTTCTGCCTGTGAGAATTAACATTCCTGAGAAAGTTCCTAAAGATGCATTGATGCTGGCTATGGTTAGCCACAATGAGAAGAAATGTCCGTTGCTTACAAGTATATGTATCTTTATTGCTTTGTCAAGCTGCTCAAAGAAAATCAGGATTTGCTACAGAATGGCCATTAAACACTTACCAAAATACACTGTCTGTCTGAAGCAGGACTGTCCTCCATCTACATGACAAGATCTTATTGATTGGGTATCGGAGCATGCATGGCCTGGAGGTCGAAGTAAACAACGCGAGCATTTTAGAGCTGAAAAAAGAGAGTTTTTAAAAGTGAGATTCAAGATAAAAAGAATGTTTTTTATTTATCTTGGTAGATTAGTAAATCCAGTAGATTTTAATTTATATTTTGCAGGACAATTGTCCAAGTCAGCTAAGTTCACTTAGGATCATCCCTGAAACATTGTTCTGATCCACCAAAACAGGTTATGAAAATACTTCTCAAAATGTCTGGCTGCACTTCTTTTTCTTTCATAGCAACAGTCTAAAAGCCACACTACCACATCATCTATCAAAGCAGAGGTGGGATTCAATTTTTTTTTTACTACTGGTTCTGTGGGCGTGGCTTGGTGGGCACGGCAGGGGAAGGATACTATAAAATTTCCAGTCAGAGGTGGGATTTGCCAGTTCTTGAAACTACTCAAAATTTCCACTACCGGTTCTCCAGAACTGGTCACAACCTGCTGAATATATCACCTCTGTATCAAAGTGATGCAGAAATAGAAGTACAACCACCTTATAATTGCATTTTCTGCTCCTAAAACATGACCATCCTTTCATAGAGGTTGACATCCACATGACCCAAGATCAGATCTTACAATGTCATTTTCTTGCTTGATGGATATCAGAGCATAACAGGGCTTAACACCAATATTCATAAGATCACTATCTTTATGAATTTGCATAGATAAGTTGGTCAATCTACAAAGTATAGCCAAGGAGAAATAATCAAAGAAAGTCCACTTAATGGTGAGTATATAAGATGATTTTATCCAGCATTCTTTTTTGGGGGAGGGGCAGGGAAAGGATAAATAATAAGAAATCAAAGATAGTACCAAAAGTAATAGGTACCAATCCCAAAACATCTGGACCATCACTTGAACACCAACGGCACTGACAAAATCATTGATCAATTGCAAAAGGCAACTTTACTCAGAACAGTTTATGTCCTGTGACAATATCCTAAAACCACCACACAACATCTGTCTAACCCAGATTCTTTGGAAGGACTGGCTAGGTGGATAAATGTTCCAAATCCAGTCTAAATATCGCACTATCTGTGTGACAACCATTATCAATAATAGTATTGGAACTTCTTCTCTATCAATTTTCACCCCACCATTAACCCAACTGAGAACAAAAATCCATTCCCAGGAAATCCTTGGCAAAATACTTTTTAAGTTCCTACTTCTATACCAGGTCCTGCTTATATTTTATGAGGGCAAATGCTTTGATACAAAAAGATCACATGGAAAGAAAAGTTTGATTTATATCCCACCCTTTTTTGGGCATATATTCACTTAGGCTGTTTCCCAATTATTGGACTTTCTGTGAAATATCAATACCTTCTATTTCTGGTTAAAAAAACATGGCTTAAAAAAACCACCATCAATTAACAAAGATCCAAATATTAAAATCAATAAAAGCATTTAAATTGACCCATTATTTCCTTCTTTGCCTCTAGAGCATGGTGTGATTAGTAAAAATTGGCTCCAAATCCATTGCACTCACAAATCATGACTCCTCGTTTCAGTTTCTCCTTCTCTAGTATAAGACTAGATTTCTTTTCAAAAAGTGTTGATGCTGGATTCCAAAATAATTGCTGCTCGCTAGCTTCAGAGACTTACATGTAACGTAAAAGTTAAGTCTTAGTAATAACAGCACCCAAAACGCAAGAGGCAGATGTTTCTTCATATCACCTTTTCTATCTTAATGTCAGCAATGCATAGTAAGTTATCTGTGCTCTCCATTTATATCCCACCCCAATGGATGAGGACTTTATGATTGGCTTCTGAAGGGCATCCCATAATAATTCATCTTGTTTGGATGAATGTGATCATAAGGCTACTATCAGCTCACACAACTTGGCCAATATTGCCTTATTATGGGATGCCTACCAAATCAGGTCAAAAGTCTATCTAGTCCAGCCTTCTGGGTCCTCAAATAGTTATCGAAATGTATACAGAAAGCTCTCATCAAGGTAAAGGCTGAGACAATTCATTTTTTCTTCCTAAGCAGAAGATATTCAAGGCATTCTGTCTATCTGTCTTTGCTACCAACTAGAAAAAACAACAAATAAAATCAAGTGGATAGTCCTTCTTTGCATGAATCTTTTTATCAGATCTTTTACCTTATAGAGGAAGCAGGGGAAAAAAATACTGATATCTTCAGTTGAACTCTATAACAGAATAACAAAGTTGGAAGGGATCTTGGAGGTCTTCTAGTCCAACTCCCTGCTCAGACAGGATTCCTTATACTACTAATTCTATTTTTTTTTTCTTCCTCAGCTCTACACAATTAGCTTGATATCTATACAGCTCTCTTGCATTGAAAACATTCTACAAATATAAGCTGAAAACATACAATCTCCCCCTGTTTTTGGATGCAGTCCATGCAAACACATAAAAAGAAACTTAGGGATGCAAGAATTCACCCTGTTCTGCAAAAGGAATTTGAGTCCAAAGTCAAATTGCTTTGATCTGAAAAACTGGGGTTTGAATTTCAAGGGTATTTTATTATCCTTTTGTTTATTTAGAGTAGGTAATTCAATAAGGTTATCATATAGTTCTTCCATGCACCTAAATAATTAGGAACATGATCTGAAGTTTGGATATGTACTGTGCAAATGAAATTTAATCTGATACAGGTGCCTGTAAAAGTGTTGGACCATAATCTTTCAGGACTAGTGAATAATTCACTAATTAGCAGTAGACAGCACTAAAGCAACATTTTACAAATAAGAAACATAGATTTGTACTTGCAGTAAGTATTTTTTTAGTGTGATAGAACCTTTCCCACTTATTCTGACATCATCTAGCAATGTTATACCTTTAAGGAGATAGACTTTGCAACCAATTCCCTTTGTGGAAAGTCAAGTGATTAAAACAACTGTGAATAAGCAAGAAATGCAGAAGAGAGATCAACAATGAGCAGTTCAAGTTGATCAGTAGGAAAGTCTCTGTGACCAGTTTCTCCACCCAACTAGGCTAAGGACTGCTATAGTTTTGTATCCTGTAGTAAGACCACACCTAGAGTACTTCATCCAGTGTTGGTCACCACACTATAAAAAAGATGTTGAGACTCTAGAAAAAGTGCAGAGAAGAGCAACCAGGATGATTAGGAGATTGGAAGCTAAAATATATGAAGAACGGTTGCAGGAACTTGGCTTGACTAGTCTGATGAAGAGAAGGACCAGGGGAGACACGATAGCAGTGTTCCAATATTTAGGGGGCTGCCACAGAGTGGAAGAGGCAACCGAAGGCCAGACAAGGAATAATGGATGGAAACTAAACAAGGAAAGATTCAACCTGGAAATAAGGATAAATTTTCTGACAGGGAGAACAGTCAACCAATGGAACAGAAGTTGCCTTCGGAAGTTGTGGGAGCTTCATCAATGGAGGCTTTCAAGAAGAGACTGGACTGCCATTTGTCAGAAATGGTGTAGGGCCTCCTGCTTGGATGGGGGGTTGGACTAGATGGCTGCAAGATCCCTTCCAATTCTGTTAATCTGTTTTGTGTGCCTGCAAATATCTGTCAGATAATGAATATAGAGCTTGATTGAAGATTGAAGAGCCCATCCCCAAATTGGGATTGAAGTTTACCATTACCTTTTCCTGAACTTGCTGAAAGTTCTTAAGTTAATGATCCTCCTACCTGGAGCCTCCTACATGCCACTGCAATATAATAGTTAAATACCAAGAAAAGATTTGGTGTGAGGGCAGAAACTCACATCATGAACAAGTCTCTAGCACTTGGGTTCTGCATTCTTCTTTCCATCACAGTGGGTAAGCTTTTAACCAGGTTTGACCAGAAGCTGGAAATCCCTGTGCCAAATCATTAGCTGGCCATCACCATTAGAACTGTTAAATTGTTTGGAAGGCATAATTATAATTTATGGCAGCATTCACAATGTTTCACTAAAGATTGCTGGGCAAATTTGTGGTGGTCAAGGACCACATGTGTTAGAGATATTTTTGGATACCTGAATTGGGCAATATAGTGATATAAAGTGAATGGACTCATATCATATTATCATGAGGGAGCTGGCATTTTAAAATATGTTTTTAAACCGTGATAACTTATAGAACATGCATGCTTCTCATCTCAGAATGCTAGAGAACTGATATTTGGGGATGCTGTGGGAAGGACTACCAAGAGCTGTAAAACAAAGAGCTAAAAGATTTATGTAAACTTTGTGGCCATCCCTATGCTAAACTTCGGCTCCTGATGACTGTCTGGGAAATAACAAGCAGTTTTCTTGACATGATTTCAGAAGTGGCTCTTCTACCTAGGGGTAAGAGATGGAGACTGGCTCAAGGTCATCCAGCTGGTTTCATGTTGAAGATGTGATTAGAATTTACAGCTTCCCCACTTTTAACCTAATGGTTTATCCACTACACCAAACCGACTCTCTGCATTTTTCTTACGCGTGAAATACTGGACCATTCACAAATACTTGAACAATATGCTAAGATTAAGATAACCTTTTTACTGTGAGTACATTGGCACACATTAAAAATGAAATTCTGTTGCGTGCTCTCCTCTCAATTTAAGAAAGTAAAACTCTTGAAACAATTAACATTTTAAAAGGAGCCTTTTATTGAAGGAAAGGGATTGCAGGACAAAGGAAGCAGATCTAAACTTTCCCCAGCAATTCAGTTAAGATAAAGCAATTAGAAACCCCTCCCCTCAGTCTGATGTTGAATAAGCTAATCCACAGGTGTGAAGTTGTTTTGAGAAGTGCAGGCTGAGAAGGTGATAAGACATTGTTCCCGGGTGCCTCTTGCTAGAGGCTTTGAAACTGAGATAAAACAGATGGCCCTCTCCCCTTACATTGCCAGGAAGGTAAATCAAAGTACAGGATACATAGGCATCAGGAACAAGGCTATAAGCTATGGAATGCACTCAGCTCCCCTCTCCAGCTGAATAGCAGTGTCCTGAAGAGATCTATGTGATCTGGCATGCTGCCTCCCTGGGAATAGGAGAAATCTACCTGAAAAATAAGCACAAAGAGAAATCAGAGCAGTGAGTTATCTGAGTTTATTAGAACACTGTGAGTGGAATTTTTTCAGCAAGTTTGGGGCTCTAACATGTTTTTAGCCACCCACTCATTCTGAGAAGAGGGCAAGTGTTTCCAAGCAATTGGTACTGTGCCATGATACATGCAAGAATCCAGGATTTCCTTAATCTCAAAGTGCTGCTCACCCTGATATTATCGTCATACCATGATAGGGGTAGGTAGGATGTCTGCTGGTGATCTCAGTGGAGGGGTAATTTTGGGTTTCAATAGGCTGTAATGAAATACTGGGTGGATCTGCCTGAGGGTTTTAGGGAGCAGTAATTCAACTATTACTGGGTTGATGATCCGAGTGATAGGAAAAGATCTATGAACTTTGGTCTTAGTTTTTTGGAGGGTTGCAAGGATTGTAGGAATTTGCTGGATAGGTACACTTTATTCCCTATTTTAAATGGCTTAGGCTCCATCCTTTTTTTTTTTTATCAGTTTGTGCTTTTTTATCAGCTTGTGCTTTAACATCGCTTAGAGCTTTTCTTACCGCTGGCCAGGTGTTTTGTAATTGTTGTATTCACTTCTTAAGGGAGGGTATAGTTGGTTCCTCCACTGGTAATTCTGGCATTGGATCAAAGTTTTGGCCTATGGCAACTCTAAAGAAGGGCTGGAATGCACAGAGTTGTTGTATGCGACCTCTACAAAAGGCAGTCCAATGATGGTAATTGATAAAACATCTTAAATACTGCTCTAGAACTCCATTAGTTCTCTCTGTCATCCCATTCGTAGGAGGAGGATGGCTAGAACTTAGGCCCTGACTGGTACCTAGAAGGCTTAGGAATGCTGTCCAGAATTTTGATGTGAATTGGATCCCCTGATCGGATATTATCCTTTGGGGAGGCACCATGGAGATGGTATATGTGATTTAGAAACATTTTGGCAAGTGCTTTGGCCATGGGGATCTTTTGGCAGGGAATAAAGTGGGCCTGTTTAGAAAAGAAGTCTGTTACAACCCAAATAATGGTGTTCCCCCCCACTTTCTGGCAGTTCTACAATGAAATCTATAGAGATCATGCTCCAGGATGCTGATGTCTTGGCTACAGTTTGCAGTAAGCCAGACAAGTTTTACGTGCTCCACTTTTGTTTTGGTGTATATTAAAATATCATCTAAGTACACCAAAATTCCTTTGTATAGGTGCTCATGGAGCACTTCCTTTATTGGTTGCATGAAAACAGCAGGGATGCTCTTTAGTCTAAATGGGGAGCACTTTGAACAGTAAACACCTTAAGGGTGTGTTTAAAATGTTTTCCATTTGTCCCCTTTCCTAATTCTGACTCTATAGTAGGCTTCCCTCAAGTCCAGTTTTAAAAAAAATTTCTGCTTGGAGAGGTGGGCTAACATGTCTTTCATGAGGGGAACAGGGTACAAATTCTCCACACTTACTGTATTCAAATTTCTATAGTCAATGCATAAGTGCAAAGACCCATCCTTCTCTTGGAACAGTAATGGTGCTGCTATTTTGGGTCGTGCGAGTTGGATGAAACCATTGGCCAGATTTTTATCTATGAAAACTCACAGCTCCTCAAGTTCCCTGGGGGACATGCTGTATATTTTTTGTTTCGGTAGCTTGGCCCCTGGGAAGACCTCAATGGTATAGTCTATGGGGCAGTGAGGGGGGAGCTCATTGAAGACCTCTTCATTGAACACTTCAGCCAAGTCCTTGTATTCCTGGGGTATACCCTGAGCTGGCTTGGCCCTCCCAGCCACAGCTGTTTCTTTGGATTGTCCCCAATTTCCTCCCTTCGCTCATCTGCTCCCGTCACTCCCCACTGGAATCTAAGGTTCCCCTCTTTCGAGTTACTCTGAGGTTCTATCTCTTCAGCAGATGAGTCCCAGGATTAATGGCCACTCCATTCTGGGTGCCACAATGAATATGAGTCTCTCATATGGGTCCCCATGGTTATTTCCAAGTGTTCTGTGCAAAAGTTGGCAGGCTCCTCCGCACCTTCCCCCCCACAACTGACCTATCTAATTGGCAGAATGTGATGGGGATCCAGGAAGGCTGAGAGCTTTACTCTCTTTTCTGGCTGGGGATGAATAGTCTTAGGGGCAATGTGACCAGTTCAATTGGTTCACTTACCAGTGGCTCATCTTCAGGGTCGCTTTCAAATAGCCCCGAGTCTTCTCCTGGTGAGCTGGAGTCCCCCCCCCTGGTTTTGTGAGGAGGCAAAACTCCATGGCCTTTCTGCTTCTCAGTGCAGTATCTTTCCTGCATGGGGTGGCTTTCGTGAACTTTCCACTTGATTGGTGGTCAGGCTTTCAAGTGTGGGCTTTTAAGCAGCACTCAGCTGTACGATGCTCTTCTTTCTTGCACTTGAAACAGGCAGATGGTCATGGTGAGAGGGTGGTTCATGGCTTGAATGGTGCTTGCTTCCCCTGGGGTGAGGATCTCTTCTAGGTTCTCCCTGCTCAGTACTGGTTTGTGGCCAGGTCAATCTCCACCTCTTCAGCCAGGATGTACCAGTCATGGAGGTAGTTTGGGCCCCTCTAGGCAGGTGTGATAGAGGTCATCATTTCGCCTGTCCTTGAACTAGCTCACCAGGATGTCTTCTGGCCAGTCTACTTGGCAGGCAAGGTATTGAAATTCCTCAGTCACCAGCAGGCACCCTTGCTTCATGGTTCTGATATGGTCATGGGCTTTTCAATCTGCCAGGGGGTCCTTGAAATAGTGGCAGAGAACCATCATGGAATGGTCAAAGTTCCACAGCTCCAGGGCATCAGCATTGTGGAGGGTTACCATCCACCAGGCTATTGCCTCTTCCAGGGACAAGGTGATGACTCGGACTCAGGCACCCTGGGTTTGGAAATCCTGTCTGTATTCCTGCATGTACAGGAGAACATGCACCAGGAAGAACCCCAACTGCTGCGGGTCACCATCACTTGACTCCCAGGAGCGGGGGGGGGGTTCCTTTCCAGCTGCAGTACTCTTGGCTGGCCTGGGACATTTGCAGGAGATGGCACTGCATGGGGTGGGTTTGCCAGGATGGCTGCTGTTCCCCCAGCCCTGTCTGCCTGATCTGTGGCAGCTGGCTCCAGAGTGGCAGCTCTGGCTCTGTCAGCTGCTGCTGCTGCCTCGCCTCCTCTCTCACGATGGCCCAGGCCCTCTGGGCTCTTAGATTCTCAAAAGCCTCTATCACAAAGCACATGACATGTTTTTTCAGTTGATCATCTCCGGTCAGTTCTTCACCCAGTTCCTCTTGGTCCCACAGGGCTTCCAGCTTGCATTTCCAGCCTGGTTGCCGGCTGCCTTGAGTAAGGGTGATGCCTTTGGTTCTTCCATCCCAGCTGTCTTTCTCCCCTACTCTGATTGACTATCTTGGTTTCATGGGGTCCTCCAAAACAGCCTCAATATGTCTTCAATGGGCTACAAGGAGATTACATCTGGTTGGGTGATGATGGAGGTTTCACCCAGCATTCTCCCTCTCTGTACTAGCCACTTTGCTTGGACATGGTTTTCAGGATCCCCTCGGTAGAGCGAGCGCTTCTCCAGATTAATCACTTTTACAGATCCCGCTTTAGGTAAGGGTCTTGCCTCTCCTCTCCGCTCAAGAAAGAAAAACTCTTTAAGCAATTAACATTTCAAAAGGAAGCTTTTATTGAAGGAAAGAGATTGCAGGACAAAGGAAGCAGGATCTAAACTTTCTCGGGCAATTCTGTTAGGATAAAGCAGTTAGAAACCCTTCCCCTCAATCTGATGTTGAATAAGCCAATCCACAGGTGCAAAGTTGTTTTGAGAAGCGCAGGCTGAGAAGGTGATAAGATGTTCCCAGGTGTCTCTTGCTAGAGGCTTCAGAACTGACATAAAACAGATGGCCCTCCTCCTTACATTCCCAAGAAGGTAAATCAAAGTACAGGATACATAGGCATCAGGAAAAAGGCTATAAACTATGGAATGCCTCCAGGCTCCTTATCCAGCAGAATGGCAGCATCCTGATAAGCCTCTATGAGATCTGATAGAAAGTAAGTATCTAGCCATACACTTATATAACACACACTGAAACTTAATACTACATGGAACAAAACTGTGACTGACTCTAGATGTTGGACCACAAAGTCTCTTCCCAGAAAGTAACAAGGAAGACCTGTCATTGTGTAGCATCGCAGACAATACCACAGACCATGCTCAAGCATGAAAAGAAGCGTGATATATGAACCTGAAATTTAATTGACAAGATTGTTAGCTATCAAGCAGCTTTATGTACACTGCATTGAAGTGATCCAGAAATTCCAAATGAACATTGATGCTTGTTCTCAATCCTATCCCTGTCTCCAAATTTGTCCCTATATCATAGAAAGGAATAGAGTAGGCACTCCCAGTTTCTGCAACCATTCAGCCTATGCTTTAGGCTCTGAGACTGATTTGGGCTGTGCTATATCTTAATTTTCAGACTCCTTCTTGAGTTTATTTACAATGCATTTTTTTTCTATTTGTCCAGTTGGTGGCCTCAAGTGCAATAACTGTTACCGTGAGTATTCGAATGGTACATGTCGAATAAAAAAACCACCCTGCCAAATAACCATCCCACACAGTTGTTTCCGGCAGGTAATCATTGCAGGTAAGCATAGGACACCGGTATTGCCAACATGAAAGAGATTGAGATGACAATAAGCAAAGGATGCTACACTACTCCACATCAGATCGGACTTTGCCCTCCTGGGCAATTAGGAGACATGAATTTGTTCCACAATGTCTGCTAAATCAGCTCCACTTCTTGAATACAACAGGGGGTCACCCTTTGGTTCTCAAAATTGCTGCTCATATGCACATAGCCAATTGCACCTTGCTAAACCATCTTCTAATTTGATTGTTTTGGACAGTGAATTGTGTTATAACTGTGTGCTTGGTCAATCCACATGTCCTCTTTAGAGCATTGGTGATAAAAGACTTCAAAGGCAATGACTGGGTCTTCCAGAAGAACTTGGAAAACGATCCAGATATAAGTACATATGTTTAGCATGGACAAATTAGATAGATAGAAAGATAGAAAGATAGAAAGATAGATAGATAGATAGATAGATAGATAGATAGATAGATAGATAGATAGATAGATAGATAGATAGATGGATGGATGGATGGATGGATGGATGGATGGATGGATGGATGGATGGATGGATGGATGGATGGATGGATGGATGGATAGATGGTTAGATGGATAGATAGATGATGGATGAATAGATGGATGGATAGATACTGTAGATAGATAGATAGATAGACAGATATTATTATCCATTGTTAATAACATTATCATCCACTGTTATAAAAGTGAAAAGGAAAACATTTGTTCCAAAAACACTGGATGTTTACTTGTATTTCTTCTTTTCCAGAACGTACTTTCCTTTATATTAGGACTGGTTGTACCCCTTATTGCAGGAACGTGGATGGAGGAATATACATCCGCCATATCAACAAATGTTGCAACCATGCTGATTTCTGCAACAGCCAATAGACTGGGAACAAGGCTGGAGACAAAGCTTGGTTTAATTGCTTTTGGCATATTTACTGTACAGTTCATATCCTTATCCTGAAAACCTTTGTCTTGCTTGAAAAAAAAAACATTTATCAAAAGATAAGCTTTCCTTAGAGCTGGAATAAAGTATTAGTAGAAGCTTCATTTAGTGAGTATTGGCAGTTATGGTGACAATGAAAATGTAACTGTGTTGGAATGTGTCTATGAAGGGGGAGATGGTGTGATGGACTATAATGAAGTAGCACATTCTAAGGAGACAAGGCAACAGCAGCCAGAGTTGCCTCAGAGCAAGAGATTTAAGATAACCACTCCTAGAATCTCCCAGGACATATCTATTCAATTAAAAGTAGCATAGGTTTAGTCTGGCAAGATTCTGTCTATGTGGTATAAACAAATAAAGAACTGAAGTTTGCCTGAATTGTTCTGTCATTCTTGGGCTGGGCCTGACATTAACTTACATCCAGTTTTCATATTTCTGATTTGTGCAGGCCTGTAAAGCAAAAGGAAGCTGAAGTGAGATTGTGTGGTGATTTCATTTACTGACTGCTCTACTAAATGACTGAGTTTTGGGGTCAACTGTGATCACTAAACAAGAACTAGCTGTACCCCCATCTTTCAACTAACTCCCAATGAAACATCAAAACATATCCAAGATTAAAATTAGAATGTAGTATTGCAGGCAAACTCTGTCCACAGCCTGGAGTTCAATCCTGACCAGCTCAAGGTTGACTCAGCCTTTCATCCCTTCAAGATCGGAAAAGTGAGGATCCAGATTGTTGGGGACAATATGCTGATTCTATATACTACCCAGAGAATGCTGGAAAGTGGTATATACATCTAAGTGCTATTGCTGAAACATATTCAGCAAAACAAAGCATCATTTGGCCTCTGAACCAAAGAAAAAAACTCTCTAGCATGATTATTTCAAATAATTTTACGCCCTTTGGCCTAAAGGCCCATTGGGAAAGGGGTCACTCTAATCTCAGGAGACAGTGTCAGGCCCCCTTCGGAGTCTGAATCCAAGAAGGAAGACGAACTGTTGATAGGAAGCAGGAGAGTGGCTCTGTTGGCTGTGGAGAAAACTGGGCAGAGCAGGAAAGTGGTAGAACAAGGGAGAGGGAGTTCAAAGGAAGACCAAGGCCCACCCCCTCTTCATCCTAGGGCATGTAGGAAAGAATGGAGAAGAGAGCGACATGGGTTGTGTGGCTTATGAGGGAGGAGAGGGCCCTGATTCCCTTCACAAGGCACATCCCCAATGGAGGGAGTTTAAAGGAGATGCAAGCTGCATTTTCTGGGAACAAATATTGATTTTGTCAAATGTTGGCTGCTGCTATCTGCGTTCCTGGCATCCTCCCAACTGGTTTGCCATGTTACTCCATTTCTTCTTGCTTTCTTGGATTCAGAGTTTAAAGTTTTCTGTTTATAACGTTTTGGACTGGAATATCTGCAGCCAAAGGCTGTTGCAGGTTTCTGGGAGAGTTTTTCTCCAAAACTGAAAGGTAACCAAGACATTGGGGACAAAGTTGGAGCTAATAAAGGGACCCCTACTTATAATCTGGCTGGGTTGTCTTTGTGCCACACCCCAGGTCATCACAGATAGGCTGTTCCAAGGGATGTACCATGATCAAGGAGATCTCTTTCTGGAGTCCCCTTCCCTTGATTTCTTGTGCAAGAATTCACAGACAGATTGCTTCATGGCCAGAGAAGCAGACAGCAACAATATGAGTCCCAAAGATAAGAAGAACCTTTTACATATAGCTTAATAAATAATTCCAAGTACCTGGAATTTGACTTCAAATCCTACTGGCAACAAATGCAATTCTGTAAAACAGGGGATTTTCTGGTATGTTGGTTGGTTAATCCACAGGCAGTAGCATTTTGTACCAGTCAATCAATATCACAGTATAATTTGATGGAGAAAGGGGTGAATTTTGTGGGTGAATTTTACACCCAAATGCATTGACAGCTTACAGTCAATTAAAAACCATGCCTTTGTTACAGTGCATCTCACAACTGTGTGGAACTTCAGCCTTCTTGCTTAACTGTCCTGGAATTTTAACCCCTCCCTTGGAAGGTGGGGTTCCTTTCAAATTGCAGCTAGAATTCCATCTCATTGGACTATCAGGGCTGCTTGTTGCTTGCATGGATGGACATGTATCAAAGAATGTTTTTCTACCTTCTTCTCTTCTCCTATGGTCTCACTTCCATTTGAAAGACATTTGTTCTTTGATCTACTTCTCTTCTTCAGGGAACCTAAATGATGGCCAAAATTCTGCTTCCTAGCTTTTTAGTTTTGCTTTGCTGTATTCTTGGTGAGTAACAATAACTCACTATGCAAACAATGACAAAGTTTGTGTTCCTTCTTTTTTCTGCTATGGCAGGAAAGATGGATCTATATAGTTGGCCAAGTCATTCAGAGTGGTAGTAGTTATGGAAGCCATTTCCCCAAACACAACAGGAACTCCCACTCATACCAGATTTTAGTAGCACAATATTAATCTAGGCTTATCTGGTGAAGTAAATGGATTAAGCTGGTTTCTGAATTAGGGTTGGTATTTAAATACCATGCATAAACGCATAGCACTGCACTGAGCTTATACTAGTTATATAACTCTGAGAATATGTCACTGAAATAGTTAATATTTCATTTTAGATTAATAAAGGATTGTTTTTCTTCCTGATCCTGTAGTTGATGCCCTCAAATGCCAGGTATGCAAACGCTACCATTCTACAATTGGTTGTATCAAAGGAACAGGGGTCTGTGTGGCTGAGCCTGGACAATTCTGCAAATTTATTAAATATTATGCAAGTAAGTTTCCCCCACAATAGATACATATGAACATTAATTTTTACCACACTTGCTTATTGGTTAAGTTTGTTGGCCTGCTTATATCCCATGATTTAGTTTGTCAACATACATCTCTTTGATATCAGCTAAGGCATAAATGTGATTGCTTAACAATCTCAAATGAGGTACTTTGTTACTTACAGATAACTGAGCATGCCCATTACTTTTCCCAAAGATGCTCAGAGGAAGAAAAAAAAAGCTATAAATAAATTCTATTCATGTTTGGAACTGCTTTCAGTACTCCTGGATTTATGATAACTTTGAACTATATATTCCTCTGTCCCATTGTGGGCTTTTTTTTAAAGAAAGAGGCTGGTTTTTTTTTTTATTACCAAGGAGAAATTTAATATGATCTATGTAATCCTTCTAAATTTGGCCTCCATCATTTCTTTTATGGAGACTGCAATTGTGGGTCATGGTATCATATAGGTAGAATAGAGTAAGATGAGATGGCTGGTCACTGATGATATATTATGAATTCCAATAGAAGAGACAATATGTAGCTCAGGGCTAAACTGTGGAGTTCTTGGTGCTCTCTGATCTTTGTTGTTTGCTTGTAGACATTTCATTAACTGATTAATTAATGATATCAGTGCTAGTTGTGGGGGGGTTGTTTATATATGGTTGTTTTCCCTAACAGTGTGGGTGGAAGTGTGGCTTTCTCTTTAGAAGAAGGGTCTTCAAACTTGGCAAGTTTAAGATTTATGGACTTCAACTCCCGGAATTCCTGAGTTAACATGACTGGAGGAGGAATTCCGGGAGTTGAAATCCACAAGTCTTAAAGCTATCAAGTTTGAAGACCCCTGGTTTAGTAGTTCCTTGATTTAGTAGTTCCAATTGTTTCTTTGCTTGGAAGAGGTTTCATGATGAGTTTTTTTCTTTGAGATTAATGGGAATCCAGGGAGATTGCAAAGCATAAGAAATGATTGCACAATAAAAGGCAAGGTCCAGATTCCTACACTGTACTCCTGAGCCATGGTATAATTACTACATCAACAACAATCTCAAACATGAACTATGGGCAATTCTCTAAAAAAAGGGGGGGGAGAGAATCTGTAAAGCAAATTCTCTCATCACAAAATGAATCAAAACAGGTGGAAAACATGCAGGAGAAGGTCTTGTATTTGGCTTTGGAGAGGATGTTTTAGATTAGCTTCATCAGTAATTGCTTCATTCTGTGTGCACTGATTTGTTTTTGTTTTTTTAATTTTTCCACAGAGGAAACACCCCACACTGGTGAAAGAGGATGCACTGTCCCAGGGGATAAGTGCAATGTTTTGGAGAAAAAGGGAACTTTAATTACAGCAACAACGTGCTGTGACTTTGAAGACTTTTGCATGTATAAAGAGGCAGACATGAATACATTTGTAACTTGAAGAAGTGTTGTCTGATTCCTAGGATTGCCATCCTTAAATCCTGCGAAAGCCCCTTTTCATCCTTCTGTATTGTGTAGGAATCAGCCTATGAGTTTCAGATAAAGCATACTGACATCAGTCTAAGTCTAGGTTTCGAGCCCCTTTACTACTATTATTACAGAAGAGATACATTTACAACTAGACTCAACAGCTCAGAATTTGAAACAATAAATGTGAAATAACTACTAAAACTGGGCTGAACAAACTAAAATCTGAGTCTAGCATCTACCAGTTCAAAGTAGACCAATGAATGCTTGAAGGAGGTCACTGTAAGAAGAGAATTCCAAAACAAATAATGTCCACACAGCTTTCTAGCTACAGTATTACATCTCTCCTCCCATATGAGAGACCAAGATGGCATCCTAAGAGTTTTCCTAATTTTGTATTCACAAAAAAGCATCTTCTGAGATATACAAGGAAGAGGGCACTTCAATCCAGATAATTGACCTATTTAATGTCTCACAGTTACTGAAACATCAGTTCTTTCATTTTCTAGGCAGAGATTTTTGAAGAACCTCTAAAGGTGACCACAGGGTTTAGAATCTATGTTGATGCAGATGTTCTTTGATTTGCCTTGGAGCCATACCTGAGATTAGAAACAGAAACCTCTAATTAACTATCTCCAAGAATAACAAAAGGCATTGGATATTGATACTGTATGAAGAGAACATGAAATTCAGTCTTTAAATAGTGGGCCAAATCTATTCAAAATTACAGAATTCCTTCAGCAATGCTATGATTGACAAAGTTGCCAAATTAAAGAGAAGGTGCAGAAGAGAATTACCATCAGAGTAGATGGGGGAGAAGCATGACAATTTCAACAGTGTGCATGCAAATCAAAATACATTTTCACAATGCATTGTGACAACGAATTAAGAAACCCACAAGGCATGGGAAAATAGACATCATATATTAGTAAAAATGCTGAAGAGAAAATACAAACTTCATTTCAGAATAAGACGTAGGAACAAAATAGAACAGAAAAAAAGAAAGGATGCTGGGTATAAAATTAAATTTTAATTAGCCACAGAACAAGGACAGCAGGTTCTTAAGTTTTATAGGAAATGAAGAATTTTCTCAAATTTACATGGTAGATTTAAAAATTATCAATGAAAGAGGATTTAAGTTTTTCAACTAATAATGAAGCTCAAACATTAACAATAAATGGGAAATCCTTTTTAAACATTGAATTCAATAAAGGAAAAAAAGGGCTAGGGAAAGATTTAAGAATGAACTATATGGAAGTCTATCACCATCTAGTTGCTCAAAATGACATTGCTGAATTGAGCTCTTCCAGGCCCTTCATGTATGGGTGGGACAAAGGGATGAATATTTCCTATGGGTCCAATCTTTTCAATCTTCCTGAATACTCACCGTTCCCTCTAAAGTGACCCTGACAGAAGAAGGTGACAAGAGATCTCAAATTCCATGACAATAGCTGAATATTAGTGAGCTATATCATTATGAATTAGCATCAGTCTGGGAAAGATTTTCATATTTCAGAGGAGAGGGAGCGGGGAGGAGGTGGAGGAGGAAGAGGAGGAGAAGGAGGAATAGAGTACAGTAGAGTATAGAGTAGAACAGAAAAGAACAGAATAGAACAGAATAGAATAACAAGGGGCCTTGGAGATTTTCTAGACAACCCCCCTGCCCAGGCAGGAAACCTTACAGCATTTCAGGCAAATGGCTGTCCAATCTCTTCTTAAAAACTTTCAGTGTTGGAGCAGAAGGCGATCCAATCCATCTATTAATTTTATTTACCATTGCATTTTATTACTAAAATAATTGTGCCATCTCATCCCAAAAGCTTAATGCTGCAATCCTTTAACTGAAAATTGAAAAATATACAGGGGAAGGGGACTCTTACATTGCTTGCCTTAGAGTAATTCCAAGCAAAGAGAAGAAAGGCTCTCAATTTTTGATTTAGGCAGAAAGGTAGACAGGTGCATCTGGACAAATCTTGCAACCGTTATCCCCCCTCAAAAAAAATCTGGTTTCTAATGATTGATTACTGCATTATGAAAAACTGCAGTCATGGGCTTCAAACTGGTATCATTAAATTAGCACAATATTGAGTTATGCATTCAGCCTTTCCATGCTTGCAATCCACAAATAACCAGTTAAATCCATTATTCCCATAAATCACCCCAGAGTCTACATCAGGGGTATCCAACCTTAGCAGCTTTAAGACCCATGGACCCATCAACTCACCAAATTCATGGTGTCTGGGAAATTCTGAGTGTTAATGTCTGCAAGTCTTAAAGTTGCCAAGGTTGGACATCACTGGTTTTCTTCCTTCATTCATTTACTCATTTGTCCAGAAGTTATGACTGTTGCAGAGGTCTCTCACACAGCACAACATCCGTTCTTCATAGTCGATGTCTCCCCTTTTCAAGTTACGGCACACCAGAGAACAACCACGTTTCACATGTGTCATCACAGAGTCTGGAAAACAAATTGGAGGAGAAAGAGAAAGAGAGAGAGAGAAAGAGAAGGAAAGAAAGATTTTATTTTTCTACTCACAGAGCTAATTAAAACCCAGAAACTTCAAATCCAATTAATGCATAAATCTGGGTTTTCTGCCATAAAAACTGAATACAGTTGTCTCTTGGCCTTACTTTTGCTAATCAGTTGAGTGTAGCAGAATTTCCACAATCCTGAATCACAGGTGTTTTCCTCATGTGTGCAAACATTATTTCGGGCAACATTTTGGCAATGAAGGCACTTGAAAGATTCTACTATAAAGAGAAAACAGCATGCTAATAATAGATAAGGAACAAAAGTGAGGGTCAAAAATAAAAATAACAGAACCCGTTTCAAAAATAGCATCTGTAAGCACAAATCAGGACAGCATATGGCTGGTAAATCAAAAATGGATAATCTTCCCTCAGATTCTAAGCCAATCTTCCTAAAGTTCAGGGACTATGGAAGAGCCACACTCTTCTTTTCAACATCCAGCTGGTCAACCATCTATAGAACACTCGAGTGAGGCCAGATGCAATGATTTCCGTCAAAAGAGATCTCTTGAACCTACCTTTTCCAAAGTAGATCAAAGCTAATAAACCTACTGTCAGAGCTTTGATCATGAGCAAAAACACAAAAAGCCAACACAAATCTTCAAACTCAGGGAAAAAGTAACCAGAGAAAAATTACAGTTGTCTTATTTTGGAGAAAGGGAAGAACAACCTGTATATTTTTGTGTAGGACTCAAGTTTATGGTTAACCTATTATCAGTGAGCATGCTCATGCGATTTTATCATGCTCACCATGTCCTTGAAGAAAATTGGAAGAACTGTTGCATTCCCCAAATCTTGAACTTGCCAGCATTGCTGAGACACATGCTGGTTGGGGAAATTCTGGGATTGAAGTCCTCACATCTTAGAGTTGCCAAGGTTGAAAAACCCTACATCAAACCAACGCTCTTCTATCTCCTCACATGCATTTTCTTCTGTTAGAGAAGGCATTTGCTGGATGAACCAGCAGAGTCATTACATATCTCCCTTAAGTGGGAAAGACAATGCTAGTTCCTGGAGAGACTGAAAACCACACTCACACCTTGTTTTTCTTCTTCTGGGGCTTCTGGGAATATGCTTATAAGGGGCAGGTGAAATTGCTGATTGTGCCAGTTTTCTGCTGAGGGACTCCTTCTTTGGTGCTTATGTCCATGTCATGTGTTTCTTCCTCCCTGAAGGGTAGGGAAAGTGTGAGAAATAAAGGGAGTGGAGAATCCTAGCCTCATGGGAGGAGGACGACAGAGGTGGTAGAATCAGCAGATTCTAACCAGTTCTGGAAAACCGGTAGCAGGAATTTTGAGTAGTTCGGAGAACTGGCAAATACCACCCTTGACTGGCCCCGCCCACATCTATTCTCCGCCTCCTGAGTCCCAGCTGATCATCCGGGTCTTCTTTGGTTGCCCTGCACAGGAGAATGGAGCTGGAAAGCAGGTTAGTGGGGTGGGGAGGGAATGGGATTTTGTGGTAACCTTCCCCCAGGAGTGGGGAGGGAATGGAGACTTTATAGTATCCTTCCCCTGCCACACCCACCATGCCACGGCCACCAAGCCACACTCAAAGACCTAGTCGTAAAATTTTTTGAATCCCACCACTGGAGGAGGAGGAAAAACCTTTCTCAGATCCTACGTAACAGATGGGCTAATATAGAAGGCCAGAAGTCCCCCATCCCTGCCACTGTATGCAACTGAATTACGCACAAATGTGCCCAATCCCATGTTTTCTTTTCCTTTCTTTCAGAATGCAAAAGGAACATGCAATATACCAAATGCCAGCCAATGCCAACCATTTAACGGAATAAGTTGGAAAAGGACCTTGGAGGTCATCTAGTCCCACACTCTGCTCAAGCAGGAAACCCTATACCATTCCAGACGACTGGTTGTCCAATCGCTTCTTAAAAACTACACTGACGGAGCACCCAGGACTTCTGAAGGCAAACGATTCCACTGATTAATTGTTCTCACTGTTGGGAAATTTCTCCTTAGTTCTAGATTGGTTCACTTCTTGATTATTTCCCATCCATTGCTTCTTGTTTATGTGGGGGTCAACAAATGTGGACTTATATATTGAGATTTCATGGCTTACCTGTTAAACTAACATTGTACAATTTGTCCTAGGAACACAAGAGGCTTCATGTTCTGAAACTTGGATGTGAATGATTTATAATTCTTCAAAGAGAAAAGTGCTTGGAATGTACAATCATCCCTTTAGAAAAGTAGATCTAAACTAATCTATCATGATTTCCAAAATCAGAAGAAGCCCTGGACCATTAAATTCCTCCTAAAACCACCCCAACCATGCTAGCTAAATTGAGATTTACTGCTAGACAATAATAGCCTTTAAAATCTTCCATCAAACCTTCAGGCAGAGAAAGTGGTTGGATGGTTCTTGAATTTTCTTCATGGAAATAAGAAGAAACCAACCGTCAGATGCAGGTTATATTATAAATTATAATTACATATGCGATGGCTGCCTACAATATGTAAACCCAGGCATGATTTTCTTATTGATTCTGTCCTTTCAGGTCACCCAACCAGTATCCCAGTCTTTTTAAATAGAGCATTCCTTTTAACTTTCCAATTAAGTAAAGCAACAGTTCCATCTGATGATAGTCAACATCCTTGAAAGGGTTTAATATTAAAAACTAAAACAAAATCCTGCCCTGCACATTGAGAACAAGCCTCTGGGCAGAATGAAAGACACGAGGAATCAGGAAGCTTTTAGGAATCTCAGCAACAGGAGTCTCAACTGTTTGGGAGAAATTAAAGTGTAGGATGTTAGAAAGTGGGCTGAATGAAGAAAAGCTGGAGGAGAAAAATAAGGGGAGAAAATACCCACTAAGGTTCACATGAGTGTTCAATCTACTTCAAAATAGTCAGCACTTAATAACACAATTCAATATAATATTAAATATTGCCACTTGTTGCAAAGAGGGCAATTTTTAACTGAACTTCACTCCACACAGTAGTTGTCCCTGAAGCTATATTTTGAAAATAGTTTGCCATGATTTTCCCCAGGATGTTTTTCTTGACTCCCCAAGAATTCCTAGGGAATCTCCATCCCCTTAATATCTCCTCTCTGCTTCAACCTACTTTGGCCCAAATTTCTAAGTACAAGAAGTTGCCTAAGCCAAACTATAGTAAATCACACAGAATCACAAGGCTGGAAGTCTTCTGACTGAAACCTGTCAAGGCAAATAGCCTTAGAGTACCCTAGTCAAATAGTTGTCCAGTTTATTTTTTGAAACCTCCAGCGATAAACACAATATTGTTTTGGTTCTTGTGCAAAAAGAGACCTTTATAAAAATCTTTAAGCTTTTGATAGGACTTTGGTTGTTACAGTAATCATTTCATTTAACCTGAATTTGTGGCCCGCTAACCAGAAGAGGGCACTCTTGAATTATTATTATGGTTTTGAGAGGTAACTGGGACAAAATTTTAATATAGGGAGTGGAAAACTTAACTCAAGCTCAGTAAACAACCCAATAAAGATTAAGGGCCAACTCATTTCAGGAAAATACTTTGAATTTTAAGCTGTCTGTAAGATTTAGTCCTGATTTCATTAGGAACAGTTCTGCGGAAATTAGGATGATGCGGTGTTCATTTACTTCTGCTTCCTAATGGCACAGGAAAAACAGAAAACATCGTTTTTGATTAAAATCTCAGAAAGAATAAAGAAATTATTGGATGGATTGCTTTGTTTCTTCTACCATCAAAGGACGGAGCAAACATTGAAATACCTACACTATTTTTTTCTAAGTATATAATAGACCTGCCAGTGCCTAACAGGTTTGATTTATTGAAACTGGTTATTTGATTGTATAATTTATATCAATTTCCAATGATGTTCAGGGCACTATCCGCATTTCTTGTGACCCAGTGTGGGAAGTCTTCATCCACCCACTTGTTGCTTGCATTTAGCTTTGGCACTTGTTTAGGTGTTCCTCTGTTTCTCTAACCCATCTCCACAAAATCTCCTCTATCTCAAATAATTATATTTGTGTATCAATAGATCTATCAAATGCCACATCAAGTGAATGAACGCCATATAATCCTAAGTTCCACAAAACCAGAGATAAAATGGACAATAGTTGTTTCTATGAAAGATTAACAGGAGGCTATACAAGTATCTGCTTTGCTCAGACAGTTATTAAAGGTGAGCTGAGGAAGTAGAATAAGAATAAAGGTAGAAGAGTCCCCATGGATTTTACTCTGCTAGCTGTAGCTGAATTTAGGGGGTGGTACTCATCTTAGTTTCAAGGTCATTGAGCCAGTGCTGTCTGAAGACATTCCACAGTCATGTGGCTAGCAGGATGTCACAGATCATTGTTACCTTCGCACTGAAGCGGTACCTATTAATCTACTTGCATTTGCATGCTTTCAAACTGCTAGCTGGGTGAGGATGGGAGCTCACCCTATCACGTGGCGCTCAGGGCTTGAACCTGGGCTGCTGGCTTTCCAGCCAACAAGTCCAGCGTCTTAAGCACCGAACCACTGGACCTCCCTATAATAGAGGATGCTTACCTGAGTATGTTTCAAAAGAAGAATCTGAGAGTTAACAAAATAATTGCCAAAATGAAATAGTCTTCTGAGTGTGGCCCAAGTCAAAATATCAGTCATGTGGGAGTGTGCCTGGTTGATGCAAGTATGCTTAGATTTCAAAATATTTTGTTCTTGAGACAGATGTCTCTCATATGATCTTCATGAACCTAAGCTAAGATGAAAGCCCTAGTGATATCACATGAGGGATGAATTGATTAACATCTCAGCTAAAGATAGCAGGTTTCTTTTTTTTTATTTTTTTTATTTTTTTTATTTTTTTTATTTTTTATTTTTTTTATTTTTAGGATTGATCTGGTATGATTATATGATTAGTTGAATAATTTGGTTAAAGTATTGTTAGCTCATAAAGCATGAATGATTAAAAGTATAGTCAAAAAAAAATTTTTTTTTTTGTTTAGTGATTATAGGATATATAAGTTTGGATTGATAATATGAGTTGTTATGTAACATAATTGTAACTGGGACTACAAAATGAATGCACAAAAATGATGAACCAACTGACACACTGTATGTAAATATGAGAGGTGTATGTTTTGATGTTTTGTTTGTCTTGTCTGTTTGTAGAAAATTAATAAAAAAAAATTTTCAAAAAAAAAAAAAGATAGCAGGTTTCTAGGCATCTAATCTTTCCTAGATGGGCAAATGATATCAACAGATGGAGCATAAATCAACTTAGGCCTAAGGAATAAAGTATGGTTTTACAACTCAGCCTAATATTTATTATAGGAAAATAAATGTAAACATTCATTGGTCTTTATATTGTCTTAAGCCATAATGATTAGTTTGATTTCAGTTCTTCATGTTGGGTAAACCCAACCATCATGCATTTCAAACCTTGGTTTCTAGCTTAGTGTGTTATGATAACCCCATCCATTGTGATTTATTCACTAAACCAGGTTTTAACAGGAAACATGTGAATTCTCCTATGCCTCTGTGCCATCTTCTAGATGACAATGTTTTCAAGATCCAGCAAGGTTGCATTACCAACTGCAGAATTAAAGTGAAGAGATCCCATTTCCTCCAGGAAGAGGCTTTATGCTGTAAACAGAGATGCTACAATACCTGTGATCTCTGGCCCAATACTAGATCTGTCGTTCAACTCCACAAAGGACCATGGGAAGAAGTTGTTGGATTAGATCAAAAGGCTGCAAAGCAGAACGTCTGATTTTTTTTTCTCCAACAGTGGTTAACCAGATATCACTGAAGATTTCACAAGCAGCCAATGAGCTCAGCGTTTCTCTTCTACTGTTGGATCTCTCTTTGATAAGCTTCCACCTGTTACTTCTTGTCCTGCTCTCAGGTGCTTTGGAAAATAGGTTGAGCTCACTTCTCTGTGACAGCCTCTCGGATAATGGAAGACTGCTATCATGTCACCCCAGTCCTTCTCTTTCTTTGACTAGGCATACCCTGTTCTCACAATCATTTATCATGTACATCAGTCTCCAACCCCTAACAATCCTTGTTGCTCTGCACTCTTTCTAGAATCTCAACATCTGCTTGTGTTGTGGTGACCCAAACTAGATGCAATATCCATAATCTTTCACATTCTGGGACACCTTGGTGAGATTGGACGAAAACTCCCAGGAATTACAATTGCATGAATATGTAGCACCTTCCAGTACCTCTGGTGGATATCAGCCAAGGGAAAACTTCTCTAGAAAATTAATAAATCAGTTCATTTTTCTGAGCCAGCTCATAAAGTATTCTTTGTGTCTGTGAGAACCTGTCTGAAAACTTCCATTTAGATTAGTACATTTCTTTTTAAAGATATCCAAATTTTTGATATAGAGGATAGCACTGCATCCAGGTGGGGTGGTGCAGTCTAAGTAAATTCAAGGATACTTTTCTGGCACTCAAAACATTTTGAAAGTATCAAGACAAATGTTTTTAGACCCTGTAGCCCACCCAAGTTAAACTGGAAAACTTCTAAAGCAAAGATGTGATGATTTTGATGATTTCTGAGCCAAATTTAACAGTGTACCAGGAATTATGCCTCTCCTTCATATGTAGAAGCTGGTCTTCCAATTTTGGGCATGATGTTTATTATCTCTTTTCCATCTCAAGTTATCTAATACAGAAATTTATTTTTAGAGTGCACTGTTGCTTTATGCTGCTGCATGTTATATTCTTTGATGGCAAGCACATATTCTGTACTTCTGCAATTTAGCAGACTAAGAGTATTTACGCTATATAAGGTGATGATTTTTTAAAAAATTATGGGCTCTGTCTCTCCCACAAGTGTTAAACAGTTGTTAGATTTGGAAGGGGGCAGTGAAAACGACCTTCTGGGACACGTTCAGGTGAAGTTCAACACAATATGCTAAACTCAGGTAAACAAAATACAATTGCTGCATCCATATACAATGTTTGGCCCCAACATGTGATGGTTTAGGATGATGGCCTAATTTGTATAGCAAGCTAGGGCAATTGCTGAGTTGCCTAAAACTAAATGACCAATTACCTAGCCCCATTTTAGCTTGTTTACATTTGTTGTGTGTACTCAACTTCTGAATTATAGACTCAAAAGGACAGTCTTCAGATCAGCACTGCTTCATATCTGTACATAAAGGTCAGAAACAAATATTATATACTCACCACTGTTGAACTGCTAACTGTTATCAGTGTTAAGCTTAAAAAAACTGGACTGAATTATTGAATAGTTAATAGTTTTTGGCCCTATTTGATCTGAGAAGTGAAGTCCACAAGTCTTAAAGTTGCTAAGCTTGGAGAGCCTTGGTGTAGCAGTAAACTTTCTCCATTCTTGCTATACTGCTGTTTTCGGGTGGTGCACTTCCTCTGATTTTTCATACTATGGGTATTTTTTCTTCTTCTCATTTTCCTTTGGCAAACAAAGGCATTTTGTGACAGATGAATGATTTCACAACCAGAAAAATCTATGCCTGGGAATGAAATAGTTTTACGAAATGGAAACAAGAATGAGATCAGTGCTTGCTTTCCTCCCTTGTTTTTATTTTGTTTTGAGACTTTCGACACAACTATGGACTCCAAAAAACAGGGCATGTTACCCTTTGATGAACTGGAATGGTTGGGATTCAAAAAAGAAAAGAATGGTGGTCCTGGGTTAGGATAACTTCTCTTCAGCCAACACTTTTAAATGCTAATGATACAAAGAGAATAAATAAATAAAAGAAAATGGAACTTGTCCCATTCGAGATGGTCAACTGGAGTTCTCTTCCATGGCATAAGAGAAAATAATCTGGCAGCTGCTTGTTTTAAGAGAAACCACATTTTCTTTTATAACTTTGGTTCCAGACTCACACATGCTCAGACAGTTACATTGAAATGAAGCATATAATACTGAGTAATATTATACCTATTGACTTCAGTGAGTTAGTTCCAGTCTTCTGAACCTGCCATTTGCCAGATGTGGTGACTCCTATGACTTCCAGAACTCTGACAGTCACTGTCATAGAACATCTGGAACATCTGTTGAGGGAGAAAGGCTGCCGTTAAATGTTTTTATACAATCAAAATTTCATGAATCTTCTCTGAAGTATCACAAGCATGCCGGTGGAAGAAAACTCTCACCAGAAAACTCGAAGGCAGGATAATCTTTTGAGATGAATCTTGAGAAGAAAAAACCCTGAGGGACTAGGGCCAGAAAATTCAGTTCATAACTTGAAGAATAGACTTGTTTGACAGGAGAAAAAAATAATTATTGCCATCTAGCACACATTCCAAATTGAAAGTATAGAGGGAGTGGGGAAAATTAAAACCACATTTTGTCAGAATTCAGATGCTGAGCAGTACAGAAGAATGTTCATCCAGCCAAACCGTAAAAACTCCCAAACTGAGACTTTTTGTCTAATGACGGATTCATCCCTAAAATTCTTCACTCAGAGGAAATCCAGAAATCTACCCTGGGTGAGTCACTGGGAGCAGCAAATAAGTAACCTAGGTGATAGTGTAGGAGTTAAACAGGATGGTTTTTGATATGCATCATATTTAAAAATATATCAAACAGCAAAGAAGCAGTGTCTGCATTCATACCAATATAATGTGGACCCATTTGGATCAATGTTCATGTAGATGGCTGAAGTTTATTGTCCTGCCTACCGATGAACGTGGAAGACATTTGAGATCTTATTTTTGAAATGATACAGGGGCACTGAGTATTATAAATGAAAAACAGTATTTCATCTCTAAGGAAAACACAATAAATTCTCAGAAACACAAGCTAACCCCAGCTGTGAGTAGCTGCCCCCCAAAATTCCTCCAACTTTCTATTTGCTATGGAGAGATGGATTCATACTCTTTTTAAAATAATGGGGGTCAGGGAATAAACTTTTCTCCTCTCTTTGTGAAAGTCCAAATATGGGTCTTGAAATAAAGATGTGACCAAAGGCAGGCAGTTCCTGATTTATTTCTTCAAAAATTTCTAGCAATTACACTATCTTCTCTTCTCCAGATGAGCATCACTTCTGAATCAACACACTAATAGCTATTGAGGAGAGGAGGGGAGGGGAGGGGAGGGGAGAGGAAAGAAAGAAAGAAAGAAAGAAAGAAAGAAAGAAAGAAAGAAAGAAAGAAAGAAAGAAAGAAAGAAAGAAAGAAAATGAATACAGTTTAGTGTTTGTATACTTTAAGTAAAAATAAAATTAGCATGGAACTCTCCTTAATAAATAACTGACTGTTCAAAATTCCAGAGCAACGAATGGATTATCCCGCTTTGCTTTGGACTAGGGAACTTGGTGCAATTTTGTCACATTATTTAATACATTTATCAGATTATTTATCTATGCTAGTATGGCAAAGGGAGGGAAGGGTGAAGGAGACCCCCCCCCTTCCAAAAAAAACCCGACTGAAAATATTGGCAAAGGGGGCTGTCCTGATTTGCAACAGACCTGGCTGAATTTTTCTCTTCCCAGGAACACAGCGCACCGGAGGCCCTTCTGAATGTGCTGTCTTGAATGGATGCCAAGTCACAGCAACATGGTCTGTTTCTTGTCTGTAGATACAGAATTTTCCAGAAAGTCTTCAGGGCTTGTTTTTTTTCCTCTCTATCTCTCTGAGCTTAACTATTTCTGAGAAAACAAATGCTTGCAATCTCTCTCTCTCTCTCTCTCTCTCCCCATCCCAAGGCATGCTTGGGGAAATGCTCCAAACTAACCTAAAACTAAGGAGAAATTTCCTGACAATTAAGGGGAACAATTAACCAGTGAAACAACCTGCCTCCAGAAGTTGTGTGTGCTCCAACATTGGAGATTTTTAAGAAGAGATTGAACAACCATTTGTCTGAAATTTTCTGCTTGACCAGGGGGTTAGACTAGAAGACCTCCAAGGTCCCTTCCAACTCTGTTTTCTTTTAAATGCCTGCAGAAGCACACTTTCCATAACACTGCATCCTGTTAACCACCAAAGCACGTGGAGTACATGGAATAGAATTTTGGGTCAACATTATCTTAGATCAGAACATATGTTCTGAGAATTGCTACAATTCTTCAACTCTTCTCTTAGAATTTGCATTGACTTTGCATCCTCTGGCAGCCATTTTATTCCACTTTCCAAGATGCCTGACACCATCCTTGGGGACAATGCATAGTCATGATGACACAAAGGAAGTTACCTGGTGCGTTTCATTTGTATGAAGATGCCATATGCATTTGATGGCACTTGGTCTCCATTCCTCACCATTGTTCTTTGTACAGACTCAACCCAGAGGCTGCATCTGTCTGAGACAACATCAGAGGTGATATTCAGCAGGTTCTGACCAGTTCTGGAGAACTGGTGGCGGAAATTTTGCGTAGTTTGGAGAACCGGCAAATGCCACCTCTGACTGGCCCTGCCTGCATCTATTCTCTGCCTGCCAAGTCCCAGCTGATCAGCTGGGTCTTCTTTGGTTGCCCTGCACAGGAGAATGGAGCTGGAAAGCAGGTTAGTTGGGTGGGGAGGGAATGGAGATTTTATAGTATCCTTCCCCTGCCACGCCCACCAAGCCACGCCCACAAAACCAGTAGTAAATTTTTTTGAATCCCACCACTGGACAACATTTCTGCTTTTTGTGCAGAGGGGAGTGAGTTAATTTACAGTGGTTTGGTGGCACCTTAGCATTATTGTTTGTGGCACTTAGCGCCGCATCTACCACCACCTCAGGACATGAGAGAACTCCACTGAACCAGGAGTGTCAGAATCGATGCTTTGATGCTCCTTTTCTGCCAAGAATGCCTTCTACTGCCCTCAAATTATGTCTTTTTCTTAACCTGAACAGGTGGGCCAATTTGAACAAAGGCTCAGTTGTGGCCAGCCACACTTTACATTTTCCAAGAACATCAGCGGGGCCTCTATTGGGCACCTTGTCTTTCTTGTAGGAAAGGGTGATTCTAGAGAGAGAGGACTTGCTTTGCTCCATGCTTTTTGCATACAGGAGTTATTAAAAGCAAGTCAAACCAAAGGGTTGCCATGAGACCGGCATTCTGGGGCAACAAGAGGGGATGAGTTTACCTTACAAGACCAGCTGTCTGTCCACAACTGTTAATAAGCTTCCTTCCTGGTGGGCTTGTTTAGTTGCAGCCAAGACACAATCTACTTTCCTGGGTGAACCAAACCCTCCCCCTTAGATTCCTGCCATGGGATATAATATAATGGGGTGGCATGAAGCCTGATCCTTTGCAAGAGGCAAAAGAGGGCACAGAGGTCACATTCCGAAGACGTTGCTGGAGCTTGCAGGTGAACTGCCGTATAACTGACAACTCCAAGTGGGGAATGGGAGATTGCGTGCTCAGGCCACCCATTTGGGCTGCTCTAGGCTCTTACCTGCAGAAACCTGCAGCAGCATCTGACAGTGACCGATTCAGTGAGGTTTGTGGCTTAAAGAAACACAATTTGGAAAGTCGTGGATCATGCAACCACTGGGGCCTCTTTAGAAGTTGCCAGGGAATTGTCACTTTTGATGGACAGAAAGGGGAAAGGATTACATTCATGGGGAGAAATGAGATTAATTCTGTTAAATGTTGATTAAATCAGATTTTGGTCTGGCCTGAACCACTGTTTTATGTTATATCTGTTTACTTTTTTTTAATACATAAAGAGCCCCAGTGGTTTCCTCCCTCTAACCCCCCACCCAAAGAAAAAAAAACCATTTGCCCCATGCAGTAGCAGAAATTTTCTTTGTAAAACAGACTGTAAAATGAAAGGCATGCTCACACAGGGTGTGATTTAATATACAATGGCACTCTTTATGGTATACAATATACAAAAGTCTGCATTGTGCCTTCATATGTTATCTGTTATAAACTCAAGTCTATGTCTAAGAGCATTAAAGATCCTATAATTTTCCAAAGCATTTCAACGAAGGTCAAAAGTATCTCTGACCTGTTCAGTGTCAGCTAGTCACAAGGGGTGGAATCACAACAATTTCTCCAACTGCACCAGGCTAGGAGGAGAGGTCTGAGCTTTCTCTGGCAGCGATATGTCAGCACTAGTGATCAGGAAAACGTCTTCCCAGCTTGACATCACTCATCCCTGGGCAATTTAGCTGCCATCCTATCATGCAGAGAAAGACGCAAAAATAAGACTGGGTTTTGAAAGAGAAGGTAGATGAATGCAACATGGCCGGGATGACACACTGGGTCCTTTGTTCCTTCCTTCCTCTTGGTTTGTCAATGTGACACAGCAGCCCCCATATTATAGGCTGGAGAGAGAACAAAAAGAAAAGAAGACACTGATTTGGCCATTCTACCCAAATGCAAGGATATGGGCTGCCAACTCTGCTCTGGGCACCATCTTGCAGATTAACCATATCCAACATCCCTTATGTGTTCTCAGGATGAGTTCCTTCAGCCAGCAATCATAGTTGGGATCAAAGAGAATCACGCTGTCTTCCAGGACCTTGGATCATCTTGGAAAACTAATGAGGTCATGCAAAATCTTCAGGGCATGAAAAAAACTGTCAGTACAGGTCTTTCTGCCCTTAAGGATGAGTGAGACAATATTAATCACTCTGCATCAATCAGGCCTCTGATAGAAGATTTCCCTCACCATGCCATACTCTTGGGAATATAGTTTGATAAGGAGATGAGATTGGAAGACGGAGTCAGGGGATTAGCACTGTCTGGAAGAGGGGAAGTGAAAAAGACAGGAATTAGTCACACTAGGTTGTGCTGCATGCTATGCAGTCTCTTCTTAGCCAGGGGTCTAAAAGTGGGGTTGTGAGCCCTCTTGCTTTGCACGATGAGAAAGTTTTGGATATCAGCAGCAAAATCCTGCCCTAACTAAACCCTGGAATCTAACATCTGCCAGCTGAAAAAGACAAGTTCAATTGGCCCTAATATGAAAACCAAGCCAACTCAGGTTATTTTGCTGTGAGCCATTTTGTGTCCAGTGAAATGAATAGAACTAATTGAGGCCAACATTTTCCAGTTGCTCATTCTTCTGTGAAAGTGGTTGGTGTCACTTTGGTGTAATTGTTTGTAAACAAAAAACAAAACCACCCTGAAATACTGTGGAATCTTCCCCTCATCCCTTCATTTCATAAATTGTTTGTTGCTGATTATTTAGTCTCAATGGCTCAGGCCATTTGAATTAGTGGAGCTGGTTGCCAAAACTTTCTCTTGTAACCATGAACATCAGTTCCTGCCTCCAGAACTAGCCAGAGGGGCTTCTTCGTTTTTACAGGTTCCCATCCTTAGTGGTGCACAATATTATTCTGGCTGACTTTTCTGAAGTTCCTGCCAAAAAATGTGGGGTAGAGAGGAGTTGAGAGACTATGATGCAAATGACAACGTTTGGCTGAGTAACAGTTGATCTTGGCATCCCATTGTGCATAGAATTGTGCAATTCATTCTTGATCCCAGAATAATCATACCAGGAGATGATGTTTTTGTAGTATTGGGGAAACAATGAGCAGTGATGCAATTGAAGAATCTTCTGCTCTGTTCTTTGGCCGATTCCTTGTTTTCACAAATCCAAACTGATAGCATCTCTCTCTCTCTTTCTCTCCCTCCCTCCCTCCCTCCTTCTCCCCCTCCCACCTCTTCTTCTTCTTCTCCTTCTCCCTCACCTTCTCCCTCTCCCATCCTCTCTTTCTTCCACCCTCTCCCCTTCTCCCTTTCCCTCCCTCCCCTCTCTCTTCCTCTGTGTGTGTGTGTGTGTGTGTGTTTGGGATCATAAAGGCAGTCCTGCTGTCAAGCTAGTGAAAACCAGATCCCTCAACGGCAAAGTCTCCTCCTACAGGTCAACTGCTTACGTTGACCCTTGGTTTTCAACTATTATATTAGCTGTGCAATCCTGTGCTCTGAACTAGGGAATGTTCTTTGGATTAAGGGCAGGCAGCCAAGCTATTCTTTCCTACACAGGGCTCATACACCTTGATTGGCAACTTGTCCATGAGGAAGAAAAACAGGCCTCTGAAAGATATTTCTGAATTTTATCCAGGAGCCATCCTATATGGCAATTGTAATAAAACATTTGCACTACAAGGCTTTCCCCGCTTTTTGCTAGTTTGGCTGATGGCTATTTTGAAATGAAACATCAATAATGACTTACTAATTTTAAGTAATTTTATAAAGAGAGAGAGAGAAAGGAGAGAAAGAGAGAGAGAGGGAGAGAGAGTGTGTATGAGAGAAAGGGAAGGAGAGGGAGAGAGAGCACATGAGAGAGAGAGAGGGAAAGAGAAAGGGAGGGAGAGAGGGAGAGCATATGAGAGAGAGAGAGAGAAAGAGAGAGAGCACGTATGAGAGAGGGAAAGAGGGAGAGAAGGAGAGAGAGCACATGAGAGAGAGAGAGAAAGAGGGAGAGAGAGAAAGAGGGAGAGAGAGAGGGAAAGGGAAAGAGAGGGAAAGAGAAAGAGAGGGAGAGAGGGAGAGCATATGAGAGAGAGAGAGAAAGAGAGAGAGCACGTATGAGAGAGGGAAAGAGGGAGAGAAGGAGAGAGAGCACATGAGAGAGAGAGAGAGAAAGAGGGGGAGAGAGCACATGAGAGAGAGAGGGAAAGAGAAAGAGAGGGAGAGAGGGAGCGCGTATGAGAGAGAGAGAGAGAAAGAGAGAGAGAGCGTATATGAGAGAGGGAAAGAGGGAGATAAAGAGAGAGAGAGGGAGAGAGAGTGTGTATGAGAGAAAGGGAAGGAGAGGGAGAGAGAGCACATGAGAGAGAGAGGGAAAGAGAAAGAGAGGGAGAGAGGGAGCGCGTATGAGAGAGAGAGAGGGGGGGAAAGAGGGAGAGAAGGAGAGAGAGCACATGAGAGAGAGAGGGAAAGAGAAAGAGAGGGAGAGAGAAAGAGAGGGAGAGAGGGAGAGAAGGAGAGAGAGCACATGAGAGAGAGAGAGAAAGAGGGAGAGAGAGCACATGAGAGAGAGAGGGAAAGAGAAAGAGAGGGAGAGAGGGAGAGAGAGACCAGATGAGAGAGAGGGAAATAGAAAGAGAGGGAAAGAGAAAGAGAGGGAGAGAGGGAGCGCGTATGAGAGAGAGAGAGAGAAAGAGAGAGAGCGTATATGAGAGAGGGAAAGAGGGAGAGAAGGAGAGAGAGTACATGAGAGAGAGAGGGAATGAGAAAGAGAGGGAGAGAGGGAGAGAGAGACCAGATGAGAGAGAGGGAAATAGAAAGAGAGGGAAAGAGAAAGAGAGGGAGAGAGGGAGCGCGTATGAGAGAGAGAGAGAAAGAGGGAGAGAAGGAGAGAGAGCACATGAGAGAGAGAGGGAAAGAGAAAGAGAGGGAGAGAGAAAGAGAGGGAGATAGGGAGAGAGAGACCAGATGAGAGAGAGGGAAATAGAAAGAGAGGGAAAGAGAAAGAGAGGGAGAGAGAAAGAGAGGGAGAGAGGGAGAGAAGGAGAGAGAGCACATGAGAGAGAGAGGGAAAGAGAAAGAGAGGGAGAGAGAAAGAGAGGGAGATAGGGAGAGAGAGCGCACATATGAGAGAGAGAGAGAAAGAGAGAGAGAGGGAAAGAGAAAGAGAGGGAGAGAGAAAGAGAGGGAGATAGGGAGAGAGAGACCAGATGAGAGAGAGGGAAATAGAAAGAGAGGGAAAGAGAAAGAGAGGGAGAGAGAAAGAGAGAGAGCGTATATGAGAGAGGGAAAGAGGGAGAGAAGGAGAGAGAGTACATGAGAGAGAGAGGGAAAGAGAAAGAGAGGGAGAGAGGGAGAGAGAGACCAGATGAGAGAGAGGGAAATAGAAAGAGAGGGAAAGAGAAAGAGAGGGAGAGAGGGAGCGCGTATGAGAGAGAGAGAGAGAAAGAGGGAGAGAAGGAGAGAGAGCACATGAGAGAGAGAGGGAAAGAGAAAGAGAGGGAGAGAGAAAGAGAGGGAGATAGGGAGAGAGAGACCAGATGAGAGAGAGGGAAATAGAAAGAGAGGGAAAGAGAAAGAGAGGGAGAGAGAAAGAGAGGGAGAGAGGGAGAGAAGGAGAGAGAGCACATGAGAGAGAGAGGGAAAGAGAAAGAGAGGGAGAGAGAAAGAGAGGGAGATAGGGAGAGAGAGAGCACATATGAGAGAGAGAGAGAAAGAGAGGGAGAGGGAAAGAGAAAGAGAGGGAGAGAGAGGGAGATAGGGAGAGAGAGACCAGATGAGAGAGAGGGAAATAGAAAGAGAGGGAAAGAGAAAGAGAGGGAAAGAGAAAGAGAGGGAGAGAGAAAGAGAGAGAGAGAGAAAGAGAGAGAGAGCGTATGAGAGAGGGAAAGGGGGAGAGAAGATGAGAGCACATGGGAGAGAGAGAGAGAAAGAAAGAGGGAGAGGGAGAGGGAGAGAGAGAGAGAAAGAAAGAGATTTGTTTCCCCTTCCCTGTCAAACTGGTGGGGCTCAGAGTTAGATACCATCTGCGGCTGGCAAGAAAACAGCGGCAGGCTTTTGCCAGTGTCTGCAAAAGAGCGAGCGAGAAACAAGCGAGCCACGCATCTGCATGAGAAAAGACATTCTTGGCCGCAACCTCCTCTTTTCAGCGGGGCGACCCCTGAAGGTGGTTCTCTTTGCGGCCTCCTTATGGAATTGGTGCAGCGCAGCCAGACAATTTTGCTGGCCATTGTATGAAATCCCGCCTCCACCCCCACACCCGCCATTTCATCCTGTAGGGATTAAATACCGGCTTGACGCTCCCCAGGGGGATGGGAACGATACCAAGCTTTCCCCTCTGCCTTTCCCTCTTGAACTGTATGTAATATATGGGGTATGTCTGCCTAAATTGGAACAGTGTAATCTCCTGCTTTCAAAAGAGGCCAGGCTGCAGGAGCGTCTGGCTTGTTTCAAACCTTATGGGAAGGTGTCAAAATAGAGGAAGGGTGGGAGGTGGCAATTCCAACCTGAGGAAGCCATTTCGTGCGGAATCCATTTGTTTTATCTGGAACTGGTTTAGTTTTGCTTATATAGCCTCTCTCTCTCCCTCTCTCCCTCCCTCCCTCACTTTCAAAAGTCACTGTAGTTTGGTCACCACGCTATAAAAAACATGTTGAGACTCTCGGAAAAAGTGCAGAGAAGAGCAACCAGGATGATTAAAGGACTGGAGGCTAAAACATACGGAGAACGGTTATAGGAACTGGGCTTGGCTAGTCTAGTGAAGAGAAGGACCAGGGGAGACAGGATAGCAGGGTTCCAATATATGAGGGGCTGCCACAGAGAGGAGGAAGGAGTCAAGCTATTTTCCAAAGCACCAGATGAACAAACAATGAACAATGGATGGAAACTGAACAAGGAGAGATTCAACCTGGAAATAAGGAGAAAATTTCTGACAGTGAGAACAATCAACCATTGGAACAGAAGTTGCCTCCAAAAGTTGTGGGAGCTTCATCACTGGAGGCCTTCAAGAAGAGATTGAATTGCCATCTGTCAGAAATGGTCTAGGATTTCCTGCTTGGGTGGGGGGTTGGACTACATTACTTACAAGGCCCCTTCCAACTCTGTTAATCATTCTAACCTAATCTACAATGAAAGAGTGGGTGGTACAGGTGATGGAGTTAATGGAGATGTGAAATTGATTGTTTTAATTAAAGAAAAATATTTATTTAATTTTATTTCTGAGCAGTCTGGTGGTGGTAGAGGTAGAGCTCTTGTTTCACAATCAGGAAGTTGTGAGTTCAATCCTAGGTATCAGCAGATATTTCTCTCTCTGGGCACAAAGAGTTATTGTCTGCTGTGAACACTGCATAGGTGTCAGGAAGGGCATCTGGCCAGTAAACGCTCAGCTCCATTCAATCACCCTGACTTCACCCCATGCAAGGGATTACAAAAACGCAATAAAAAAAAAAAATAAGAGATTGCCAAAAGAAAAAAAAAATATATCTAATTGTGTTTCTACCTGGAAACCTCTTCTAGACTTTTTGCTTGCAGCTCAAAAAAAATTGAAACTTTGATTTTAGGTTTTGATGATTAGGATGATTCTGTTTTCATTAAAATGGCCTGAAATGTCATAAAATATAAAAGCAAAAAGTTAAAGTTGTGTTGTTTTTGCAATCTATTGTGACAAAGTAGATTGTCATTGCTACAACCAAAGTCAGAAGTCCTTCCTTTCTGCTCCTTCTCTCTTTCTTTTCCTCATTTTTCTAACTTTTTCTCCTTCTATAATCTTATCTGATAATAAAAGTTCATAAAATATATTTTTAAAAAGGAAATAAGGGGGGCATTCCCTAGTGCAAAAGCCCAGGATTTCCACTGCCCACTGCAACATTAATGGGGCAGGGAAGGACAGCTAGACTACGCCAATTTTGGAGGAACGAATGCTACAGCAGTCTACTCCTGCTGATAAGTGTGCGTACCATGGATGAACACATCTGGAGGGCACCAGCCTGGGGAAGTCCATCACAAAGGTAAAAGGCAAAAGGATGATGCCCCAATCAAGTACTTCTCTGCGGCCCCCCGCCCCCACCAACTGAAGTCTTCTGCTATCAACCAGATTTGTTTGGATTTTTTTTCCCCGCCTTTGTGGACTAAGGAGGAACAGGGCTCTGGGAAAACAAGAGGGGCAAATTATACAACAGTAGCAACTTCTTGACCCCTACATGTGAAAAGGTATTAACCTTTCACGCCCCTGACCTCTCTTATGTGACTAGGGTCAAGAGGATTTTTTTAAAAAGAAGAAAAAACAAAGACTGTTAAAACTTCAGGAAGTTTTTCTCTTTTAAACAAAGGAGATGCTGAGTCAGGACAGCGTTGCTGCCTCAGATAGGTCCCATTACTGTGTGGCCAGACCTTGGAGAACAATAAAGGTAGAAGAGGCAACGTTGAGAGTTGTGTCAAACACACCCAGGGATTGCTATTATATAAGAGTCGAGATTGAAGAGCCCCCAGAATTCTGTTTCTGCTGACACGCATTTACTGAAAATAAGTGGCATTGTCTTCTCACAGTATCAGTGGACGGAACATCTTCAGGTAGTTGAAACAATGAGTGTGTATTTTGAAGAAGGACATGGGATGGAGAATCCATAGGTGAATTCTATTTACAGCTAGTCCTTGACTTACAACTGTTCGTTTATCAATGGTTCAAAGTTGCAACAGCGCTAAAAAGAAGTGACTTATGACCCCCTCCTTGACTTTGTGAACATTGTGGCATCTGCACAATCAGCGGTTCAAAATCAGGAGGCTTGGCAACGAGGGTGTAGATTAGAGATGGTATTCAGCCAGTTCTGACCAGTTCTGGAAAACCGGTAGTGGAAATGTTGAGTTGTTTGGAGAACCAGCAAATCCCATCTCTGACTGGCCCCACCTGTGTCTATTCTCTGCCTCCCGAGTTCCAGCTGATCGGCTGGGTCTTCTTTGGTTGTCCTGCACAGGAGAACGGAGCTGGAAAGCAGGTGAGTGGGGTGGGGAGGGAAGGGGGATTTTGCAGTAAGCTTCCCCCCGGAAAGTGTTGGTGTGGTTAGCCGGCAGCAGGTGAAGATGGCTGAGGAGAACGATGACTCTGATGAGGGACCAGGACCATCAGGGAGTGGACTGCTGCCTTCAGAAATTGCGGGGGCTAGCAGCAGTGACGAGGAAGTTCCTGAGGAGCCTGTACCAAGTGCACATGCACAAGGATTACTCGGAGGAAAGAACAATAACAGCAGCACTTGGTGACTCGGTAATGGCCCCTCCCTCAAGAGGATAAAAGCCAGGTTTGAAAAAAACTTTTTTTGCAGAAAGCAAAGAAGCTCTGAAGCTCAACTGGTGGACATCTTAGTTCGTGTTTGGAGAATTTTGTAAATTATTTCTTATCTCTGGGTTTTTGGCAGCTTTGACAAACAATTTGGCAAGGCTCTTTCTTGTTGGAGCTAATTAGTGGAAAGCAGCCTTCAGAACAGAATTTGTTATGAAGCCTTAAAAGGTGGGGGCTGCTGCCTTTGTCTGTGTTTGCTCTTTGGGAACCTGGTTGGGTCAGAACAGGTGTACAGGTAGTCCTTGTCTTACAACAGGTCCTTTAGCATGTTAGATTAACAGGTCATAAAGTTAGAAAGGCCCTGAGAAAAGTGACTGAGGATCGTTTTTCACACTTACAACCATTGCAGCTTCCCCAGGGTCACATGGTCAGAAATCGGATGCTTGGCAACTGACTCATATTTATGACGGTCACAGTGTCCCAGGATCCTGTGATCCACTTTTGTGACCTTCTGACACAGAAAGTCAAGGGGGAAGCCAGATTCACTTAACAACCGGGTTACTGATTTAACAACTGCAGGGATTCACTTAACAACGGTGGCAAAAAAGGTCATAAAATGGGGCAAAATTCACTTAACAAATATTTCACTTAGCAACAGAAATGTTGCTCTCAATTCTGGTCATACGTTGAGGACTACCTGCATTTATCATGCTTGCAATATCCTGAGGTCATGTACTTTAAGTGCCATTTGCAAGCTTCTAGCTGGTTTCTGCCAATCAAACTCAATGGAAGCAATTGAATTTTCTGTGTAATTCATTTAACAACTGCACTGATTCATTTAACAACCCATGGGCAAAAAAACATGGTAAAATTGGGCACGACTCACTTTAACAATCACCTTGTTTACCAATAGAAATTCTGGTCCCAATTGTGGTTATAATTTAAGGACTACCTGCAATAATGCACAATGGAATAGTAACACTTTTTTAAAAAAACCTCAAGCAACACATCTGTTTCTTAAATATGTTCTGCAGGCAATACGCTGAGGAATGCCCTTACCCCCAATAATCTTACTTAGCTCATTAATACAAGCAAATTGTACATTTCTCTTTAAATAAGGGATCTAAAGTTAAAAGAGGCCTTCTGTTTTCTGAACCAATGCCATGCATTGCAGAGGGAGCACAATTCTCAGACAGACACACCACCATTTGACTTTTGAGAGAATCTCATCACACATCCACACTTTTGGTTGACACTATTGTGTTTAGTTGGGGGAGCAGAAAGGAAGCACCAAATGGGTTGTGTTGGAAAGGCAGGAAGACATTGGCTGAAGATGCCAATAAAAGCAGGTTTAGGCAGGAAGCAGAATTCCAGAGGAGAATGGTTCACCCCAAATATCAGAGTACAATACTCTAATCCTCTGGATTACTTGCAGCTTTAATAGACATGAAAGAAGATCTGGATGAACATTGAAGTCAGACCTGCTTACACCTTTGTTCGATCCTGGTCCACATGCTACCTGCAATATAGATAAACATAGTTATTTCCAGGAAAACTTGATGCTTAGATAAATCTCTTCCTCAGATATGCTACATTCAAGGGACATTCTGTCATTGTTCAGAACTGACCCACTAGGAGTATCCTAAAAAGTTCTGTTGTCAACTCATAAAATATTTCTATGCTCTTTTTAGAGTTGCCAACAGAAAGGGAGGGGGGAGCAGTGCGACGAGTTTGCAAATCGAAAGTGCATTCCATAAATGTTTTAAAAGATAGTAACTAGGTGACTGAAGTTTCTGCCAAGCAAAATTCTAACTGGAGAACATGATTGATGACTCTTGGCTATGGATGTGTCCCATTGGAGAATGTGAATTATGATACACCCAGAGGGCGGGGAAACCAGAGTCAAGGATGACAATGAATGATGTGTCTCAGAGTCGGCTACACCCAGGCATTGCCAGACATGTTAACTCCCAATAAATCCTTTTTAAGTTTTGGAAGTTTGGCTCGAGACTCATGATTTACAGTAAATGGGGGTAACTGCCAGAATCCTGATGTTAGCTTTCTCCAACTTGATGACTGGGAAAAGCATTTGTCTTCTCAACAATCATTCTTTCTCCTTAATGACCTCAATGTCAGTACATGATGGAACAATGTAGTTCACCTCTTAGAAATTTAATGTGCTAGATCTTGAGCACTTGGATTTTGTCAAGTGGATTAACATCACCAGCCTCCCGTACCTGCTTTTTTTGTCGCATAATGGTGTAGGAGACATCCTTATTCCTTCATCTTTTGCTTCCTACCCAAAAATCAGTGATATCAAGGGTCTCTGTGATAACAATTTAGTTCTTTTAATATGCAAAGCCCACCACCCATTCCTGTAGGACATCAGTTTGTGAAAGAAGCAGAATCAAAACTAAATAGCAGTAGCTAGACTATGAAATATCAGCACCAAAAACTCCTCACCTTCTGATCTAGGTGGCCAAGATGAAGGCACGGAAGGTTCCATCGACTAAAAGAACAAGGAGAAAGAGAAAAAAGATTAAGAGCAGAAGGAGAAAAAATGGGCCAGCGGAAAAAAAGCAATAGCATGCTGATCCCATTTGCACTGGCTGGGAATGTGTAATAAATGGCTGGAACACAAAAGTCCCAGCCATCCCATGTTCTGTTCTGCCAGTGGATGAAGATGAGCTAGGTGCCTGGGAGACATAGAGTTGGCTGGGTTATGCAAATTTGGCCAGTGTATGTAAGCTAAACATCACAATTAATGTCTCAGATCTCTGAGAGAATTGACATCAGTTTTGAGACCCTTGTTCAACCTATTCAAATATTATACAGTAACTTATTTCATACATTGACTTCAGCAGCAGAAGAACATAATTGCATAGGAAGTAGAAGTGTGATCTGCTTTCTTAACCTTGCCCAGTGGCCCACTCTGTCTAAAGAAGGCCAAGAAGCTAAGCTTAAGAGGTGGTTAGAACACAGTATTGCAGGCTAACTCTACTCACTGCCAGGAGTTCGATTCTGATCAGCTCAAGATGGACTCAGCCTTCCAGCTTTCCTAGATCAGTAAAATGAGGACCCAGATTGTTGGGGGCAATATATTGACTCTATGAACCACTTAGAGAAGGTTGTAAACTATTACAAAGTAACATATAAATCTAAGTGTAATTGCTACTGCTTAGTTACAATACCTCCTTCTTCTCATGTTCTCCAGCAGATACTCAAAAAAAAAAATCTATCTTTTCCTTTGAAGACCATCTGAATGCTCTTCATGGTCTTGATCTGCTTCCTTCAAAAATCTATACTTAGTTGCTGAAGAGCATCCAGATATTACAAAATTTGTTTATTCATAAATGGCTCCAGCCCTTTCCCCACCATCAAAAGAGATCATAACTGATTATCTGTACAAATATATTATTATTTGGGCTTGAAAGTTCCAAATAAAATATAAGAACTCGGATTGAAAGCAAGGGCTCTATGTCAAGTCAACTCCAAATGTAATTCAGGCTGGAGACTTGCCCAGTATGCAAACAAGACTCTACATCAGAACCAGATTTGATTGCCTATCAAACATTGTTGGCCTCTCTTCTCCCTTTAGGCACATGTGTTGCGCATCAAATTGAAAAAGGCAGCCTGTAGGGTACAAAAATAATACAAAGACTGTATTATTAAGGATTGGTTCAGAAACCATTGCACTGGTTGTGATGCCATCCCTGATTCTGATTCTGAGAAGAATGATGTCATTCCTGCTGGCTGGGGAAATAGGATGAGTGTGTCTTCTGAAGGTGATGTCTTCCCTATTGTGCAGACACCCAAGCACTCTGCCTGCAAACCTTTGGGACACTATAGAATAGAATAATAGAGTTGGAAGTGACCTTAGAGGTCTTTTAGCCCAACCTCCTGCTCAGGCAGGTGATCCTATATCATTTCAGACAAATGGTTGTCCAATCTCTTCTTAAAAATTTCCAGCGTTGGAGAATTCACAACTTCTGGAGTTGTTCCACTGATTCATTGTTCTAACTGTCAGGAAATTTCTTCTTAGTTCTAGGTTCTTCTCTCCTTGATTAGTTTCAAAATATTAGACTCTAATATACTGTATATTAGATTCTGTTATTGCATGTCAAAGGAGAAACTACTATCCCATTGTTAAAATTTGGAAGTGAGATTTTTATGTTACAACCTCCTCTCCCCATCTCAGAATTAAAGGCATCTACCAAGTCACTCTATCTGTTAAATCGCGGGAATGAGACTCAGGACACCAGCATGATTCCAATCTGTTTTACTTCCGTATAGGACTGAGCGCCAAAGAAACCGTGGCAGCCCTTGTTATAGTCGGGCTGCTTGCGGCTGTGGCCAGTGGTGGCTCTTCAAAATTCCTGCCACCACGGACCGACCAATTGCTGATACATAACACTCCTCCCCACCTGGTCCGGTCCAATCAATATGAGCTTTGCCTATCATACGTAATCACTGAGTTAGGCGGGGTTTTTATGGGTTCGACTGGACCTGCACAACTCAGTTGCAGGTTGGCCTCTGGACTGTTCAGACAGATCTGTTGTTTCTTCCATCCATCTTCTTGGAAGCTCCTGGAAGGTTGAGTTGGCCATGCTACTCCCACCAGGAATTTCCTGGCTGGTTGAGTTGGCCTGGCCGCTCCTGCTAGGGACTGCTTTTCCATTATCCTTCTGGACCTGTTCCTGTCTCCCCGACCTGCCTTCTTCCCTGGCCTCAGGTACGTGTTTGCGTTTTCCAACCGGGGCTAGTGTTAGTAGTGGTTGTTGCGTAGTTGTCAGAGTTTGTTCTGTTATTTCTCTTGTTCGTGGAGGGTCTCCCCATCCCTTTCTACTTGTGTTTTGTTTGCTTGAGGGGTCTCCCCCCTCTTCCATGGGTCTGTTTAGGTTTCCCTTCATGGTTCTAGTTCTGAGCTGGTCTATGTGTCTCCTCCAGCTCCTCCCATCCTTGGTGTCTACCCCGTATGAACAGGGTCCGGTTATCTGGGTCACTTTCGCTGATTTCCACAATGGTTCCCCCATGAGATTTTTTGTGTATACTGGGTTCCCTGTTTGAAATGTGTGGCAATTACTGGATGAGTCTGCTGGTTTTTCTGGGCTATATGTGGGGTGTAGTCTGTCTAGATGTGATCTTAGTTTCCTCCCCATTAGTAATTCTGCTGGACTTTTACTTGTTGTGGCACTGGGTGTCATGTGCTGAATGTAGCTTAGTAGCTTATCTATCTTTTCTTGCGTGTCCCCAGGCCCCAGCTTTTGTAATGTTTCCTTTGTGTAACGTACCATACGTTCCACCTGTCCATTTGTGGCTGGGTGTCCCGGCGCTGTCAGTGCGTGCTTTATCCCATGTTGTGCTAAAAACTCCTCAAATGTTGTTGCTGTGAATTGTGGCCCATTGTCAGATACAATTAGATCTGGCAAGTTATGTGTTGCAAAAAGTTTCCTGAGCTGTCTAATGACGGCTTCTGTTGTGGTGGGGTGCATGATGCTTACCTCTAGCCATTTGGAGTAAGTGTCTATGACTATTAAAAATGTATGTCCTTTGGTTGGGCTTGCAAAATCAATGTGTAGTCTTGACCATGGTCCCCTTGGTGTTTCCCATTCATGTTTTGGTGCTGTGGGGGGTGTTGGCCTAGATTCCTGGCAGCATTTACATGTTGCCACCCAGTCCCCTATTTCCTTATCCATCCCTGGCCACCATACATAACTTCTTGCCAGGGCTTTCATTTTTACAATATCCGGGTGTCCCTCATGTAACAATTCAAGTATGTGTTTCCTTAAAATGTCTGGTATGACCACCCGATCCCCCCATAGTACGCACCCCTTTAGCATTGAGAGTTCTGTTTGTCTATTCTGGAATGGTTTGGTCATCTCGTTGCTCTCAGTTTCTGGCCATCCTTTTCCTACCCAATTTAAAATCCCCGCCAGGGTTTTGTCTCTAGCTGTTTCCCTAGCAATGTCTGCTGCCGTCACAGGTAGGTTTTCTAATGTCTGTATTTATAGTGTAGATGTGGTTGGTGCTGGATCATCTTCTATGTCAGGTAGAGGGCAATGGCTAAGCACGTCAGCATGTCTTATGTCTTTTCTGGGTCGCTAGGTCAGTTTGTAGTTATAGGAAGCCAGAAATTCTGACCACCTTGTCATTCGTGGTGATAATATATTAGGTGTAGCTTTGTTTCCTGCAATTATGCCCAGAAGTGGCTTGTGATCTGTGATTAGTGTGAAGGTTTGCTCGTAGATATATCCATGGAAACGTTTTATTCCAGTGACAGAGGCCAATGCCTCTTTATCTAGTTGACTGTAGTTCTGCTCCGGCTTTGACAGAGTCTTTGAATAGAAGGCTATGGGTGCTTCCTTCCCATTGGGTAGTACGTGGCTGAATACAGTGCCAACGGTGAAAGGTGGTGCATCGCAGATTAGTGTTATTGGAAGTGTCTTGCTGTATTGTATTAGTACACAGTCTGATGTGATCAAGTTTTTTTATCTCCTGGAATGCTGCTTCTTCTCATTGCCCCCAGGACCAGGTTGCTTTCTTGTCAAGCAACCTGTGTAGTGGTTCCACAATGGTTGCTTTCTGAGATAGGAATATATTATAAAAGTTAATGAGTCCTAAGAAAGCTTGTAGATTGGTTTTATTTGTGGGTTTGGGGGCTTCCTTGATTGCTCTGACTTTATTTTCAGTGGGGTGGATTCCTTCACTGTCTATAAGATATCCTAGGAATTCAACTTTGTTGGCAACCAATTGCCACTTCTCCTTTTTTACTTTTAGTCCCGCCTCCTTGAATTTGCCAGAACTTTCCTTAGGCAGTCATGTAGTTGTTCTTTGTTCCTGGTGGATACCAGGACATCATCAAAGTATGGTACCACCCCTTTTATCCCTTGCAATAGGTGTTCCATTAAGCTTTGGAACATCCCTGGGGCGACGCTGACACCAAATTGTAGTCTGTTACATTTGTAGTCTGTGCGTCACAATTGTCTGGTCTTCCACTGTTTCGGGGTCAACGGGCAACTAGTTTTATGAAGATTCCCCCCCCCCCGGGAATGTAATAGTTGCTGTAACACTGGAACCAGGTATGCACTTTGTTGTAGCGTGTGGTTAAGGGTTGCTTTGTAGTCCCCGCAGATGCACACCGACCCATCCAGTTTAATTGGTGTAACAATTGGGGTTTCCCATTTAGCATGGTCAATTGGTTCTAAAACCCCTTGTACGATGAGTTTATCCAATTGCTTATCAATTTTGGGTTTTAGTGCAAAAGGAACCTGCCTCGCTTTTAGTCTTATGGGGGCTATATTTGGGTTTAGACTAAAGGAAATTGGGGACCCTTGGTACTTGCCCAATTCTCTGTCGAATACATCTCGGAATTCTTCCATCAGGTCATCTTCCCACTCTGTTTCGGTTATGCTGTTTATCCCTGTAACCTCGATTCCTAATGGTGCAAACCATTCGAGCCCCAATAGGCTGGGCTGATTCTAGTCGACTATGGTTAATGGAAGAATTTTGGTTTATTTTTTGAATGTTACCTTGAATTTTCTGGTACCTGCTACAGGGATTTTGTTCCCCTGGTAGTCTTTGAGTGTTAGTGTTCCCGGTTCATGTCTGGTATCAGTCTTTTTATGGTGTCACATGATACCACTGACAAGTATGAGCCTGAATCTACTTCCATCTGGCACAACTGGCCTTCTATGGTAACCTGGACATATACTTTCTTGGCATTTGTCGTGTTGGAGTATCTGATGGTCACCGTCTAGTGTGTTTCTTCCTTTCCATTGCTTGTTTCTTTCCCTCACCTGTTTCTGTTGTCTTGGGCTCCCTGTTTGTCTTTCTTTCTCGGGGGGGGGGGCTGTTCCATCTTTGTCTAGGGCCATAGTTCTCTCTTACTCAGCATGCCCTAGCAATATGTCCCCACCGTTCACAGTGTTTGCAGATGACATCTAGGAAACAGCACTCAGAATGTGGATTGTTCCCCTCACAACTGGCACAAGATTCTCTCCTTTTTCTGTTCTGGTCCTTTCTGCCCTGTTCTGCCCGGAGTTGATTTACCCCTTCTTCTTCCTCATTGTCTTCTGATGGGGACTCGATGTCCTCATGGTGGGTTGTGGTGGTATTTTTTGGGGTCTCTGGTGTCACTTTGTTCATCTTCCACATGGTGGCCACTGATTTCTGCATTGCTTCTGCTGTGGTAGCTTCCCCTATTGCTTCTTTTAGCATTATTTTGGGTTTTGTTAATAATCGTCCCTGGAGTGTAAGGTCTCAATCCCAGGACCACTCAGTCCCTCATGGCTTCATCCAAGTTTAGGAATTCACATGCTCCGGCAATGTCCTGCAGCTTTGCAACTAAATCGCCGATGCTCTTGCCTTCTTTTTGGTCATGTCAATAAAATTCATGTCTTTTGATTAAGCAGGAAATGGTTGGTGTGTAGTGAGCCCTCAATAATTTTTCCAAGTCCGGGCAGGCCATCGTTTTCACATTGGAGGGTGCTGCTAACGCTTTGGCCATCTTAAATACCACGGGACTGCAATGGGTGAGGAAGACAGCTCTCTTCCTGTTTTTGGATACATTATGGAGGTCGCTTCCTTCGAGGAACTTGAGGAATCAGTCGATGTACGATTCCCAGTCTTCAGTTGCCGGGTCAAAAGGCGCGAGTGGCGTGTTGTTTCCAGTCATGTCGCTTTGATGCATTGCTGGTGTTTGTCAGTCGCCACATGCTAGCTGGTTCCCTTTGTCTCAGTATCCCACCTTTGTAGCCAGTGTTAAGTCGTGGGAATAAGACTCAGTACACCAGCATGATTCCAATCTGTTTTACTCCTGTATAGGACTGAGCGCCAAAGAAACTGTGGCAGCCCTTGTTATAGTCGGGCTGCTCGCGGCTGTGGCCAGTGACGGATCTTCAAAATTCCCGCTGCCACAGACCCACCTATTGCAGGTAAGTATGCTAATACATAACACTATCCTTATAATAGTTTTACATTTCTACAAAGCACTGAGTTCTAGCCCATTGCCATTTTTATTTTCTAAAGCATCCACTTAAAATCCAAAGTCATATTTGGAGATTTCACAACCTCTCAGCTTCCCATTCATTTATTTGCATTAAAATATTCTTTAAAAATAATAAAGTCAAGTAAGGCAGAGATGAGAATATATTTGTGATTGTGAGCAGTGCCTGGCTTAAAGCATGAAAAATGAACATCACACAGCCCATAGGAAGGGTGTGAAGTCAGCAAAGTAACACCCTTACACCTGAAATTTCATGGCCCCTCCCTGAATAAGAGCAGGGAGACTCAGCCAAGGGGTGGAAGTGGGGAAGAGAAGTGTTGTATTTAATGAGGTGACTTCCAGTTGTAAATGAAACAGGGCGTGGTATATTGTATGAACTCTGACCCTGGCTGTCCATCTCAGCTTTTATCCGAGAGTTTTATGAGCTGCATAAAGACCCACCACAGCTTCGAGCACCACAATTGGATTTAAAAGGGAAGGGGATGAAGGAGAAACACAGGAGCTCTTGTGAGAAGCCCAAGAAAACGAACCATCTCAGTTACAGAGAAGGAGAAAAAAAAAGGAGAAACTAAAGCAGGATGTGGACAATTGAACAATTTCTTCTAGCCTGTTTCTGTATTAGAGCCTGACTTGCTTCTAAACTAACTAATTAACTAACTAAAATTATTTATTTATTGCTTGCTTGCTTGTTCACCTGATTTGCTCCTAACTTATTTATAGCATTAGCAAAAGCACTTAGGCCTGTGATGGTGATGAACCTATGACACACGTGTCGAAAGTGGCATACAGAGCCATCTCTCTGGGCATGCCAGCCATCGCCTGTTGCTCTTCCAGTTTTCAGTACACGCATGCATGTCAGCCAGCTGGTCTTTGCTGCGCATGTGTACCAGAAACCAAAGATACACATAGGAAACTGGAAGCTGAGCTGCTCTTCCGGTTTCTGGTGCTCCTGCATGTGTGCACCGGGGAGCTGCTCTTCTGGTTTCTGGCATTCCCCCATGCATGCACACTCCTGTTTTGACACTCAGTGCTGAAAAGGTTAGCCAACACTGACTTAGACTTATATACCACTTCTTTAAAGCACTCTTGAGGTAGTTTGCAGAGCCAGCCTATTGCCCCAACAATCTGGGTCCTCATTTTACCAACCTCGGGAGGATGGAAGGCTGAGTCAACCCTCCAGGTCAGGATTGAACTGCTGGCAGCTGGCAGAATTAGCCGGCAATACTGCATTCTAACCACTGCACTACAATAGCTCTTTAGTGAGCAATTCATTTTCCCAAGAAGCCACAAGAGAAACTGGGACTGTTGTGGAGGGCTCAACCAAAAAAGTGTGTAGGCATACCTGCAGGCATATATGTAAATTGAAGAAAATATATAGTCATCTTCAAAATAAAAGCAATCGAAAAGGACTGGAGATGAACAGCCAAAGGGCCAGATCTGGCCTGGGGGCAATAAAATGCCCCGGACTGGTCCAAGATATAGAGTCACTTCCCTTAATTACAATCTAGAAACAATACTGCATACAGGTAGGTCTTCTCTTATAAACAATCACTGTCATGCCCCTGTTGGCATCCGAGGAGGAAGTCAAACAGCTGACAGGGAGTGGGAGTGTGGCTCCGTTGGCTGTGGAGAAAACTGGGGAAGGGCAAAGTCTGGCTGGCCAGAGCAGGAAAGAGATAGAACAAGGGAGGGTGAGTTCAGAGGAAGAATCAGGCCTAACCCCTCTTCATCCTAGGGAACGCAGGGAGGAACAGAGAAGAGAGCAATGTGGTTGTGTGGCTTATGGGGGAGGAAAGGGCCCTGATTCCCTTCATTAGCCACAGCTGGGAAGACAGTTGATAAGAAACCTGCATGTGGCAGGTTGCTGGGAGCAAACATGACTTTATCCTGTGTTGTCGTGGCTTATCTGTGTTCCTGGCATCTTCCCAACTGTGTGAATTTTGCTGTGCCTTCAAGTCTGAAATTCTTGCTTCTGCCCTGCCAATCTAATTACTTCCGTTTGGCTTGTTGGACTTTAAATTACAGTTTGTGTTGCTCATGTTTTGGACTTAATTCTCTGCGGTCAAAGGCTGTTGCCGGGAGAGTTTTTCTCCAAAGTTGGAGATAATAAAGGAACTCTTATTGCTTATCTGACTGTGTTGCCTTTGTGCTATGCCTCTTTGGGTCATCACAATCACTTAGTAAATACCCAAAGTTATAATACCCTCCCTGGGGTCACATGATCACATTTTGGGTACCCGAAAACTGACCTGCATTTATGGCTGTTTGCAGCATCCCACACATGACAGTAATTCATGATTTTTTTTGCTGGAAGATGGCACTTACCTCTAGTTTCCAGCAAAAGAAAAAAACAAACAAACCCAGCCCTTTGCAGACAGTGTATTCTCCTAATAGCACAATTTGCTTAACAACCACTGCAAAAAGGTCATAAAATCAGGTAGGATTACTGGTGACATACTTAATGACTGGCAGGACTTACATCCTAATTTTAGGCTCAGTTATGGTCATAAGTCGAGGATTTACGTAGTTATATTTTAAGGAATGCTAAGGCATCAGACATGAGTTGATACTTGGAGAAGAGAGGCCTACATGCTCAAGAAGTTGACTACTGAATTCTACTGGACTTCAGAAGCTGAAGAGCAGTTGGTGCAACTCGCTAAACCAGGCTAAAATGGAGTTGGGTAGTTAGTGGTTCAGGGTTTTATGAGAAATTGTTGTGGTTCTCTGGCAGCAGGTGTGGATGGCTGAGGGCTTGGAGAGTGAAGACTCAGATGAGGGGCCTCTGTGTGATGCAGGAATGGAGCCAGGACCATCAGGCAGTGGAGTGCTGCCTTTGGAGATTGTGGAGGCTGGCAGCAGCGATGAAGAGGTCCCTGAGGAGCCCCTACCCAGCACACATGCACACGGGGCTGCTTGAAGGAAAGACAGCTTCAGCAGCATGGGGGACTCGGGAGTAAGGCTGCAAGGTAATGGCCCCTCCCTGAGGAGATAAAAGCCAGCTGAAAAACGAGTTCTTTGCAGAAGGCAAATTTTACTCTCGAGCCTGGTGGACGTTAGGAATATCTGAGTTGTATTTGAATTATTGCTTAGTAACTTTATCTGGTGTTCTTGGCAGCCTTGCAAAACCTTGGCAAGACTCTTTCTTATTGGAGCTAATTGGTTTGAAGCAGCCTTTTACCCATGAAGGAACGGGATTTGTAAAGAAACATTAAAAGGTTCTGCTGTTACCTTTGTCTCATGTTTGCTTCTTTGGAACCAGGTATGGGCCAGAACAGAAATTGAGACACTGTCTTAGCAAGTGATATCAGCCAGGCCCTTGTGGGATGGTGGTAAGGTATAATGTATTATATAAACATAGACAGTATATTTATGGGGTTGAAAATTTTGACTGTTGGTGTAAGCCATGAAGCAGTGTGAAGTTATGCAGCCTTTGTACAGTTGGTAACTTGCCTCTCTATGAAGAAAGAGGAGAGCTGAAAGAAATTCTGTCTAAGCATTCTTCCATTATTGGAAGGAATGTTTTTCATTACCTCCTCTCAAAACATTCTTTGATGAAAATGACTAGATGGAAGTCAGTAGCTGTACTCAGGCAGCCAAACTGGAACCAATTTTGGGCTTTAGGTTCTCCCTGCAATTGTTCCAGAACAACGCCCTGCTTCTCAGGTTAAATACAAATACAGTTGATTCTCGACTTACAATCACAATTGAGCCCAGAATTTATGAATTGCTAAGTGAGAAATTTATTAAATGACCTTCATCCCATTTTATGAATTTTCTTGCCGCGTTCGTTAAGTGGATCACTCCGGTTGTGAAGTGAATCTGACTTCCTCATTGTCTTTGCTCATCAGAAGGTTGCAAAAGGGGATCGCATGACTCTGGGACACTGCAACCGTCATAAATGTGAACCAGTTGCCAAGCATCCAAATGCAAATCATGTGAGCATGGTCGTAAGTATGGGGAAATGGTCATGCGTCACTTTTTTCCAGTGCCGTTGTCGTTTTAAACAGCCCTGTTGTATGTCGAGGACTACCTGTCGTGCGAAATGTGTTGCTGGTGTTTTTCAATCTCTCTGGTCCTGCCTATGTAGCTGACTGGGGTGTCTAGTTTAACCGCTCAATTTGGAGTGGTGCTTTAGGAGCCCTGAGGCATTCAAGGAGTTAAGTGGTTTCATGCATTCACAGATGCCCTTTAATGAAACCAACAGGCATGATATGTTTGTTCCCACAATGGGCCGGGGCCCCAGGGAGGAGTTGAGCACCCCCCCTCCCCCCCCCCCCCCCCCGCCAGCTCCTCTCAACTGTCAGAAGGCTCTGTGATTGAAGCTTCCAGCAGCAGGGGAGGGATATGTGAAAGAATTCACAAGCGTCCAAAAGACATCGAATTCTGCTCTCCTTTCCCCTCCTCATCCCTCCTGTCTCTATCTATCTTTCTCCTCCCCCCTTCCTCTTCCCCAACCCATCACCTAAGTTGCAGTGACATGAGAAAATCTGAGGAAATTTTGAGTCTGGCTGAATATTAGGTGGTGGTACTGGGTACCGGCCCCATTAAGAGTGTAACTGGGTTTCAAAACAAGAAGATAGGCATGAGGAGAGCAAGAATACACTGCCAACAAATAATTATTCCACTTATCTCTCTCTTCTGTGGCTGGAGGCCACAGGGTTCTGTGGAGAAAATCCTTCCCCTCCCCTCCCCCCACCACACATATACAGATTACATAACTGAAGTATAAACTGAAATGCGTTAACCCTAAAGTGGTTTGTTTTAAAGTTTGTACCAAGAAGGGGAGGGAGGAGGAGGGGTGGAGGAGTTGAAGAAGGAGAAGAATTTTCAAGGGTTCAAAAGAGTTTCAGGGTTTGGGGTTTTTTTTTTAGCCAAGTGATTTTTACAGCAGCCTAAATCTTGATTTGCATTTGCCAAGTCTCAAATTCAGGATTGTGTCAACTCAGGTGGTTATGTTGCCAGATCACCATTGATCAGCTTAGGATCTAAAGGGATTTGAAAACCGAGCTGTTGATCTGATGGAGTCAGAAACCTTAACAGAAAAGACGCCCATAATTTCAGGGATTATCTCTCAAATTTAATATAAACTAAATCAGTAATTTAGACTCCACAAGAAATGACTGGCAATTGAGCCAAATACAAAAGTATTCACAAGCATGGCTTGATGCTGAGGGTGATTTCCTGCCAGACAATTGCAACTATACTTGGCAGTTCAAAATCGACTTTGCTCCTTTTATAACTGAAGACAGCAATCTTATTTCAATTATTCTTTGCAAGCACTTGGAGAGAAAGAGGGTTTATTTACTGCAAAGTACCTCAAAGTGTTTTTCCAAAAATGTTCCAAGAGAGAAAAAAAATTGGGATCAAAGCTTACGGTCCTGGGAGACCAGAACAAGAGAGAGTATAGAGTCAATCAAATGCCCATTTTTTTTGCCTGCAGGGGATCCGAAAGCTGTCCTCAGCTATGTTTATTTTACATGGACTCAGCAGTATCTTTAAGTTAGTGGCAGTTATTATGTTCAAGCAGTGTGACCATCATGCTTTCCCATCTCATCTGAGGTTTCTGTGGTTTCCTTTGATATGAACCCCTAGAAGGAGTCTTACTTAACCACCAAACTGCAGAATCATCAATGGAAGTCAATAATGCTACAATAATTAGGATTCTGATCTGACAAGGTTCTGAATGAATGTATCCAAAGCCTTGTATACATCTTGTTGTGAATTAATAAAAGTGCTTGAATAAAGATTATTAAAAGCTTAAAATAAAGTGCAGGGTTCTGGCCCTGCACTTCTGATTGGCCAATAATAGCGACATCGGATTGGTCCGTTCAGGAGAATCTGATTGGCTATTAACGAGCCCTTCTCATTGGTTAAAAGAGCTAACGCTCCCTGTGTTTTCATTGGCTAAGTACTCAAAAGCTTGCTTATATAAAGGGGCCGCTGTGGCCATATTTCTGAGCTGTTACACCATGTTAAATAAAGAGTTGAAGTTCACTGTTCATCGACTCGTCTCCACTTCTTGCGCCCATGCGCAGAACATAACACATCTTTTTCTACTTATCCTACATTATTAGAGAATTTTTTTAAATGATTCTATTTTGGTTCACAATATATAAACAATACTGAGCGTGTGGTTCTTTTAGGAACATCATTCTAAGATCTTTAGTAAGAAGTTGTCCATCTGATGGATAACCTAGTGATGGTGAAGGATGGGGAAAGTTCCAAAAGTGCTTTTCCAAAAGGCAACTGGACTTTGGGGTTTTTTTTTTTTGAAAAAAGTTTTGCTTTTCATCGAAGAAAAATTCTAAAAAATTGAAGAAACTTCTTGGATGAGAAGCAAAATGTTTTCAAAGATGAAAACCAAGAAAGTCCTGTTACCTTTTGTTGCCTTTGGGACAACCGTGACCTGGATGATTGAGAATCTCCGTAGACAGGATTGGGAAGACATTGTTCACAAAATTAAGAAAAGATTCTGCAGAGAAGCAGTGGATTTTGTCAAAGAACTGGAACATTTTCCTTCAAGCAGCTCTGGAAATGGGGTTAATCCTTATTGCCTGGCTATGTGTGACTCTTCAACTGTTGTGAAAACATAAGCCTTGGCTGCACACATCAACCTTATCTCTGTCTTGAAACCACGAACAATGATTTGATGGATGTGCTTATTATCCCTCTCTTGATTTATAGCTGGGTCTGTAGGTTCATGGCTGCAGGCTGACATCAGTTTGCATGGATTATTCATTCCCCATTTCCCTGAAAAATTCTCCCTCCCTCCATGGAAGACAGTGAGATATCTCCTTGGCTTGCTACTTTTGGGTCAAAAGGTCATATGTCTGGAATTGATGATCAGATATAGTCAGACTTGGAATTTCTGGGGGGATAAAATAAAATAACTGCAAGGCACATGTCTCTGAGTTCTCTACTTTTAAAAGGTTTGATTTATGAGGGTTGAATAATTTTATGACATTCTCAAGAAAAAAAGGCCTTGAACCAAAGTTCTTGTACAAACAGTAGTTCCAGTATGCAAATATAACAGATTTACAGGCTAATGGTGTAAGAAAGGGACAGTCGAATGGCCTTGTGTTTGAACTACAGGGAACGGACTAATTAAACTATTGATGTATTTGGTTCAGTCTGGTCTTCTTCAATCTCCTGGTGGACTTCCATTGTGAATGGACTGCTGCACCTAAATTTCCAATCACCAATTGGGGTGATGGGCTTTAAGGTGTACATGAAAGGCTGGTGTATATCGATTGACAGCTTTTCATCCCTTTTTAATGACATAATGATGAACCCCAAGAAACTTTTGCCTATGAGAAGCCAAACATCTCCCTCAAGGAAAAAACAATCCAGTTGCCTTTCGAAAAAGCACCTTTGAGACAACTATGACCTGGATGACTGAGAAACTCCATGGACAACTATCTGATACGTGTCTTTTTCATCAAAATTCATGAGCAGCTTAAAAATTGGGAGCTTGCTACCTCTTCATTAAAATGCACAAAATCTGTTCAGTCTACCTGAACACAGCAAGCCCTGTCAGTGGTTATATCTTCATTTAACATTCTGAGGGCAAGAAGTTCTGCACAAAATTCATTTCTTTATAATATTCTTAGAAGGAGAAGTCTACACCACTAGCTGTTCCCTCTGGCAGGAACTTGTCTCAAATTACACTTGGAACTGGGGAATGGAGAGAGAAGGAGCGATGAAGAACTGGATGTTGACAACTTGGAAATAGATGAACCAACAAAATCCAGCAATGGGTTTTCCACATTTCCCATCTGGCTCACAGTATCATAGCCTGCTTGTCACTGACTTGAGATTCACAGACAAATGCACAAAGTGGTTCGGCCATTCTGGCTGCCTATGTGTAACTGGAGAGCACAGCTCACCTTATGAGCCACACCATCCAGCCTCTTCATTTAGAAAAATATACAACCTTTACCTCTAAGGCCTCTTGAAATGATTTGTGGAGAGAAACTGCTGGGCCTAGTCAGCTCCTAACAGTCCTTTGTTTCAGATTATATGTCCATAATGTCTAGCGTACTCATTTTGATCTCAAAGTTTTGATGGTCCCAGAATGTCCATACAACTACCTTCCCTTCCCTTCCTTTCCCCCAACATTCCTTCACTGTCCCTCCTCTTCCCCAGATTCCTCCCCTCCCCCTCCTCAGATTCCTCCTCCTCTCCCCTTCCTTTTCCCTCTTCCATGCTTTCCTTCCCCAGATTCCTCCCCTTCCCTTCCCTTCCTCTGAGCAACTGCAACAGAATGTCCTTCTGAGCAATTGTGAATAGGACTGGTTTTTATTTCCAGTTTACCACATATAAAGGCAAATTGCAATCCTAAAGCACAATAGAATACCTTGAAACTTGTTGGCCAAAGTAAAATATAGACAATAGTGTTCATGTTAACAAAACTGAGGTTTTAGGTCAGGGGTGTCAAACTTGATTTCATTAAGGGCCACATCAGGGTTGTGTCTGACCTTGGGGGGCTGGGATGGGTGTGACCAGCATGACATCACCAGTGTCAGGGGCATTTGTGTTGGCCAAGCGTTCTGCCAGCGAAAACGGGCTCCTGAGCTCCATTTTTGGTTGTGATGACCTCCTGCAACTCTCTGCCAGCGAAAATGGAGCTTGGGTGACAGAGCATGTGTAAAATTCTCAAGTTCCATTTTTGCTGGCAGAGGCACCATGGGCCAGTTCTAAGCACCCCATGGGCTGGATGTGGCCCCCGGGCCTTGAGTTTGACACTTCTGTTTTAGGTGATGGAAACACAGCCCCACTGTGATAATTCCCATTTATTTCTTTTATCTAAATGATTTCTCAAGAGTTCATTACTAAGCACAACACTTGCTAAGTAACTGATTTTATTGGAAACCCTGAAATGATGCGTACTTATGTCCACAGCACTGTGCCAGTGACAGCCATTTAAGGCATTGCAAATCACTATTTGACATTTCATCCAACAACACCAGGTAGGCTTATGTGCACAAGATCTCTCTTGTCAGTTCCTGCATAAGGGCGTCTCCTATCATTGCTTCCATTTATCTCTGGTTCAGTGTTGTTCAGTTTGATTGGTTGATATCTTTCCAGGATCTGTGTCAGAGATCTTTCCTATTTCCCGATTCTTCTGAATTAGGATTTGAACATCTGCCTTCGAAGCATCCACTCTTCACTATGGAGCTTTGATGTCTCCTCTGCCATACCTAAGCTTTATCAGAAAATTCCAATTTACTATTTGTAGCAGAGGCTTTAGCTGTGAGATTGTGATCTGTGAGCCCCACATTGATTATCTTGCATTACTTAGGCCAGCCTGCTGTCATCAAGTAACATGATGTCCCAAAGGTGTTTTTTCAAGAGGCAAGTAGACTTTCTTGTTTTTCTTTGAAGAGTTGAAGAAGCTTCTTGGATGAGAAGCAAAACATCTTCAAAGAAAAACAAGAAAGTCTAATTGCTTCTTGAAAAAACACCTTTGGAACAACCATGTCCTGGATGGCTGAGAATCTTCATAGACAAGTAACATGATGGAAGATCACCTGTTCCCTTATGATCTCGCCATCAGATGTTGTTTGATCTATGTTTGGTCTCTTACAGTACAATGGAGGAACATCTTTTCTTTTGCAATGGAAGTTTTTTCTGCTGTTTTCATCCCACGTGTTTCTGTGATGGCTTTAAAATCTGCCAGTGGTGCTCTTTGAGCTTTCAGAGTTCTTCATCCTAAGATACTACTAGACAATTCAGCAGAAAAATCTCTTGCAAGTAAAAAGCAGCTTGTTCCTATTTTCTCAGCCGGAGGTCTTGGCAGAAACACTTCATTTCCGGAGACTGAATGAACTTTTAATGTACCAAGAAAGAACATATTTTGGAAAAGAAAAAATGAAAGAAAGGGAGAAAAGAAGTCATGAAATGTTGATAAGTGAAGGAACATTATGTTAAACCAAGTAAATTATCATCTTTCTCAAAGGAGATAGGACTGTATGGGTTTTCTAACACTGTCCTTCCCACTTCTGTTGATGGCCACATTCTAACAGAATTCCAAAATTCTTTTATCTCAGTGGATAAGTAAACATACCTTTTTTCAATGGTTCAGGAATTCTGAGTTGGAATGCTACAAGATCATTGAAGGAACATGCAAGTCCCAGATGTTACCTATTCGATGTTCCCAGATCCAAGAGACATCTGTCTTCCCTATCTTGGTGCCTTCCAGATGTGTTCAGCCTGATTTCCAACCAGCCACACTTTTGGAAGATGCCAAGAAAGGCTGGTTGATAATTGGGCAAGGCCTTCCGTGATGAAAGAATATTCTCAAGGTTCACTCAACCTTCCATCCTTCCTAGGTCAGTAGTTTATGAGCTGAAAAGCTTGGAGAGGAAACATGGGCTGTGATTTGATTACTTCCATAGCTGTGTCCTAAGATGGAATCAATTATTCCTTGCTGACTGGCCTGTAGACCCATAGGTCTTGTTTCATTCTCTTTGAAGATAGAGGAACCAGGGTTAACAGTGCTCTGAGCAGGCAGGATGGATTAAAACAATCCAATAGTTTTAAAAGGAGAGCAGTGATGAAGAGTATTGGAGGAAGGGTGAGTGTGCCACATTGGCTCACTTCCTAGTCTGACCTAGAAGATGATCCAAAGGGAAGCAAGCCAACCTGAGGACTCTACCAGTGAGACTTGGCAGGCATCACTAATTTTGTGCATCACTTCCTGACCTTTCTTTTTCATTCTGGCAAAGGCTCAGGCTGAGATTTCAGCATCTGAGGGACCAAGCTTGGCTTTGTCTTCAGTCTTCGAGACTTGCCAGATTACTAGAATAACCATGAACACCAAAAGAAAGATGCCGTTGGATTTTGGAACTGGGAGGAGGCCAAGGGGACTTTTTTTCCACAAAAAAGAGAGAAAGTTGAAACAGATACTTAAAGTAAGACAGTTTACCAGTTCTGTGCTGCTCTTTGTTCTACAAACTTTTCCAGTCATGGAAGTTGTGCAAATTGGTGATCTTGCAACAAACAAATAATTACCCTGTAAGACAGTGTTTCTCAACCGTGGCAACTTGAAGAGTGTGAACGTCAACTCCCAGAATCCCTAAGCCAGCTGAGGAATTCTGGGAGTTGAAGTCCACACCTCTTCAAGTTGCTAAGGTGGAGAAGCCCTAAGAGTCCCCAAATCTTTTGTCAGACATGAAGCTCAGGGAAATATTCTTACCAGACAATAGATTCCCTAAAACTGTTGTTCCAGTCTTCATTAATCCAATGGCAAGGATTGAACATGATGGAGGAGAAAAATAAGGCATGAGATAATAAAAGGAAGCGGGATTCCTGTTTGTTCAGTTAAATTTGATATCATCACAATAGTTACGCCAATTCTTTCTTCCAGCTACAAACTGTAAAAAAAAAAAATTGGCTCATAAATATCCAAAAAATTAGATACAAATAACTATAGGCTAGTCCTGTGTTCATGACCTGCTCTCTGTTTGCAACACAAGTCCAAGCCTATGGAGATTGCTAAAAATGGAAAAATTTGAAATTGGAGCACTTAGCGATTGTTCTCCATCTTTTTTATCCTATTTAAGTGGTAGTTGTTGTTTCAAAATGTGTGTCTGTAAATTAACACCCCTAAAAGCATTCTTCTCCTCTTCCCTGTTTCAGCGAAATGTTTTGTTTTGATGAGGTATGGATTTCCTATATCTAGCCGTCCATATGTCTTTACCACCTCAAACTGAAGGAAAATGGGAACGAAACAGCATGGAGTGTTTTTAAAGATATTGTTCCTGGCAGAAATCTGTGATTTCCACTAAAACGATAGCAATCCTCCTCCAGAACAAACTGGGAAAGAGAAGAAAAGAATGACAAGGTTTTTTTTAATATATACCACCCACTGGAACGTGCAGTGTTTTCTTGTCACATAATGATTCTCTCAGCTTTGGTCTTTGAGATCTAAAACCTTCCCTGGCAGATGAGGATTAGCAATAGGGAAAGATCAGATGGCCTGAGGTTTGTCAGAAGCTGATTTATGAAGAATTTTGTAAGTCTTCAAGGAATTCAGCTGAGGGTATGACAAAGGCTTATGATTGCCTTTGAGGTGGTAACTCAAAGAAAACAGACTGCTGCTACCAAATGTTTACTCAGACTCCTCTCCATCTGTTTCACATTATTTATTTATCTGTTCACTTGCTTGATTGCTTTGCATTTCATCCTATTCTATTCCAAAACTGGGGTGGGGTTGAAAAGCTATGAAGATCAACAAATCCAAAACATGATGCTGAATTTGAACCAAGACTATGTTAGTTTCTTGAAACCCCGTGATTCACCCAATTTGACATATGCAGTAATGTGCCTGCAATTTGGAAGAGGTGTAAGGGATTGGCCGGGTAGCCTGATTGTGGCTTGCTGCCATTTGCTTTAAGCTGTCTAAAAGCTAGACTATTTCAGCAATGAGATGAACGCTGATTGTGTCCCTGTATTTAAGAGTCCATTTAAGTATTTAAGAGTGCAGAGAAGAGCAACCAAGAGGATGGGGGGGGGGGGAACTGGAGGCTAAAAGATACAATGAATGGTTGCAGGAACTGGGCATGGCTACTCTAGGGAAGAGAAGGACCAGGGGAGACATGATAGCAGTCTTCTAATATTTGAGGGGCTGCCACAGAGAGGAAAGGGGGTCAAGCTATTTTCCAAGCCACCTGAAGGCCAGACAAGTAATAATGGATAGAAACTGAACAAAGAGAGATTCAACCTGGAAATAAGGAAAAAAATTCTGACAATGAGAGCAATCAACCAATGGAACAGCTTGCCTTCAGAAGTTGTGGGAGCTTTATCACTGGAAGCTTTCAAGAAGAGACTAGACTGCTATCTGTCAGAAATGGTATAGGGTCTTTTGCTTGGGTGGGGGGTTGGACTAGATGACCTACAAGGACCCTTCCAACTCTGTTTAAATCTGTTAATCTGTTAAAAAAGATGCAGAGCTTGGGGGTGATAGTGATAGTGTTGGATTAGGTCTGTGGAGACCAGGAATCAAATTACCATTAATCACAAGAGTTTGGGTTGTGTCTGTAATGACAAATATACCCTTGTGAATTTTTAGAAATGAAAAGAATAGAAATGAATAAAAGGAAGGAAGGAATATAAATAAGGACTGAATGTTGGGATGAAAGCCACTGTTTTGAATGCTAGTCCTTTACAGCTGAAAAGGAACCTGTAGTGAGAAATGGTAGTTCCTATGTAAGGCTGATTATGAGTTAATTCTCAATTTGAAAGCCTGCCTAAGTGTAAATTAAATAATAAATATGGAGAGGATGGGAGCCAATTAGATCAACAGCTAATCCTTGAACAACAGGCTGAGGATGGCCATCATTGGCGTGAAGAGATCAGTATTGCTATTCTACTTAAGGGATTGCCTTTATTTCTAAATGAAATAGCCATGCAGATTTGTGTCTTCTGCTGTGCTCTTTTCATTAATGTTTATACTATTTCTCAATCTCTTTTAATCAGATGGCAAAGAGACCTGTTTAACACCACCAAGTGACAACCTTGCAAACTGAAGAATAAGGTTGGGTGTGGACCTTCTATCATGAACAACAAAACAATATCTGTAGTTCAGGATTGAAATGAAGAGCCCTTGGTACTCTCTGAGCTTGGTTTCATACAGATAATCAGAGTTGGAAGGGACCTTGTAGGTCATCTAGTCCAACCCCCTACCCAAGCAGGAGACCCTACACCATTTCTGACAGATGGCAGTCCAATCTCTTCTTGAAAGTCTCAAGTGATGATGCTCCCACAACTTCCGAGGGCAACTTCTGTTCCATGGGTTGATGGTTCTCACTGTCAGAAAGTTTCTCCTTATTTCCAGGTTGTTTTCTTGCAAATGTTTCATTACCCAACTTACCTAAATTTGGTAAAAATCATCCTGATAATGTTACTTAATGTCTGCAGGAAAACAACCAAGCTCAGACAGCAGTGAGGACCCCTTGTTGGTGTAATTTACTAATTGACAGACAAATGCAAGGACAGAAACAATGCATAAACCCAAAATGTATGCTACCTTTCCTTTTACTCCTGTTGAAATTAACCACAGGAGAAGTCTGTTAAAATACAGCCATGATGGCTGAATATCTGTATTCATTCAAACTGACAAGAAAGTCTTGATTGGAGGTTTCTTTCCTGTGTAGCACCATGACAGCAATAAGAAGCTCTAACCAAAAACACTCTGACTTGGTTTCAGATTCCAACTATGAAGAAAGCCCAGTAAATGTACGTGAGCTTCCTTCCAGGCCTAACTTTGGCATGGCTACTGCAACGGCGTCCAGGTTAATATTCTCCCTAATGCTGGAAAACTACTTATTTTCCTACCCAATGCAGCAAAGCTGGAGATACTCTGGAACAGGGCTAGAGACGTTAAGGAAAAGCCACAATGGACTTCTGTGGGAAATGTGCATACCTGTAAGTTGATGTGAAGAAATTTAACTCAGCCATAACTATGATGTTATGATGCAAGTATGAACAGAGTAGAGTTTTGCATGGTGCGCATTTCATCATTTCTGCCTGGTGCCCCTCTCATGATAAATATTGGTGTTTGGGGTAATATATTATCTCTGGTGATCAGTAAATGGTCAATGATTTTGGAACAGCATGACTTAAGACTTCACAGTGATGATACTCAGTTCAAAATAAGGCACTTGGGTTCTCTTAAACTGTTAATATGTTGTGAGAAAGGAGAGCATAGGCTTGTTCCTTAATCTTAAAGCAATATTTCTTGTTCCAGGACCATTCGAAGGTCACAAAGTATGCAAGCTTTCAGGATATCCAGATTTTTTTTCCCATGAGGAATGAAATTCTCAAGAAGATTGAGATGACAGCAGAAGAAAAAAAAAACACAACTCCCTGATTTGACATTGAAGACCAAAAATCAGTTTGAGAGAAATGGAAACTGCCTCTAAAAGAGAATCTTGCAAAACGTGTCATTGCTTTAGCAATTTGAAAAGTGTTTCATTTTGACTCCTGCGTGGTGCAAAGAATTTCTTTTGAATGCTTTGTGTAGTCCTAACCACAGGCAACATTTTATACTCTTGTGGAATGGACTATCAAGGTAAGATGGGATTTCTTCCAGTTGTTTTTTTAATCTGACAGCTGCTGCAAAAGCAAAGGGGCTAAGTTTCTTCTGTCTGAATCTGGAAGCATCTTTGGAAGTTCTTACAAGGAAGGCTGGAGGTCTTGTTTGGTTTCTGTTTCAAACCTTGCCTATGAATTTAGAGGTGTGTTGCATCCAGAAGATGATCTCAGCAGATAGACAACTCATTTAACCTGAATCAGAAATTTGGTTCCGGATACTTACTAGTAGGTTAACCAAACAGCTACATACTTTCCTGCCCCAGCTAAAATGAGGGAAAGTGAATACATCAATGCCACAATGCTTTATTTAATATACCCAGAGTCCTTCTGCGATGATACTTCAAAGGTGACATACCAATGCAGCCACCACATTCGCTCATGCACGTACAAATACTTTATTCATGCATACATGTGGGCTACGAAGACTTCAAAAATGATTGGGAAGAGATTCTCCAGATATTTTGTGAGCATAACATTGCTCTGCTATACAAGCAAGCAGCCCAACTTTGTCAACACTCCTTGCAAGCAGAAAAAATAATTACTTCTGTTTTAAAAGTCACATGAACATCAATACCCTTAAACAATGACAATACGTTTGTTATTTATTTTATTTTTCTTACATTTATAGATTTCGCTCTTAAGGTGGCTGGTGAGGGCACTGCTATAAGACAGCGGTTTTCAATCTCAGGAGCTTTAAAGAAGTATGGACTTCAATTCCCAGCATTCCCCAGCCACAAGAGAGTGGAAGCCCATGCATCTTAAAGTTGCTGAGGATAAGAAACATTGCTTTAAGGAATCTACACATACCAAAATGCAGATGTTGTTTCAGCTGTTTCTATGTAATGGGGAAAGAGTCTCTTTCCCATTCACGCAAACACATACACACAGCCCTAGTCAGAATCCCATTTATATACCCTGTCATTTGCACTTTCCCAAAGCTTACTGCAATTTCTACAGTTCAGTTCTAAGTTTAAAGCCTGATTGTTCCCATCTGAGATTTGTTCAAAAAGATGCAGCAGAAAAGTTTGACATTTTGCTGTAGCCCCTCCATGCTATTCCTTTTCTGGTTTCCATCTTCATATTTCTATTGTAGAGTTTCCCACAAATTCTAGACCTGAATCTGTGAGAAAAGAATAGAATGAGAATAGAGGTGGTATTCAGCAGGTTCTGACCAGTTCTGGAGAACCTGTAGCGGAAATTTTGAGTAGTTCAGAGAACCAGCAAATCCTACCTCTGACTGGCCCCGCCCCCATCTATTCTCCACCTCCCGTGTCCCAGCTGATTGGTTGGGTCTTCTTTGGTTGCCCTGCACAGGAGAATGGAGCTGGAAAGCAGGTTGCGGGGTGGGGAGGGAATGGGGATTTTGCAGCAACCTTCCCCTGCCATGCCCACCAAGCCACGCCCACAGAACCAGTAGAGAAAAAAAATTGAATCCCACCACTGGATGAGAAGTGTCTATTGTCACTATATTATTGCTGGTTTTGGTTTAATCATTGTGTACATTAGCGTGTTATTGCAATGTATAGTTCCCTCTTTTCCTCTGAGAGTTCAAGACATCATACTCACAACATACTCTCCCTTGTTCATTGTCATAGTGACAATAATTTGAGGCTGGTTAGCTGGAGAAAGAGAGAGACTCTCCCAATATCATCCAGAGACTTTCCATGGCTTATTATGGATCTGAATGTGTGTCTCCAGTCTCAGATCCAACTTGCTATTTTTTGTAATGGTAATTCCTTAAACCTTTCTAAGTCAATTACCTGAATGAAAAGAAAAGATGGGAACAAGCTTGTGAAAGTAATTGAAAAACACAGAGAGTGGGAGAGTTGGGGAAAAAAATATCCCAACACATAAAACTTTTGTCAACATTCCTTGGACATAAAAATATCCAAGTTATGAAATTGAAGGGGTTTTTGATTGCTGTTTAGATTGCTATCTGAACACGTATCCTTATTTGCATAAATGATCTTCTTCTCAGGTGCTCTCTCTTGCCCTCAATAACATTATGGAAATCCCATTGATCTATGTATGATCCAGTTTTGTATGGGATATTCCATATGTCCAGGAATCAAAATGGTAAGTGTCATGCCCCAGCATATAACTTTTGATATATACTGTTGTAGCTCTCTCGTCCCATCTAGTGGCCAGAGGGACAAATACCAATTATATTTTTTGAAGCTTTTACCCATCAGCCTGCACTCTCAAAGCAAGTGCATGCTGGGAAGCCAGTCTCAATTTTCTTTTAGCATTTGGAGGACACAGAAGCACAAAGAGGAATCCATCTTAATATGTGGCACATGTTCATCCAAGGACAAACCCACGTGCCACACACAGAGCATTGCTGGTGAGATTTAGTTTAGTTGTATTTATTAATTGTTATGTGCAGCAGCAACTCAATACTGCCTATTTTGTATTTGGTTCTCATTGTATGTATCCCTATTTTCCCCAGTTTCACCATATCCTATTCTTTCAATAAAGGATCTAAATCCATGTACATGATCTGTTTTATTGGAGGATAGGTGGGTTTAGCTTCATGTCGAGCTGCAGACAGATTAACTTGTAGTGAGGAGAGAACAGTAAAGGAGCTTTACAACTAGACAACTAGATCTGGGGGAGAGGAGGAGGAGGAGGAACAACCACTGCAATTGGCAGCAGTGGCCAGAGCTGATGATTAAAAACAATTCATCCAAACGCACCAACTGACGAGCACTGCCACCATTTCACCTTCCAAGGTTCCTGGCTTTGACTTCAGGTCTAATGTGGAGCCTAATTGGCTTAGTCTTTCTAGCATGACCAATAGTTTGCGTTGTCAAATAGGGCATTTCTTCCCTGAAAACTCCATGAATTCAGTTCACCAGAAACAACTTCCACCTTCATTTCTAAGTCTAGCCCTGAGTTCTCATATTGAGGTCACTCTTTTTGAATCAGGTCAGTGCCTACGTTAATAAGTTCATGGAGTGGGATAGGGGAATCCACTCAGCCTGATTTTTAATTGTTGTTTCTGAGTTTAATGAACAAGTAACTGCCAAGAAACATCAGCAACGAACCGCAAGAGCCTTGGTTAGTTAGTTGATTTATTAAGAAGCTCAGGATTTCCAGTTTTAAAGACCTGCTGATTCATTTGATTGTTTTTCTCGCTTTTTCAGCTTTGTGGAAAAGTGACATACCCGAAAATGGCATGCAGGATGTTTTTAAAAAAGAGTGGAATCTACCAACAGTTCTGAATCCTAAACTGGCAAATTCATATGGGATTAATTGACAGATAGGCAGCCTAGATTCAGCAATGTAATTATGAATTCCCCTTGAGAAATAACTATGGGGGACTACTTTGCTGATGAGTTCCCCCATTTCAGAAGATATTATTAATCTGGGGAGGGGAGAATGCAGTATGTTTGTTCCCCCTCCCCAGGTTTTTAACAGCTTTGGGTCCTCCGCCTTAACGCTGTACTTGCCTTCCGTGTTTCATTTCAATTGAAAGGAAAATGGAGTTGAGTTACGGCTTGCAAAATTTCCGAGGGATGAAATTCCTCTTGCTTTGCAAGACCCGATGAGCTTTTTCAGATCCACAAGCAGGTTGCAACTGTCATGCCTTATGGAGCATCTCAATGCTCCTTCTGGCTGGGCAGATTTCCCAGCATTGAAACATGAAGTTACTTTTGCAGTGGCAGGAGTGCTAAGAGGAAAACAACAAAGCTCTTTTCATCCTTCCTCATAGGGGTGGGAAGAGGGAGGAAAGGGGCTAGGAGGCATCACCTCCCTTCCCCTTTCTTGAGAACCAATTATGGGAGTCTTTGGGGATTTTTAGTTGAATATTTGTATTATAAACAGGAGCAGGACCTCTAGCCTTGATTAGGGGAAGCAGGGAGACAATGGCCGAGGTTGTGTTTGCTTTTCATTCTGGATTAAGGATCTTTCATTGTTTCCAAAGCTCATAGATGCTAGCCTTGAGGATAATTAGTCTGAATTTTGCTGGTGCTCCTTTTGCCCTCCACTTCTCCCCCTCGTTTCCCAGTGCAATCCCCTCCCTGCATGGACATGTAACACAAACTTGTTTGGTTTTCCTTCTATCAAGTTCTCTTGGGAGTTGTGCATCTCTGGATCGATTTCACTTTGTTTCTGACTAAGAAGAGAGAGTAGGCATGTGGTTCTGTATATTCAGTTCGAACCCACATGTATGGTCTGGAGAAACTTCTCCATGGATCATGTCTAAAAACAGAGGTGCCAAATCTGACAACTTTAAGGCTTGTGGACTTCAACTCCCAGGGAGTTGAAGTCCACAAGCCTTAAAGTTGCAAGTTTGGGAACCCTGTCTTAGAAGGATTACATCTCATTGGCAATAGCAGTAGACTTATAGCACTTAGACGTATATATAGTGCTTTACAGCCCACTCTGCGTGGTTTACAGAGTCAGCCTCCTGCCCCCAACAATTTGGGTCCTCATTTTATCCACCTTGGAAGGATGAAAGGCTGAGTCAACCTATATACCACTTCCTAGTGCTTTACAGCAGGGGTCTCCAACCTTGGCCACTTTAAGACTTGTGGACTTCAACTCCCACAACTTCGCTGGCTGAGGAATTCTGGGAGTTCTCTCAGTTTAGAAGGTCAGCATATTGCCCCCAAGTATCTGGGTCTGGGAAATAGGCTGTACAATATAAACCAAGATATTCTAGGGTTGAGCCTGCTCAGAAGTAGAAATATTTTATCATTAGATCCTCCCATGCTATCTAGCTTATCAAGTAGCAAGGAATCACCAGCATTTTCAGTCCTGGGTGAGGGCTTCAGCGTTTCCATGTGATGTTTAGAGTCTTTAAATCTTCCACGAATGTTCTTTGCCACGTGTTTAAGGGCATCCTTTTGGTTGTTTGGCATTGGTTGGTTGGTTGTGATCCATTCATTGCCATCTTGGGGTTATGATTATTTTCTATGCAGAGAATATAACCTGCAAGTGGGAGTCTTTGGTGTGTAACATTCTTATGTAGCTTATAGGAAAAACTCTTTTGGATCATTTTTGGAGAACTAGAATGCTGATATATTATTGATGAATGATTTCAATGTATATGCAGATAGTGCTCTGCTTATGACCATTTGTTTAACAATGGTTCAAAATTACAACAATGTTGGGAAAAAAGTATTTACGGCCCATCCTCAAAGTTGTGACTGTTGTACCATCCCAATGGTCATGTGATCGTGATGCAGGCAACTGGCCTTCATATATTAATTTGCAACATCTTCTAATCAGGAGAACCTGATCAACCTGTTTTTATTCCCCTCTTTTCCCAATACTTTATCTGTATTTGCTCCCACCTTCTTGCTGATTTCCTTACTTTCACCCCATGCCAAATTACTCCCCTCAAAATAAAAGCTTCACTCTTGATGCCCAATCTTGAAACGTGCACTTATAGATCATAAAACAAAGCCGGTCAGTTAAATGAGAAAGAGTCTTAAGTGAAAGCTACTCTGAATTTACCAATTCAGCATTCACTCAAAGCCAGGCTCTTTAGCCATGACCTTGCTCATAATGCACTGCCATTGCATATGTATGAACATATCTGTCAAACTATCTTTCTTCCTCTGATTTGATTTACTTCGATATGTGCATTTTGGTGGATTTGTATGCCAAACAACATGAGCTGGAGAATTTCCCAAATGTCTGGAGCCCAATGAACAGTTTCTTTAATTACCTCGAATGAGATCAGGGAACAATTGGAATGCTGTGATGAATACTTTGCTAGTTAACATAAGTGAGTGTGTGTGTGTCTCTCTCTCACTGTGCGGTTTTACTTTCAGGTGCAACATGGTAGAGAGACATCATGCTCCATTATGCTTCTTCTCCCCTCTTTCATGTCTCACTCATGCTAAATGTCAGCCTTTAAAGTCATGCCACATGTTGTCTTCGTGGATATAAAAATTGAGAGGTGTAATATCTTTGCAACCATTAGTCATGCTGATGACAAGGCATAACCTGCTCACCAGAAACAAGACGCTCAAGCAATGCTTAGCAGCTGGAAACCCAACATCAAAAGAGCAAGTATGGTTTCTAAGGAATGCAACAGTCTCCATCGGTGACAGAGTTCCGTAAATAACATTAATGTAGCTTGGCACTCTTCATGTCAAATTTCTTTACTAACAGTTCTGTGGGCTTGACTTGATGGGCGTGGCAGGGGAAGGATACTGAAAAATCTCCAGTCAGAGGTGCTGGTTCTCCGAACTACTCAAAATTTCCACTACCGGTTCTCCAGAACTGGTCAGAACCTGCTGGATACCACCTCTAGGTGTTCCGGAGGGCAGGTGGTGTGACAGAAAAGCGATGCTTCCTTGGTCCTATATAGATGACATTCTTTAACTGAGAAGGCCTGGAATGTCCCTTCCAGCAGGATCAAATGGGATGGATAGAAGGCTTTTTTTTTGCCACAGTTGTTAAGTGAATCACCACAGTTAAGTGACTTGTGTGACTGTTAAGTGAATCCGACTTCCCTCACTGCCTTGGATTGTCAGAAGACAGCTGGGGAGGTTGTATATGGTGATCCCATGAACTTGGGATGTAGCAACCATTATAAATACATGCCAGTTGCCAAGCACCCAAATTTTGATCATGTGACCATGGGGATCATAATGGTGAGGATGAGGATAAATCACTTTTCTTAATGCTGTTGTAACTTCATTTTCTTAATGCTGTTGCAACTTCATGCTAAATTGAATGACTATATGTTGGGAACTACTTGCATTGTGTCATTGGAGGCTTGCTTGGATCTCTGGCTAGCAGAGCAGCTTCATAGAAAACAGTGTGTTTTCTTTACGACAGTTTCTGCTTTTCCTTCCATTCTGTTTTAATGGCTTCTTACCTCTGGACTCTTTCAAAGCCAGAGGGTCGAGGAAGCTCCAATTTCCCAGCAGATCCTTGCACTCTTAACCTCATATCCAAGACTCCCTTTTCACCACTCAAATCGTTTAAGCCTTTCAGATACAAATCTGCCACATCTCATTTGTTCTTGGTGGACTTTTGTGAACAGTACCCAGTTTTTATATCAAGGAATGGTTTGCAGGACCACTTTACTCTTGGTGGCCTTCTCAGAAGATAAACTAAAATGAAGGAACTTCTACCCACATCAGGGGTGGGCTGCTGGGGGTTTGCAGAGGTTCAGGGGATCCCCTCAGGAATCCCCATGTGGCCCCATATGGCCCGTTTTTGGATGGGGGTAAGTGCAGGGTGCACACAGAGGCTTGGGGAGGGTGAAAAACCAGCCTCTAAGAAGTTCAGGAAGGCTGGAAATGGACCCATTTCCAATTTCCAGAGAGCCCCCGGAGCCCAGGGAGGCCATTTTTGCCCTCAAAGAAAGCCTCCAGAGCCTGGGGAAGGCAAAAATGCCCCCCCCCCCTCCACCATGGCAACTCCCACCCAGAGTAGCCGAAGGCCAACTAGGCCACATCCACCATGGCTACTCCCACCCAGCAACTGGGCAGAGAACCCTTTGCTAAAATTTTTGAACCCCACCCCGACCCACATCCATGCTCATTTGCAAAAAAAGATGGAAAGATTAGAGGCTGAAAGTTGGTATTACTATGTATGCTTAAATAATATTGTGATTGGCATTAAAATGGAACATTGAAATATTGAATGATTACTTTAAAACAAATATGTATATTAATACTAGGTTTACACAAGTTTGACTTATGTAACAAATATTATTAATATTATTATTGTTATTCGTATGAAAATGAATGATACCCAGATGCCACACTGTTCATGTATTGATGTTGATGTATATTTAAAAATAAAAATAAATTGCAAAAAAAAGAAAGCACCACAGCTCACAAGGAATCCTTGATCCTGTACGGAAGTACCTGATGCCATGAAAGAATTATTTACAGAGCATAAACACAGCCTTTGGAGGGTTGGTGAGACCTTTGCAGTTTTGAGCCTGAAATTTCTGAGACTGAAATGCCAAAAGCAAATTTGTGTTTTAGTGATCAATCATTACAATGTAGAGTACACATTGGGGGCAGTTTTGTGGGGGAGAAGGTGTTTGTTTATTTTTAGTAGAGCTACCGGTAGCATTTCAGAAAAAAAAAAAAAAAAGGCTGAAATATTCTTGGATGGATTGGTGGGCTCCAGTGATAAAAGAAACCCATGTGGACTACAACCATAGAATCATAATCCTGGAGATGTTCTTGTAGTCATGCTTTTGATCAGTGCAAGAATACAGAACCACAATATTCTCAACATATGTAAAGGGTGGGGGCCAGCTGAGGAGAAAAGCTAGAGGATAATGCACAGAGGTGAAACCCTGGAGGAGAAGCAGGGGCGGCCAATGGTAGGAGCCTAAAAGTCCCATTCCGGCCAGAGAGTGTGCATGAGCACTAATGTGCTCACAGCCATCTCCCTTTTCACTTGTTAGTCTCCCTGCTGCACCTCATTACTATTATTGTTTAAATGAAAGAGGCACAGACTTTCACTTCCAAGACTGCTTGTGAGATAGCTTGCATCAGGCATTTCAGGGGGAAAAAAATGACAGGAAAAGTGCAACCCAAAACTCTTTGAAAATATCAGCTGACTTTCCATGCGAAAGTTGTTCAGAACTGTGTTGTGTTTTCCCAACCCCAACCTTTTCCTTTCTCCCAAAATGTCCTACCTCTGAACTCCTCTCCATTTCCAATGTCTTGCGTTGCTTGTCCTCACCATGCCCTCTTGCTCTGCCTTGATGGAAAGACAGCTGACCACGTTGTCAGCCTGGAGCCATAACTGTGGTATTTACTGGAAGAGACACTGAATTCTGGGTTTTATTTACTACAATTCTCCATGCTTTGATTCCCAGATGCAGTTTGTGTAGAAGCACAGAGATGGTAATGAAACACTGCTGTTTTGTGGTTTACTTGAATTGCACAGATAGCAACAGTAGCTGCTCTTTTCCCTTTCTTTTCCTTTTCTTGCCACTACCTATTGAACATGGTCTCATCATTAGACATTCCAGCAACAGAGCAGATGTTGTGCTGCTCCATTGGCTGATCTTATCTATGTTTTAACCTGAATGTCACAATTGCAAGATTCTACTTGCTGTAGAAGCCATGACCTCAAATCAGGAAAAGATTTGGACTCCATTGTTCCTTCTAGAAGTGTTCCAATATCTAAAGGGCTGCCGCAAATAGGGGATCAACTTATTCTCCAAAGCACCTGAAGGCAGGACAGGAAGCAATGGATGGAAACTAATTAAGGAGAGAAGCAACCTAGAATTAAGAAGAAATTTGCTGAAAATGAGAACAATTAACCAGTGGAACAACTTGCCTCCAGAAGTTGTGGATGCTCCAACACTGGAGGTTTTTAAAAAGAGATTAGACAACCAGTTGCCTGAAATTATATAGGGCAGGGGTTTCCAACCTTGGCAACTTTAAACCAAGTGGACTTTGTTAAGTCCTGAGCATGGGCGCAAGGAACGGAGACGAGACATCGAACGGTGACTTCAACTCTTTATTGTGAAATAAGAACAGAGCAAATACTTGGGCAGCAGCAGCTCTTTTATAGAGCTGGCTGCTGTCAAAACAACCAATGATTTGAGGTTACTGCTCTCACAAGCGTCCAATCAGAGAGGCCCGTTAACAGCCAATCAGACTGGCCAGAAACAACCAATCACGACTCGCTATTCGTGGGCCAATGAGAAGTGCAGGATTACGAGCCTGCTGCAAAGTAAAGCTATTTAGGGTTGTTACTGCTGCGTTGGCTTAGTCCACAATACCCCTCCCCCCTAGGTTCCGTCTGAGGGGTGGGGTGACGTACTCTCGTAAATAGGCAGGTCGCTTCACCTGTCTGCCTGACCTGCACTGTTCCACCGGTTTCTGTCCTGGCTCTGGTTCCGGTGGGCTGTCAGCTGGGCTGGATGGTGAAAATGGTCCCGCTGCTCCTTCAAATGGCTCTGGGCTGTTCTCCCTGCTTCCGCCAGTGCTGTCTTCCAGGTTCCCCGGATCTGCTGCCATCGCAGAGCTGTCACGCGGCGAGGCCATTCCCCGGCTCAGTTCTCCTTCTGGCGGTGAGTATCCCCTGGTTGGTTGTGTAGACTGCTAGGTTTCGACTGTTAAGTCATCTGTTATTTCTTTTTCAGCCTCCTCGATGTTCCTTCCCCCCCCTCCCCAGTTAGAGATTCAGGGGCTGAGATAGGACTAGGTGCTAGTCTGGAACGGAGTTGGTCTATGTGGCACTTCCACATCTTACCATCTGCAGTTTGTAGGCGATAGGATCGGGGTCCTGTAAGATGCGTTATGGTAGCGGGGACCCACAATGGGTCACCCGAGAAGTTTTTCGCAAACACGGGGTCACCTTCCTGGAAGGCCCAACACTTGCTGCTGGATCCTGGGGGTTGTTCAGGCATGTAATTTGGGTGGAGGCAATCGAGATGCGAGCGAAGTTTCCAGCCCATCAGGAGTTCAGCTGGGGTTCTGTTTGTGGTGCTGTTTGGAGTTATGTGTTGGAGGAGAAGCATTTGGGTTATTTTGTCGTCAATGTCGCCGTGGTCCATTTTGTGCAAGGTTTGTTTTACAAATTGAACCATTCGCTCAGCCCTACCATTGGCCGCAGGGTGAGCTGGCAATGTTTAGGCATGGTGGATGCCCCGGTCTGCTAGGTACTGTTCGAATTCCAGGCCAGTGAATTGGGGGCCATTATCGGAGACCAGGATATCCGGCAATCCATGGGTAGCGAATAGCTTATTCAGTTTTTTAGTGACTGCTTCTGTGGTGGTGCTTTTCATCTTGTGGACCTCGAGCCAGTTAGAATAGGCATCCACTGTTAGGAGGAAAGTGTGTCCTCTTGTGGGTCCTGCAAAATCGATGTGGATACGGGACCAAGGACCTCGAGGCGTTTCCCACTGAGTTGGGGGAGTTTTTGGAGGATTAGAGTGAGTCTCCTGGCATTTACTGCACTTTGCTACCCAGGTCTCTATCTGTTTGTCTAACCCAGGCCACTATGCATAACTCCTGGCCAATGCCTTCATCCGCATGATGCCTGGATGTCCATCGTGCAACATTTTTAATACCTTATGTTGCAATTTCTCTGGGATTACAACTCTGTCTCCCCACAAGATGCAGCCCTTTTGGGAGAATAGTTCTGTCTGTTGATTTCTGAATGGCTTGAAAATGTTGTTGGGTGCACTGACCGGCCAACCGCATTCCACCCAGCAGAGGACTCGCCAAAACAGGGTCCTTTTTTGTTTCTGAGGCGATGTCTCGAGCAGTCAGCGGTGGCGATTTAAGGGTTTCGATTTGCAATACGGCTAAGGTTGGAGCTGGGTCCTCTATGATGTCTGGTAGTGGAGAGCAGCTCAAAGCGTCAGCGTGGGGAATGGCTTTCCCCGGGCGGTGTTGCAATCGGTAATCATAGGCAGCTAAAAATTCCAACCAACGTGTCATTCTTGGTGATAAGATATGGGGAGTTGGTTTGTTTCCCGCCAAAATACCAAGTAGCGGCTTGTGGTCTGTAATTATGGCAAAGGGTCTTCCATACACATATTCATGGAAATGTTTAATTGTGGATACAATAGCGAGAGCCTCTTTATCAAGTTGACTATTGTTCCTTTCAGTATTAGACAAGGTTCTCGAAAAGAACGCAATAGGTGCCTCATTCCCATTTTGTAGGACATGGCTTAAAATGGCTCCAACTCCGAATGGTGAGGCGTCACAGGTAAACCGTTAAGGGTAGAGTCTCGTTGTATTGCATCAATACAGCATCGGAGGTTAAGAGGTTTTTACTTGTTGGAATGCCCATTCTTCACGCCATCCCCAGACCCAGGAAGCCTTTTTGTCAAGAAGTCTATGTAGGGGCTCGGCTATGGTCGCCTTCTGGGGCAAGAAGATGTTATAAAAGTTAATGAGTCCCAGGAAGGCTTGGAGGTCTGTCTTATTCCTAGGTCTCGGGGCGTTTTTGATTGCGGTTAGTTTTTTCTCGGTGGGATGGATTCCCTGTATGTCGAGAAGGTATCCCAGGAACTCCACTCTCTCTGTACAAAGTTGACACTTGTCCCTTTTTACTTTCAGGCCAGCGTCTTTAAATTTCTGAAGAACCTGGTTCCCGGTTCCGCGTGGCTTCGGTGGCAGCAGGAATTCACGACCGCTCGCGATTCCTGCTGCGCTTGCCACCGAGGTACCCCCGATCCAAACGGGTCAGGGGGATATGGCTGCCCTGTAGGGACAGCCGAAGAGAGAGGGGAGCCGGACAGGAGGTTGGGGGTGCCGCAGACCCCCTCCTCATCTGGAAAAACCCCTTTTTCCCAAGGTGGTGGAGCGGCAATCAGCAATGGCCGCCACGAAGAAGCCAGCAACCGGGTAAGATTGTGCTGGAGGAAGCAAGAAAAGTGAAAGTGCTGGCTGAGCCGGGTCAATCAACATCTTTCAAATTCGTTGGAACTGAGCGGTCTGAATTGCTGGAGGATACATTGTATCCCTAAGAAGATCGAAAGTGGCGGAGAAGCTGTTAAAGGGAACTTTTTTTTTCCTTCACTCTCCCACCCCATGGAAACAGCAGATTTGAAATATGTCTGGGCATTGAAGGTGAATTATTCTGAAAGTTGAAGCTAAGGGACAAAAGGATTCCTGGACATTGAAAAACTTAAGAAATTGGAAAACCCTTATTAGAGGTATGGATTTCTGATTATTTAAAATTGATGTTGCAAGTGGGAAGGGAGAGGAAAAAAAATTGGAGCAGAAGCTGAAAAAGGAGATTGCCTAGAATCCCAAAGAAAGGTATATGGTAATTGGACCTCTTTGATTAAACATTAACCCCAGAAAGAGAAAGAGAAGAAGGAAGAAAAGTATTAATTTTTGGAACTTTTTTTGAATTATTTTTGATTAAAAATACTTGTGGTTGTTTTGGGAAAAGTTTCTCCTTTCTTGATGGCATCGCTTGTGGATGAACTAAAGACTGAATATCAAAAATATAAAAAGGAAGATACTTTGGGCACTTTGTTTCAATTTTTAGAAATGGCGTTATGTACTTATGAAAAGTTGACTACGCAGCAGAATGACTGGGACAAAGAAGAAGAGGAAGAAGAAGCCATCTTTGATGAACAATGGGTTCTTTCCGGGGAGGAGGAGAAAAAGGATAAGAAAAAAGGGATTTTAAGAATTGAAAAAACAACCAAAAAGAGAAAAATGAGAGGAAAGGTGGATGCAAGGTTAGAAAGCAAAGGAAAGGGAGTAAGAAAAGGGAGGAGGAGAGACAAAGGGGTAAAAAGGACAAGGAGAAGAATAAGCAAGAGAGAAAGGGGGGTGGGGGAGAAGCCTTAATGGTGGGAAGCAAGATCTAAAGAAAAAAAGTTTATTCAGAGACAATGGCTGAATTTAATTAAGGATAAAAGAGGGATTCTGGAGGGTACATAAGATTGTGTTTTTATATGTGTATTTAGAGTATAAAATTCATTGTGTAATTTTAGAATCTATTAAACAGAATCCCAAGATAAATTAAGTGTTATATGAAGTACTTTTAAGTTAGGGTAATGAGTTAAAGACGTCACTCCAATTAGTGTATAGGAGAAGTATAGTAAAAGAAAAAAGATGAATGGATAGTTGGAAATAGAACAGACAAAGAATGTTATTGAAAATGGTAATAAGATATGGAAGGATATATAAAGGTTTTGTTATGTTTTTTTTGGGTTTTGTATATTGATAAAAGGCAATAAAATTTTAATTAACAAGAAATAATTTGGATGAAAAGGAGAAGCTGGGATAAGATATGAAGTTAAATAGATAAAGTAATCATTATGTTCTATTGGTTTTCTTCTTTTATTATTTTTTCTTAGAAAAGAATTTATAAGCTGTTATGCCTTGATTCTTTGTGCACTGTTTTTATAAAATTGATAAAATTGGTTTATATATATATAAAAAAGAAAATGATAATAAGATATGGAAGGATATATAAAGTGAATATGATGTTTGAATTTGTGTCTGTGTGAAGAGTTTTAACCCGGGATCAGACAGCCTTCAGAAAAGATCTTTTAGTTTTGTTTATGTTTTGTGTTTTGTATGTTTATGAAAGGCAATAAAATTTTATTTAGCAAGAAATATAATTTGGATCAAATGAGAAGTCTGGATAAGATATAAAGTTAAATAGATAATGTAAATATTGATATTACAATTTGAAATTATTTTATATGTTCTATTGGCTTTATTCTTGAATTATTATTAATTTTTCTTTTAGAAAAGACTTTTCAAGTTGTTATGCCTGGATTGTGCATTGTGTTTTCTGTAAAATTAATAAAATTTGTTTAAAAAAATTTTTTTTTTCTGAAGAACCTTTCTGAGTCTAATAACTCTTTAGTGGGGGCAGCTATTAGGACGTCGTCAAAGTGAGGCACAACGCCTTTTATGCCTTCTAATAGTCTCTCCATCAAACTTTGGAAAATGCCAGGTGCCACGCTTACTCCAAATTGGAGTCTATTGCACTTGAAGGCGCTTTTATGTGTAACTATTGTCTGGGCTTCTGCAGTTGTCGCGTCTACAGGTAGTTGTTGGGACGCCTGAGCTAAGTCCAATTTTGCAAATATTTTTCCGCCACCCAGGGAATGAAGAAGGTGTTGAACCACCGGTACTGGGTAAGTGCTCTGTTGAAGAGCATGATTTAGGGTGGCCCGGTAATCCCCACAAATTCTTAACAAACCATCTGGCTTCATGGGCATTACTATTGGAGTTTCCCAGCAAGCATGGTCAATCAATTCCAACACGCCCTGGGCTATCAGTTTATCTAGCTGCTCGTCGATCTTCGGCTTGAGGGCAAAAGGCACCTGATGAGTCTTAAGCTGAATGGGAGCTACATCGGGGCTGAGATTAAATGATATTGGGGTCCCCTTGTACTTGCCTAATGTTCCTGTGAACACGTCCTGGAATTCCTGGATGAGGGCCTCTTCCCAGTTGTCACTTTTGGTTTGGTGTATGCCGGCTAGTTCAATCCCGAGTGGAGCGAACCACTGTAACCCTAACAAATTGGGCTGGTCACGATCGACAACAGTCAGGGAAAGCGCTGTGGTGCGGTCCTTGAAGGATACTTGGACGTGGCTGGAACTAACAACTGGAATTCTGTTTCCCTGGTAGTCTTTTAGGATGATTCGTTGAGTGCTGAGGTCCTGGTGGCAGATGGCAGGGATCAGCTGTTTGAGGGTTTTCCAGGATACCATCGATAGGGATGACCCCGAATCGACTTCCATCACGCACGGTTGATTCTCAATAGTAACCCTTACACGGATCTTTCTTGCATCAAATGATGAAGTGTGGCCGATAATAATGGTTTGGTGTGCCTCTTCTCGTTTCGTTGAAGAGGCAGGTGCTCGATTTCTGTAGTAGTAGTGGTTGTTCCATTGGTGGTTCAGGCGGTCCCGATTCTCAGGTGGTTTGCCTGTCTCCCGGCGGAGGTTGTTCTCCCTTCAGCTAGGACTGGACTCTCGCTTGCTTCTGCAGACCTTCACGATATGGCCTCTTTTCCCGCAGGTACGGCAGAGTGCGTTGAGGAATTTACAGTCCAATCGCAGGTGGTTTGCCCCGCAACCAGCACATTGGCGTGGAAGTCTCTGGTTCCTTTGCTCTCGTTCCAAGTGGAGCTGGTTGACCTCCTCTTCCTCACTGTCTGAGGATGACTCGAGGTCTTCGTGGTGGGCAGTAATAGCATGCTTCTCAGCGGTGAGCGGGCTATCATTAGCGAGTTGGCGATGCGGTGCGTTCGCTCGGCGCATTCAAGCGGCTGACTTCCTGGTTGCTTCTGCGGCAGTAGCGTCAGCGATGACATCTGCAAGGCTGATGTCTCCTTTCGCTATGAGTTTACTTTGCACAGTGGGTGCATCTAATCCCAGAACTATGCGGTCTCTCAGGGCTTCCTCAAGGTTTGCAAAACCACAAAGGCCTCCTAGGTTCTGGAGATCGGCTACGAAGTCCCCAACGCTCTCATTCTTCCATTGGTCCCTCTGGTAAAACTCGTGTCTTCGTATCAGTGTAGGTACTGCGGGTGCGTAATGGGCCCGGAGGATTAGGGCGACGTTATAACAATCCATGGTCTTCACTTCCGCCGGTTTGGCAAGTGCTTTTGCCATTTTGAAAATGGTGGGGCCGCAGTGAGTCAGGAACACCGCTTGTTTCTTGCCAGGCGTAGCATCTTTTAAATTGTTGGTCTCTAGGAACATCTGGAAACGATCTATATACGAGTCCCAGTCTTTGTTTGCTGGGTCAAATGGAGCGGGTGGTATGGCGCCGCTGGTCATTTTGCCGTTTGTTGCATGCACTCTTCAGCCACGTGCTCTGTCTTGTTCGATGAGTACTTAATCAGCTCTATCGTCTCCGCATCCCACCCTCATCACCAGTGTTAAGTCCTGAGCATGGGCACAAGGAACGGAGACAAGACATCAAATGGTGACTTCAACTCTTTATTGTGAAATAAGAACAGAGCAAATACTTGGGCAGCAGCAGCTCTTTTATAGAGCTGGCTGCTGTCAAAACAACCAATGATTTGAGGTTACTGCTCTCACAAGCGTCCAATCAGAGAGGCCCATTAACAGCCAATCAGACTGGCCAGAAACGACCAATCACGACTCGCTATTCGCGGGCCAATGAGAAGTGCAGGATTACGAGCCTGCTGCAAAGTAAAGCTATTTAGAGTTGTTTACTGCTGCGTTGGCTTAGTCCACAACAGACTTCAACTCCCAGAATTCCCCAGCCAGCTTTGCAGGTTATTCAAGCAGGTGCAATTTGCTCCAGAGAGACACAGAGAATAAACTGTTTCTGTTGACTGGAATCTTATAATCTCCTTGAAGTTTGACACTTTCAAGGGATGAGCAGCAGAAGAGGGTTTGAAAAGATCAGTGCCATCGTAAAAATTAAAGCTGCAGGTTTTTGCAGATTTCCCCACGCAATCAGTAGATATCAATAATACAGAATATCTTAAAGGAGGGCAATAGAACTGACTCTGTTTATCCATTCTTCTGAATTCAACAGGTTTCATACCTAAGTTAAAGAATATCTGAAAATTTCATGCTGTTTTTACAGTAAGTATGGAGGCAATATAATCACACTGATTATATTACACACATAATCAAATCAACGGCAAAGCAATGATGACTGGAAAATGGAACAAGTGCATTGAAAAAAATAGGAACGGAATGAATGAAATTAAATAAAAATAATTGTTTTTCCCTTTTTGCATAACTAAATAGCCCATTATATTCAGGTACAGTAGGTAGAAAATGTCATGGAGATATATTAATCTTGAGTAATTGTATGATTGGTAATGTATTGGAATCATGCTGCAAAGTTTGTATGTTGGAATAAATTCTTTGCACATAAAAGCTACCAGGTTGGTGGGTTGTTGTTGTTTTTTGCTTGTTGTCACATTTAAAGGGGATCAATTAGCATGGCTGGATCTGTTGCACACCACTTAGATCAATGTGATATTTCAATCAGCACAATGAAAAAGGAAATTCTATGGGGTTTCAAAAACCACTTTTCTAGAAGGAAGCATTTTCTCTTCTTTTTCTCTGCGGGGAGATTATTTCAAATCAAGATTCTTTATGGATTTTTCCCCCTCTACACTGATGTCTTATGGGGATAAAATAGAGTCTTCTCTAAAACTGCACAATGGCTCAAGGAAGATTGGAAGATCCTGCTGCTTGGCTCTTTCTAGCTCCATTTAAGCATGACTGCAGATTCCAGGCACCCCTTTCCTTTCCTTTCCTGTTTTTAAATTATAGCTGTTCTTGGACATTATTGCTCTCTGGCATCTGAAAAAAAGGGCTTTCAGATTATGATCCCTGAACTCATTGGTTGTAGTGGACATAATATCTAACTCCATCCTGGACATAATCTATTTTAACTTCTCCCCTCAGGGACTGCTATAGGGCATTGTATGCCAAAACTACTAAACATAAAGGATTTTTTCCCCTGGGCTATCACTCTGCTGAACTCTTAAGTCCTACAACAGTGTCTCATTTCTCATCTTTCTCATGTTCTGTTCTGTTCTGTTCTATTCATTTCCTATTGACTCTCTCTACCCAAACTCTTTTTTTTTTTTTTTTTTTAAAAAGGGAATTCCAGATCAGTGCATATCACCCTAGAGACAAGAATAGTTTGAGTCGAACTTAAAACAGATCTTGACGCCCCTTCCTCATGTCCTGGATGCTGCTTTGAAAAGGTTCAAAGCTTGATGTTCAGCTGCAAGGAATACATTTCCATAACCCTGCCATTTAATTTCATTTAAAACAATGCATAAATACCATTCTATTCCCAGTTCACTCTTCTTCCTTTAGAACAAGGCTGAAGTTGACACATTCAATAAACTCTTAATATTCTATCCACCTCCCTATCTTCTTATGTTCTGGCAATTTGTTGTCTCTTTGCAATTGGAACAATATGTGGGTGTTTTTTGTGCTGATCCTTAGAAACTTATAAAAATGCTTCCATTTAGATCAAATCATTAAGGCAATGTTGCCATCCTGGATTAGGAGGAGTTTAATTTCAAGATGGGAGTCAGACTAGGAGTTGTCTTGAGATGTTAGATTGAAATTGGGATTTTCTGGGTGCCAAGCAGGCACCCCAGCCCTTCAATAAACCACCTTTTCATTGTAATGTCATTCACACATTTTCTTTGTCTATCATGCCAATTGTCTCAGCTTTGGTCTCCTTGAAATGTGCTGGACAAATGAACAAGGAATAATGGGGAGTGAAGAATTTCTAGAAAGTGTCAGGTTGGGACAGGATGATATTGCAAGGCAACAGGATATAGGAATAAACTAACAACCAGTTATAGCAGTCATAGCTAAATATTAAAGGAACATGGCAAAAACTCTTGCTCCTTATTAATTTTTTTTATAGCCATAGGCATCCATTACATTCCACTGTCATGTAAATAATGATATATTTGCATACATGATGTCACTTGCCTTCTCCTACAAATGCCCACCCATTTAAATCAGTAGGGTGCACCCACTGTTATAGCTTTCCAGTGTCCCACAGAAGTTGACTTTATTTTTATTTTTTAATTGATTTATATTTTGTATTTCTTAACCACCGAACTCCCTCGGGGAAGAGCTTTGGGTGGTACACAATGTAACCTGATGATAATGACTTTTATAAGCTATGCTTGAGCCTATTAATCAAAACTGTAGAATTGTAGGTTGAAATTTGAAGGAGAGAATCTGATAGATGTGTCCTTAATGCAAGGGTGTCAAATTCAAGACCTGCGGGCCGGATCCAGCACATGGGGTGCTTAGATCTGGCCTGCAGGGCTGCCCTGGAAATAGTGAAGGACCAGCCCGTAGATGGGCTCTGCCAGCGAAAATGGAGATTGGGAAGGTCACCAGGAAAACAGGCTTGGAAAGGGCTTCCTGAGCTCCATTTTTTTGCTGGCAGAGGGCTGCAGGAGGCCATTGTAGCTGATAACAGGACCTGGACCACCTGAGCTCCATTTTCACTGGCAGAGGGCTAGCAAAACAAACTAAAAGCAAAACAAAACAAAAGGAGAAATGTTTCCCTTTTTGCAGGTGCCCCCCAACATGGGTGATGTCAAGCTGGCCACGCCTGCTGGACATGCCCCCCCTCCCGAGGTCAAACACAACCCTGATGTGGCCCTCAATTAAATAGAGTCCCCACCTTGATGTCTGCCCATAGATATTTGAAAACACAGCAGTATTTCTTCAAACCATGCACTTTCATGCTTCATTACCCAGATTAGGTAACATCATGAGGAACTACAAAAAGGAGGGAACAGAACCCCTGCCCTTGTTGATGTGTTGGGACTGGATGAATAGCATGGATCTCCATCAAATGCTGGATCGCAGTCTCCATGATGCCTCTCTTTGTGGGATCCCTTGAGATAGGGCATGGCATAAAAAAATTCGGGGGTCGAGAGGGAGAGACCTGATCTTATTGTTTCTCAGACCCAGGCACCTGAGGTAATGTTGTCCCAACTATCAGCAAAAAAAGCCAGCCGGCCTCCAATGGGGCGATTGGTTAGGTGTTCATTTGGAGCAGCGGAATGGTCTATTGCCAGTTCTGCCAAATGGTCTCTTGGATTAGGCTCCAAGCCTGTTCCTACCTCTGAACCCTGATCTATCAGTCTGATCTCCCTGTCTGAAGTCAAAGGACCTTTGGATTCTTTGGAAGCAGTTCCCTTGATAAGGGGCTCAAAAGGAATTCCTCTGAAAGGACTGAAAGGCAGTAATTTGATCTCCAGGGCTGTGAAGGCCATATATTGAGTTTGTCCTGTGTCTCTACCAGGACAGGGTCCAAGGCTGACCCAAACAGTTTAGTCCCATCAAAGGGAGTGGCTGCTAACCTCCACTTATTTTGGGGTCATAACCTCCACTTATGTTTGGGTGCAAGAAAACCAACAAACATTCTCCATTGATGGCATTCACTGGTGCAGGATGGTAGCTTTCATGGGTTTAAATGGCTTGACTAATACATAGAGATCTTAGTAATAAAGGTACTAGCTGTAATAGCCATCTCTTTCTCTCTCTTTCTCATCTTTTTCCTCCAAAGTGTTTCTACCACCATCATGTCATCCAACCTCATGAGACGGGCAGCTGTACCAACAGATAGTGTGATAAGGATTGTGTGCAATCAATTGCAACAATGAGATTATTTCCCGCTGGGTATACTTCGCAGAGCGTTCAATCCATCCCATGCTGATGAAGCAATTAAGAAGCTCTGTTTCCTGAAGGCCTCCAAATGCTCAGCCAAGAGATTTAGCATGATTGATGATGTCAGAGAAGACCATGGGCCACAGAACAGGGATCTGTTAATGAGCTTGATTTGAAACATTGGAAAATTCTGTTCTGCAAGATTTATACTGGGATCTAAGCTTGAAACTGGTAGAGCTTTAAGAAGGATAAAAACCCGGTAAGGCAATTAATTCAGACTGACCAGTGAGGGTGGAAGAAATGGAAATCCTTAATATTGCTGGACATTGGGCAAGACTGCTTTCCAGTCGCAGAGAAAAACTTCAGTTGAACTATTGTTCTTTGTTTCATATATATTCCTTGTCCCCCTGTGGATACCTAGAATTTGGACCAAAGTGGACTTCTCTTTTTTCTTTTTTCCTCTTTCTTCTCCCAAACCCGAAATTTCTTTGCCTTTGTCTCCTAATAAGCAGACTCTATAACTGCAGGATTCCAGTCTCAGCTTCCGGAAAGACAGACTTTTCTATGTGAAATCTCATTAATCTGGACTTAAGGCTAGCTTGGGCTCCCCAACAGTGTCTGTTTCCGCCATTATATGCCAGACCTAGTTAGAGCAATCACTTCCCACTCTTGACTTGACTCAGAAGTGGATCTTGATTGCAAACCAGTCTTCAGAGAAGCTTATTGTATGGAGCAAAAAAATAATCAGGCCTCCTGTTTTGACAGCATCAGGGAGTTAGGGGGAAGGGGGGAATAAGATGACAAGAAATCCCCATTTAATGTGACATTTTAAAACATTGTGACAGATTCCTTCCCACTTTGGGGTCTGCCTCAGTTGTATCAACTCCTCCCAAAGGCATCTTGTATAAAGGAAGTGACCAGTGCTTGCTTGCTTTCCAAAGTAAAGATCAGATTTTGCAAAAAGAGGTGTTGATAGTTGTTGTTCTTTGATGGGAAATATATCAAAACCAGCTGCTGAACAAACCCAGCAGTTCACAAATATTCACATTCACATCTAATTTCCTTCTCATCCTGCCCTCCTAAGCTTAGAACAATGGCAGTTGCTCTATGATTTTCCTTCGTATTTGTTTTTTTTTAATATGGGTAATCCTCGACTTAACCACAGTTCAGCCCAAAACCTCTGTTGCTAAGTGAGACCTTTGTTAAGTGAATTTTGCCCCATTTTTGCCACAGTTGTTAAGTGAATCACTGCAGTTGTTAAGTTAGTAACTGATTGTTAAATGCATCTGGTTTCCCCATTGACTTTGTTTGTCAGAAGGTCGCAAAAGGGGATCGTGAGACCCCGGGACACTGCAATCATCAAAAATATTGCCAAGCATCTGAATTTTTATCATGGAACCATGGGGATGCTGCAGTGGTCATAAGTGTGAAAAACGGCCATGAGACATTTTTTCAGTGCTGTTGCAACTTTGAACAGTCACTATATCAACTATTGTAAGTCAAATTATACCTGTATGATGGATGGTTCCTATATGCCAAGCAGTCGTTGACTAACCAAACTATGTTAGAGATTTGTGAATCTCACCAGAGGTGGTCTTCAGCAGGTTCTGACCAGTTCTGGAGAACCAGTAGAGGAAATTTTGAGTAATTTGGAGAACAGGCAAATCCCACCTCTGACTGGCCCCACCCCTGTCTATTCTCTGCCTCCCGAGTCCCAGCTGATTGGCTGGGTCTTCTTTTGTTGCCCTGCACAGGAAAATGGAGCTGGAAAGCAGGTTAGTGGGGTGGGTGTCAACTCATAAAATATTCCTATGTTCTTTTTAGAGTTGCCAACAGAAAGGGAGGGATGAGCTGCTTGCAAACCAAAACTGCATTCCATAAATGATAGTAACTAGGTGAAGTTTCTGCCATGCCAAATTCTAATTGAGAGCATGATAGATGACTCTTGGCTATGGATTTGTTCCATTGGAGAATATGAATTACGATACACCCAAGGGGTGAAGGAAAACCAGGGTCAAGGGTGACAATGAATGATGTGTCTCAGAGTTGGCTACACCCAGGCAGCACCAGACATTTTAACTCCCATAAAATCCTTTTTTATTTTTGAAAGTTTGGCTCAAGACTCATGATTTAAATGGGGGAAACTGCCGGAATCTTGACAGTGGGGAGGGAATGGGGATTTTATAGTATCCTTTTCCCTGGAGTGGGGTAAGAATTTTCCTTCCCCTGCTACACCCACCAAGCCACACCCACAGAACCAGTAGTAAAAAAATATTTGAAGCCCACCACTGGATCTCACATACTCTGCCTTGATGAAGTCTTTTGCCCTGTGGATTGTCATTTATGGATGGATTAGTTTTACAGGCTGCCTTACTTTGTTATGACTCGGTGAAGTTTCTGTCTTGCTCCCGTGAAAAGCTGCAAGAGATGTTTAGTTCCATTTCAACAAAACCAAAATGAGAGAAGGCTTCAAGCTGTCCTTCCTGTGACAATGGTTCAACAGAGGACAACCAAGGTAGTATAGGGTGACTTTTCTGTGGCCTCAGTTTTCCTTTGTTCTCATCCCCATGTTGTCTGTAATTATAATTCAGTCTAAACATTTCTACCCCAAAGACATCCCAAATGGGAGATTTGTTTGGCTACCGTTCCAGAGACACAGCTGGAAACTCTTTGGGGAGTTCAAAATTACATTTGCTTTAGCTATTTAACACAAACAAACAAAGATAAAGAAGACAAAGAGAAGGAAACAAAACTCAATCAGCAGGTTCCTTATTCCCTTTATATTACACCTACAGCATTTGATCTGTTCTCATGCAATGAAATTGATATTGGAATCCCATTTTTGAAGGCAGCTGATTTTGTAACACTCCATTTTTTTTTGTAGGGACTGAAACTGGTGACCTGTTTATCAGCAAGGAAATATGAAAGCCACCGACTTGTATAGAGCCAAAATACAAACAAAATCTTTTCCATTCCTAGCAGAAGCTGAGGTTAGAGAACAATGAGACAACCAACAGCAAGGCAAGTAAGTTGGAAAGCATATAACAAAACAACAGAATAACAGAATTGGAAGGGACCTTGGAGGTCTTCTAGTCTAATCCCCTGGTCAGGCAGGAAGTCTGATACCATTTCAGATAAATGGTTGTCCAATCTCTTCTTAAAAACCTCTAGCATTGTTCCTGGAGGCCAATCATTCCACTGCTTGACTTACAAGGAAAATATTGGGTTCTCATATTTTTGCATCTGAGAATTTCAGTCTGAGCATCTTTTGCTGAAAGGAATGAGCTTGATAGAGACACTCTGCAGGACACATACCCATGTCTTCCATCATTGCACAATCCTGTCTGTCAAACGGGGTTTGGATATTTCTCTTTAGATAACATCAAACTGTGATGTAGGAGCGTAACATTTACATGGTGCTATTTACTGGACGTCTCGCAGTTAGCACCACTCTAAAATTTTCTTATACACCATGCTGCTGTTCCAATAATAAACAAATCATTACTAAGGTCAAAGAGCAAAGTCTGGTTGTTTTATATTCCCTGCTTTTACAAACTGACTTGCTCCTCTCCTTAAAATACTTGCATGGATTATAACTCTATATATGAACTTGTACCACATCTGAAAATTGGGTTCCTCTTATAACACAAAACCTTTATTTGCTCCAACAAAAATTGTTGTAGTTCTTAATCTCATGTTATAATTTTCTCTGTGCTGATTACTGCTGTTGAAATTCATATATTACTTGAATGTGTTGTTTTAAAACATGATATTGTATATTCTATTATTTAAAACCAATATATGAATTGTTGGACATTTTAACTGAATTCTATGAAGCTCGTAAATTAGAATCACTTTTCTTGTTTTGTCTCCTTTCCCTCTTTTTTGGGTGTGTTCTTTTTCTTTTCCATTTCTTAAAAATGTTAACAAAATATATTTAAAAAAAAATAAAGTACTTGTCTGCACTCTAGATTGTTAGGAAACCAAGGAACTGAAGCCAAGATTTCAAAGGAAAAGATAAAGAGTCCTTTTGGTTTCTTTCCCTAGTTCACATACACGCACAAATACCTCATTCTGGGGCCCATTTCCAGGGATGGGATCCGACCAGTATAACTACCAGTTCTGTTGCTCTGCGTTGCGAGTCGCACGAGTGCAATTTACGATCTGCTGAGCTGCCCGGACAGCTGAGCAGTACTGTGTGCAAGTGCGCAGCAGTTGGAAATGCCCCTTTTTTCCTGCTTTTTCAACCACAGCTGTGTCACATAAAGCAGCTGCAGTTGAAAAAGCAGGAAATAAAGGTCAGGTAAGAGCCTGGGCGGGCATGTAGGCCAAAACAGCAACAGACATAGAACTGGTTCTATGTATGCTCTCTGTTTGCTGCTTTTCAGAGCAACCGGTTCTACAGAAGTGGACAGAACCAGTAGAATCCCACCCCTGCCCATTTCCCACCAAACAGTTGGAAATAACCCAGTTCTGTAGCATTTGCAATGATTTTCTTCCTTACCTTGATAGTAGTTCTTAGACATAGTTTGACCTACTGCGAGAGATATGTACTACTAACACATATCTGCGGTGCCACCGAAAATCTTTCTCAGGTACAAGATGTTCTATAGGTGGCACCTTCCACTGGCAAGACTAGCCAAAATATATCGAAACCAATCATCTAATTGTTGGAAATGTCTGAAAGAACAGGGCACTTATTACCATGTATGGTGGTCCTGTAGAAAGGCTCAGGAGTTCTGGTATAGTTCTGGTATAGAGCTGTGTTTAGAGGAAATGATGGGGTTTAAAATACTTTACAAACCTGAGATGTTCTTACTGGGAATAATGGCAGAGAAGTTTAGCAAAGCTGATACCTATCTAATAATACATGTAATCACGGCAGCAAGAATGATATTTGCTCAAAATTGGAAGGCTCGAGAAATTCTGAGGGAAGATGAGGTGTTAGATAACATATTACAATGTGCCAAAATGGATAGGTTGACATTAGAACTGAAGGATAAAGACGAGTCAGAATACCACAAAATATGGAATAAATTTTACCACTGGAGGGATAGGAAAGGGAGTTTGCAAAATGGAACAAGGACTAAAGGTAAAATAGGAAGGATGTGAGAGACTATAAGACCTACCTGAGAGGTAATGAGAAAGAATTAAAAAGTATAAAGATTAAAGGTATATATGTGTATATATGTATATAAATGTACATAAATTCTTTCTGAGTGTAATATATAATGACAGAAATGTATGTCAAAGAAGACTACCATGTTCATAATCTTTTTAAATAACATTTAAAAATAAATAAATAACATTTATTCAATAAATAACATTTATTGAAAAAAATATTTCTCAGGCCAGCTCAATCAAATCTGTACACCTGGAAAAGCTTGTAAAATAACTGGAATTCTTCTGAAGCAAATGACATTCATCTCAGAGATTCTTGAATGGCCTCTGACATAGTCATGATTATAATGACAAAGTTTTAATTTAGACATTTTTGTTTGTTGGAGACAGAAGAAGAAAAAGTGGCCCCGAGGATACATTAGCACCCACTACATAGGCCTTAATGGTCAAAAACATCACTTGCTAAGTTGAAACAGAAGGGCACCCATTCCAATTATGATCAAAATTGGTGTAAAACCAGGGATGGTATTCAACCGGCATTACTACCTGTTCGGGGCTACGATTTGCACGCACATGTAACATAACCTTAGGCTGCACCGCCCGGACAGCTGAAAAGCACTGCGTGCAGGTGCATAGCATTTGAAAAGCCTTTTTTTCTCTGCTTTTTCAATCTCAGCTGTACTGAGCAAAACTGCTGAGGTTGAAAAAGCAGGAAATAAAGGACAGGCAGGCAGGTGGATGGGCCAAACAGCAACAAACACAGAACTGGTTCAGTGTCCGATGCTCTTCAGAGCTACTGGCTCCATAGAACCGGGCAGAACCAGTAGCATCCCACCCCTGTGTAAAACTGGATTGAAAAGATTCCAATAGTAGACTGGCAGTATTTTAAAGTTAGGCTATTGTTGGTATAACCAGTTTTTTTAAAAAAGGTTTCTCCATCAGTTGTGTCTGACTCTAGGACATGGTGCTCATTTTCGCTTCTGGGCTGAAGGAGCCAGCATTGTCCGAAAACATTTTCCGTGGACATATGGCAGCGTGGCTATATGCTGAAGGCACAAAGAACACTGTTACCTTCCCACCAAAGTGGTACCTATTTATCTACTTGCATTTTAATGCTTTCAAATTGCTAGGTTGGCAAGAGCTGGGGTAAGTAATGGGAGCTCACCCCATTATGTGGTGTCCGGGTCTCAAACCCAAGCTACCAACTCTCCAGCTGATTAGCTCAGCATCTTTCATCACTGAGCTATTGCCCACATTTATAACCAATTTAGATACATGGTAATTAAGCATAATTTTATGATGATGATGAAATGAAGAGCATTTCTGAGAAGATTGCAGCTTTCGTTTATCTGGATCTTTAGGGCCTAACCCAGTTTACCACATGCTGGCCTGAAATTGATGCTGAGAAAGGAATTTTTCCCGCAAAACAAATTTTGTTCTATGGGACAATTCACTGGGTAAAACATTGCTGGTCATTTTAACCTGCCACACAAGATTTGTTTGGAGAACATGTTGGGAAAGTGAATATTATTTCCAACTTTGACTTTTAAATAAGCTTTTAGAAGGCTATGTTGAAGATCTCTCTCTCTCTCTCTCTCTCTTTCTCTCTCTCTCTCGGCTAGAACAAATTGAAAGATTGCAGGTTTCAAATTCGAACCTTCAGTTGTCCTAATGTTGAATTTGCAGAAACCTTCATACACCATCTGAAGGTTTGTTTTGAGCCGAAAGCTGGCATAAAAAAAAAAAAGCCATAATTTATAATCCTGGGTCAATTTCCCTCTCCTTTTTAGGAACTAAAATTAGCTTTCTTCCTTCTTTTCTGACATTTGCAAAGGGCTTTACTCTCACATCAACACAAACCAGATTCCTTGGCAGGTGCTACATTTTAATGACTTCAAATCCTAGAAGGGGTCTTCTGATTCCCCCCGCTTTTCCGCCTTTGTGGTCTTAAAGCGCAACTCTGTGAGTTAATTCACCATTGTCTTGTTTTAATTATGTGCTTACATGAGCCCAGAGGCCAGGCAGTGTGTATCTGAATGATCCTAGGAAGGGTACAGAAATTTCAACCTTCCTCAGCATCTTAGGAACCACTGTGATTCTTAATAATTATGGACAAAACTTTTTTTAAACTAAAATGACTGAATAAAGCAGATAGAAACATAAATCAACCAGAAGAGTAGGCATTCTACTGAAGCCTACAAAGATTTGGTAAGGAAAAAGGAAAGTTTGTTAATCCTGGATGTGTTTATCAAAGACACATGTTGTCTTTTTTTTTTAAAAAAAATGTCATGTTGAGTTCAAAGAAAATGAATAACCTTTTTCTGCAAGTTCGGGGTGGAAAATGAAAAATTTTGCAAGGCAGTCTCCATTTGGTTTCTTTATCCGCCTCCACACAGCCCTTTCCCCTCCTCCCGGAGAATCATGGAGGAAAAAAATGGCCAACTTTCTTTTAATAATATCCTCAAGGTACAAAAGTAAAACAAATGTTAAAGAAAACAATAAATCAACATAAATTAACAAACGTCTGGGATAAACATCCAAAATACATCCAAAAGCCATCTAGGATTGCCATATAAATTAAACAGAGATGTTTTAACCTTGACTACAGCTAGGTTGAAGGCTAGGATTAAGAAGAGGTCAGTCACAATCAACATACAGTATGATTAATATTAATATAAAATAAAGCCAGCAATATATAAACAATTCCTCCTCCTCAACGTTAGTAATTAATAGGCTGTATGCCAGACACGTATATGGGGATATTGTTTATTTATTTTCTTGATAAAAATGTCTGTGTGCTGCTTTTAAAATGCTTTTTTTAAGTCAGTCTTGACTCCTAGCCTGGACTAGCCCCTACCAGGGGTATTTTTGGCAAGATTTTTAGAAATAAACATTTGCCCTTTCTCCGGAGCTAAGAGAGCCCAAAATCATCCACCTGGCTTCAAGTCTAAGGCAGCACTAGAATTCATCATCTCCAAGTGTCTAAGCCAGTGCCTTCAACCACTATACAAGGGGGTGTCCAGCCTTGGCAACATTAAGATCGGTGGACTTCAACTGTCAGAATTCTGGGAGTTGAAGTCCACAAGTCTTAAAGTTGGACACCCCTGCACTATACTAAACTGGCTCTCTTCTTGTTAATCATGTGTTTATCAGTAAAGCATTAATATAGTGTGTGTGTGTGTGTGTGTGTGTGTGTGTGTGTGTGTGTGTGTGTGTTATTCAGCTTTGGGTATTTTCCCATGTCATTATAGTTGTGCTTTTAAAGTTGTAGCAATGTTTCGGCAGAATCTAATCTGCCATCATCAGACTTCTGTATTGTGTTCGTCTGTGAGTCAAGACTTTCACAGCCATTTCTGTTTTAAATTTGGGACTAGCCTACTGCTGTGCCAGAATGGTTTTTTTCTTCATCCTGATTGGTTGGGAGTCTTGGTCTGTGTTTATTGGTCTTGGAGTTTGCTGTGTTCTGCTTGATTGGTGTTTCTAATATCTTCTGTCTGTTTTGTAGCTTTTTTTGTCTTGATTGGCTGACAACATTGTGTTTCCTGTATTGGAGGCTTTTAGTGCAGCTTGGCTCCGAGTAAACAGAAAGCTATCATTTATTAGGAAGCTAGGTTTCATCTGGGTGCCTGGTTGGGGTGTGTTTGAGCTTGAGGTATCAGGGGGAGTCTGTTTGTGCCCAGGTGTTTACCTGGCTTGTGGTGTGGAGATTTTTTTGTTTGTGAGTGCAGGCTTCCAGATAATTGACAGTCTGGTGGAGTCATCTCTTCTATTCATGCTTTCAGGTCTTTTTTCAATCTCTATGGCTTCTCTGATAATTTTGTGGCTGGGGTTTTCTATAGTGGCTAGGGTTTGGGTGCCATTGAAGTCGATGCTATGACCTGTTGCTTTCATGTGTTGGACTAGTGAGGAAGTGTGTTCCAGCTTTTTTACTGCATTGTTGTGTTCATCTAGTCGGGTACTTATTCTTCTATTGGTCTGTCCAATGTATGTGGCCAGGCATGATGCACAGGGGACTTCGTATATGCCTTGGTTTTCCAGGTCAATTTTATCTTTGGGGTTTCTTAGGATGGCTGCTAATTTTCTGTCTGTTTTGAAGGCAGTCTTGATGTGATGCCTGTGTAGTATCTTACTGATTTTGTCTGTAGTACCTCTTATGTACAAGCAAATTGAAGGAGCCCCTAAAGGATCACCACTGTCACCATCATTGCAAACCTGTTCATGGAAGAATTCAAATCCAGAGCCCAAGCTAATGCCACCCACAAACCCAAACTATGGTTAAGATACATCGATGACACATTTGTGATTTGGCCCCATGGAAAAGAGAACCTAAACAATTTCCCAACACACCTAAACAGCACACACCCAAACCAATTTCACCATGGAAATGGAAACAAACAAACAACTACCATTCCTAGATGTACTAATCTACAAGAAAACAGATGGCACACTAGGACACACCATATACCAGAAGAAAACACACACCAACTGCTACCTCAACGCCCAATCCCATCACCACCCAGCACAGATAAACTCCGTGGCCAAAACACTAATCGCCAGAACCAAACGCCTGGCAGACAAGACACACATAAAGACTGAACTATGCACCCTGACTAAAGTACTGACAGCTAACAGCTTCCACAAAAGCAAAATCACCGGCTTGATCCACAAAAACTCACTGAGACATAATGGAGACATAGAAGATGAACAGACCTATGGAACAGCTATCCTGCCCTACGTAAGAGGTACTACAGACAAATATATATATATGTCTGGCATTCAGCTTTGTTCGGGTATTTTCCCACGTGGTGCTTTTAAAGTTGTAGCAACGTTTCAGCAGAATCTCATCTGCCATCATCAGGCTTCTGTATAACAGAAGCCTTATAAAGAAGCCTGATGATGGCAGATGAGATTCTGCTGAAACGTTGCTACAACTTTAAAAGCACCACGTGGGAAAATACCCGAACAAAGCTGAATGCCAGACATGTAAGTACCCGCGAAAACTTAAGAAAACATATATATATACTTTTGTTTCTACTGAACTTTGTGTTTGAGGTGAAAAAAATGAAACTTTGGTTTTGGGGTTTATCAATTAGATAGATTTGTTAATATAGTTTATATTACTATGTAAAAGTAAAAAGTTGAGGTTGGATGTTACTTATTTTACTGCCCAAAGGGGGGTCTGAAGTCAAGTTCTTTTGTTTCTTTTTCCCTTGTCCCAGAGGTGTTTTTTTGTTTTTTTTTTCAAGAGGCACTTTCTGGTTTTTCTTTGAAGGTGTTTTGCTTCTTATCCAAGAAGCTTCTTCACCGCTGAAGAGAAGCGAAACATCTTCAAAAGAGAAACCAAGAAAATCCAGCTGCCTCTTGAAAAAAGCACCTTTGGGACAACATGACCTGGATGACTAAGAATCTCTACAGACTTTTAGTCCTTTCCGCACTTCCAAGAAGGCTTCACCCTTATTTGCGCCACTCAGGTAGCCCCGAGGACACAGATAAGCCTCTCCAAGTGGCCTCAACGACCCACTCAAAGGATGCAAATGACCAGCTATCTGCCAGGAATATAAATCCTTCCATTCCCCACCATCCAATCAGATCTGAAGAAGCTTCTTGGATGAGAAGTGAAATGTCTTCAAAACGAAAACCAGAAAGTCCAGTTGCTTCCTGAAAAAAAGGCACCTTTGGGACAACCCTGACCCTGGATGACTAAGAATCTCCATAGATACTCTTTTTCCCTTCTTTTCTGCACTCTTCCCTCCCCCTATTTTTCCTACTATTTGTTTTGTATTTTATATTACAAACAAATAAAAACGTAAACCCAAAACGAAAGCATACTTCTTCTCAATCAAGATGCCCGCTTTTTAATTCCATGTGAAGGTTGCCAAGCTCCATGGTTTCTTGGGTTCTGGGGTTTGAGGGTGAGAATCCATTGGGTTCCATTAGCCTTGACCAGGGTGGGGGCCAGTGGTTCTCTGCTCCCTTCACATCTGCTCTTGGTTAACCATGCCACGGCTCACTGGGGGAGACAGAAAGAGAGGGGACAAGCGATCGGCTCATAAAAGTCACCTTTGCTGGCGGGTTCAGGAAGAGGCTGGAGGCACATGGAGAGCAGTGAAAGGGGACTTTAATGGGAACCAAATGCAGATGGAGGACTTGTTCCCCCACCCCGCCCTTTTTCCTCCCCCCCCCTCCATTTTTGGCCAGCCATTAGCATTCCTTAGACACCTGTAGGCACTTAAATCCTTGGCAGCCAACAGAAAACATTTTCTTTTTCTTCTGTGCCATGTTTGTTCACAAAAAGAGACACACGCATTTGGTTTCAATTAAGAGGAGCTGCCAACCATGGGGAGCTCCTTCTAAATCCAATGTGGAGGAAAATGGGATAAGGAAGGAGACGGAGACTTTCTTTTTGGAAGTAGCTTTGAAAAGCAAAGGAATGGGTAGGCCTTTTCTCCACAAAGGCTGGCGCTAAAGCAATCTGCCTTGGAGGTAGCAGACTCCTTAAGCAATGTTCCATCAAAAGGCTTTCTCATCTAGTTGATGCAGATTTGTTAAGGGGAGGCAAGGGACTTGACGATTCCTTCTTCTTCTCTGCACTCCTTGTCCCCAACACCCCAAATCTATGTTTTAATCTGTGATATTTTTTAGATTTTTTTTTTTTTTTAAAAAAAGAAAAGCCATCTGGAACAATTCTGCGTTATTATTATGTTTTGCTCCTCACCTGTTTTCCTACCATTTGGTGAAAGAGATTTTTGTTTTGAACTTTCTTTCCAAGGAGAAGAATGTTTGGGTGCCATATCAGACAAGGAGTGTGGTTTTTCTGGCCTTTCTAAAATGGTTTAACTTTCACTGTGTAACCTTATTCCAAACTGTTCCATGCCAAGATTGTTTCTCAACCTTGACTATATGAAGAAGGGTGGACTTCAACCCCCAGAATTCCCTAGCCAGCCTTGCACCCAACATCAAGTGGTCAAGGTTGAGAAGCACTGGTTTACAATATAATGGCTTCCTCAACTAGGCTTTATGATATGCAGCATTGGAGAATCCAAAAGCGTTAGCTTTGGTTGCTTTCCAAGCTCAATCTCCATCCCAGGCAATGATCTCATGAAGTAAGCTCCTCCCACATCCTTTTCAGATTGGGAGGAAAAGATTTGAATTAAGCCATTCTGATATTCATGTGTATCTGAAAGAGCTGAAAAGCTCCAAAGGTCAGGCCAGACATCAGGAACTTTCTTCAGATATTTTCTCTTCTTGTATTTCTTCTCCTGACATTATGGCTTCCCTGACGAAGAGAAATTCTATTTTTACCTGTTCCCCAGCTGCTTTTCTCAACAAACCCAAATATCAGACTTTTGATGATTTGCAAATTACTGCTTAATGGAACTATTTATATTGTTATTTGGAGATGAGTCCTTCAGTGGTGGGATTCAGCCAGCTTGCACCACTTCGGGAGAACTGATTGTTAACTTTCTGAGCAGTTTGATGAACTTGTTGTTGGAAGAAATCATGAGGGCAGAGAACCAGTTGTTAAATTATTTGTATCTCACCACTGCTTCCCTCCCTCCTTCTCTCCCTCCCTTCCTTACATCTCATGCAGACATTCCATGGGACCTTAGCTTTGAGAAGAAGGCACCAATAAAATTGTACAACTTCATGGTGTTATATATACGATATGATAGATGGACTTTTGCCAGTATCCATAGCCTACTATCTCCACGCTAGTGCTTTCTGGAACCGTTGGGACTTCTCCTCCCTAAGATTCCAGCCAACAAAGCTATTGACCATGTATTCAACCATGGGAGTAGTCATCACAATCTATCTGGGAATATCTTCTATCACTGAGCTAGTGAATCAGACTTTCTCATCATTGGCAGTCTCCATATACCTCAGTTCTAACAATTATTGGGCTGGTTTGGGATTCGTCTAATTTGAAGTCAATACACTGGAGGTCATCCAGGTGATAGAAGTGGCATAATAAATCTTTCATATAGGATTATTAAAAGATTTAGCATTACTTGATAAAAAAAAGGGGAGTGTAGTGTCCAAGACATCTTTCAGCTTTAAGGATGAGAGCCAGTCTTTTTAAAAAATGAAGAAAGAGCTAGAGGGAGAGAAATTGAACAGAAATAGGCTATAATTGTTGGCAGGTGTTCCTTGACAGAGTTGGACATTTTTCCTAATGATTTCAAGCCAAATTGCTTATCATCTCAAGGGAAAGGTCATCAGGACCTCCCAGAGTCGAAGGGTCACTTCCCAAGCAGTCTTGCTGACTGCCAAAAGAAGGGAGAAAATCTCTCATTAATTTAAAGGCCCATTTCCCCCTTCCCAAATAATAACTTATTCTAAAATGTTCCATGCTAATTTGTTTACAACATAATTTCTTTCTTGTCCATCCTTTATGATATGTAACATTGGAGAATCCAAAAGTTATCTGTGATAGCTATGCATTACTCAGAGCAAACAAGGTATTTTTGATAGCTTAGAAATGCAAGACGGAACAGTCCCTGCAATCTCATGCATTTAAGATCCAATCCATTTCACCACCACCACCACCCAGTTTGGGACAAGTCAGAATTCTCTACAATGAATGGCAAAAAAGGAAAGTCAAAATGGTGGCCACAAGATGCAATTGAAGTTCCATTTGACAAATGAAGGTGAATCATATCCCAGGATAAAGTTGCAGGATCCAATCTGAGTCAGTCACTGGAGCCAGAAGTTTAGTCTTCCAAGCTTTCAGACTTGTGCTGCAGCCCATCTTCAGGGAACTTCCTCTAGCAGCACGTGTTTGAGTAAGTTCATTTTATGTACACACGCTGCTAGAGAGAAGTTCCCTGAGAATGCACTCCAGCAGGAGACAGAAAGCTCAGAAGACTTAAACCTTTGATCCCAGTGAGCAACCCAGATTGGATCCTGAAGCTGTTTCTTATGTATTTCCCATGAGCTGCCATGAGCTTTGATCGCATCACCATGGCCACCATCTTGACTTTGATCACATCATCATAGACTGGCATCTTCACTTTTGCCACCTTACCATGTCTTTGTCCATATCCTTTTATTGGTTTTAGAGATAGCTCAAGGTGGTGAGCATATCCAACAAGCACCTTCTTCCTCCTAACGTCCTCTAATGTTTAAATTGTATCAAGAAACTTCATGTACTGAAACCAGATTTTTTGTCCTTGGAGGCATTGTAGAAAGACAATTACATTGGTCTACAACAACAATAACAATAGCAGCAACAACAACAAAAAGCAGTCTGGCAACACTTTTTCCAACTGGCAAATTTGATCAAAAGGTATATTCCCCGGATTTGTTTGCCCCCCAATTCTGTTGTCAATTTGTAAATCTTTGGAAGCTTTTGGATGTTGCTCTGGGCAGAGCTTGGGTGAGTCCACCATTGTGGTTTTCTCTGATGTGGCTGGGCTTATGTTTTTTTAGTTGGATTGTCTTCAAATGCATTGCACTGTAATTATATTAGTTTATTTATTTATTTTTTATTCTATTGGTTTCAGTTCTGTGTGTGCCACCAGCATCATAACTGTGATATGGGCATCTGTATAAATTGATGTCATGAACTACCAGATGTCTAGGGTAGCTAAATTGATGTACAGTTTAAACTGGGGTGAGGGGATAACTTAGTTAGATAAACGAGGCTGCTTGTGAGACAGATTACAATTAACGTCTGTAATGTGTTCAAGTGCTAAAAATTATACATTTCAGATGTCATGTTGAAGCCCTCAGTAGCTAGCCATGCTACTTAATATGTTCAGGTAGCATGTCTCTGAATATTACATGCAGCTTGACTTACAACCATTCGTTTAGTGACCATCCAAAGTTACAATGGCCCTGAAAAATTGACTTATGACCATTTTTCACACTTCAACCATTGCAGCATCCCCATGGTCATGTGATTAAAATTCAGATGCTTGGCAACTGACTTGTATTTATGACAGTTGCATTGTCCCTGGGGTCCTGTGATCACCTTTTGCAACCTTCTGACAAGCAAAGTCAATGGAGAAGCCAGATTCATGTCCCAACTGTGTCCCTAACAACTGCAGTGATTCACTTAACTACTGTAGTAAGAAAGTCCTAAAGTGGGACAAAATTCACTTAACAACTGACTTACTTAGCCACAGAAATTTAGGGCTCAATTGGGGTCATAAATCGAAGACTAGCTGTATTAGGAATTGATAGGAATAGATTATTCAGATTTTATTTGTAAGACTCAAGGTTCTTGGTGACTCTTGAGAGTAATGGACAAGGATTGGGGCTCCTGATATTTTTCTGCTTCTGGTTTCAAAGATTTGGTGTGTTCCTCTGGAAAAGAGGCAGACTCTGAGTAAACTTTGGCTTATTCCATCCCATTTGCCTCTTTGATGAGAAGAGCCTGAATATGGCAAAGGCATACTCCATGTTTTCACTCATTGCCAAGGCCAGCCAATGCATTCTCTCTCTCTCTCTCCCTCCCTCCTCAGGCCACCCTGGTGCAGAATGGCTGCAAATTCATTTCCAGGAATAATTAAGTCAAGACTGGCATGGTGCGTGAATGCAATGGAGGCAGGGGGTTGGTAGTAAGGGTCGAGAGAGCCCTGTCTGGGAGTAAACTTGACCTGTCCTCTCTTAAAAGGGCCATTAGTTTTTGCCACTGCCAAGCAGCCAAGGAAAAGAAAAGGGACTAAGGCGCACTGAACTCCTGCTTTGGCCGACAGTCAGATTAGGATACAGAAAGACAAGTGCTCCATAGAGGAGAGACCCTTGAAAGCAGCTATTGTTAAGAGATTTGGCAGGAGAGAGCCCAGAGCAAAAGAGATTTGTTAGGGAGGCCCAGCCTGCTTATAAGACGCTCTCAGAAACGCACTGAACCGTGCAAAATTACTTAAACCAACACTATTGACATTGCATCCAGCTCTACTTGAAGGGGGCAGTTTCTCCTTCTGTTCATCAAAAATTCATAGTAAAACCCTCCAATACGTCTTTCTTTTTTCTCTTTTCTTGTTGCTCATTGAGTAGGGTTCTTCTCCCCATCCCCCACCTCCCTGCTCCACTGTCCCCGCTCGCCCCCGAGTCCCCATGCCTTTCCAGTCCCTTGGCTCTGAAACGAAGGAAGGGGAAACCCAGTGTGGGGGACCAAGGGGGCCTTTGAACCGCCCCTTGTTTTGGGGAGTTGATTAAACCCAAGTTGATGACCAGGAAGGTTGGCGTTGGAGGAATTTGCTCAAGGAGAAAACGTCGTGTCAGAATGGGCCTTTCCTCAACTGATTTTCCCTCTGAGGAAAAAAAAGTTCCTGGTTTTCTTGCTCTTTCTCAGGGAGCTTGAGAATTTCTCTCAGGTTTCTCTTGAGGTTTCTAAGAAGGCTTGAGGATGCCTGTGCTGCTGTTTTCCTTTTCTTCCCTTTCCATCTCTCTCCGGATTCCCTTCCTTTCCAGTCTGAAAAAGGCTGAAAAATGTATTCTCCCTTGATGGTTTCTTCTGGAATTCCTTGGGAAGTATGGAAATTTAAAGAAAGTGGAGTCTGTTGGAAAGATAAACACTCACTGAAAAAGAAAAGACACTTATATATACATCTGGGCCAACCTATAGGTAAATATAGGACTCTACCTAACCTTGAGTGAAGGAAATAGATTGGGAGCTGGCTAAAAATCAACAATGAAAGACAGTTTGTTTTTCTTCTTTGTGTTGTTTGTGAAATCAAGGGGGGGGGCATTTTTCCACCTGAGCTCCCCACACAGATGCTATTGTTGGATGCTGAAATAATCCAGCCAAAGATGAATATTTCTACCTCTGAGTTGGGGAGGGGATTCCCTCCCTTTCACCTCGCTGTTCAATGCCTCTCTACAAATTGAGAGTGAGAAGGAAAGGATAAACACACTCAAGGGCTACTTCTGTTCTGGTGCTGTGTAAACTCAGCCCAACACTGTTTACTTGGCTGTCAGATCACCATGTCTGCCCAGCCTGGGGTAGAGTACTCTTCTCTTCAACTGCCATCATCAAGTATCAGCTTAATTTCCTCTACCTGATTCTCTTCTTTAGCCAGGTAACCCGGCTGATCAGAGTTTCAGGATTTAGCCTTATTTAAAAACTGAAGATTTTTAATCACAGGATGCCCAAAGCGTTGAAGAGAGCTGTTTTCTCTCAAGCCAATCCCCTACTCTCCTCCGTTTTAAGGATCCCATTCCTTCCTCTCTGCAGTAAGGTACACAGAGAAGAGAATATCAGAACATACATAATACATCTATTTTGAAAACACATGGAAATGAGTTAAGGTCTGTAAGTCTGCATTAGACATCAGTATGAAGGAGACCCTTGAGATTTTGCAGTAACAGGATCACCTGGTGCTGCTTAACCCTGCTTCTTAAATCCTAGACTCTTTTCTGCACTCTGTCCCTAAGGTTCAGATGAATGGAAAATCCTAGCTCTTGTCCCCTTTGGGAATTTCCAGATTACTTTAATAGAGGTACACTGCAACATTCATCTTCAGAATTTCTTGGTTGCCTAGTCCAGCAGTATCTGCTCCAGCTAGACTTCTGGTTAACCTCAAGCTTTGTTTGAGAAATATGTGATAATCTAAGGTCTCCATGAGAACCAAATGTATGTAAACGCCTCCCTGCTGGTAACCAGTTAATATTTCTGTGCAATGCAGAGAAAGTTTCTATAGGAAAATTACCCCACCTGCCACCAGTGGTTTACGTTTGGAATTCAAACTGAAGTGTCTTCATTGACTTTTAGGACAGGGGTCTCCAACCTTGGCCACTTTAAGACTTGTGGACTTCAATGCCCAGAGTTCCTCAGCCAGCAAGCTGGCTGAGGAACACTTGGAGTTGAAGTCCACAAGTCTTAAAATGGCCAAGGTTGGAGACCCCTGTTTTAGGATGTGCAGATTTAGGCCTCTGGATTTAACTGCTCAAAATCTGTGTAAGCCGAACTATCCCTGTCACTTAAATTACTGAGCAAAATAAATGGTTCAAAGTAAATCCATTTACAGATGGTTTGTGCAATTGCATCAACAAACCACATATAGATCACTGGATAAATGCATTGATTACAGAAAGGTAAAGGAATTCTAAAGAGATTTCTCCTACTTTCTTCAGTCTTACTAGTGATGTGCTAAAAGTCTGTTATAAATCCAGGCTGTGTTAATAGAATAGAATAGAATTGAATAGAATAGAATTAAATACTTTATTGGCTAAGTGTGATTGGACACACAAGGAATTTGTCTTGATGTAAATACTCTCAGTATAAAGAAAAGATACATTCGTTAAGAATCAAGAATCATAACATACCACACTTACTGGTAGTCATAGGGTACAATCAACAATCAAATCATACTAGGAAACAGTCAATATAAGTCATAAGGATACAAGCAACAAAGTTACAGTCCTACAATCCCAAGTGGGAGGGGATAGGTGATAAGGAGTGATGGGAAGATTAACAGTAATAGTAGTGCACACTTTGTAAATAGTTGAACAGTGTTGAGGGAATTATTTGTTTAGCAGAGCGAAGGCTTTCGGGAAAAAAACTGTCCTTGTGTCGAGTTGTTCTGGTGTGCAGTGCTCTATAGTGTCATTTTGAGGGAAAAAGTTGAAATAGTTTATGTCTGGGATGTGAGGGGTCTGTAAATATTTTCACCGCCCTCTTTTTGACTTGTGCAATATACAGGTCCTCGATTGAAGGCAGGTGGGTAGTAATTGTTTTTTCTGCAATCCTAATTATCCTCTGAAGTCTGCATCTGCACTGTTAGGTTGCAGAACCAAACCAGATAGCTATAGAGGTGCAGATGACAGACTCCATCATTCCTCTGTAGAACTGGATCAGCAGCTCCTTGGGCAGTTCAAGCTTTCTGAGTTGGCACAGAAAGAACATTCTTTGTTGTGCTTTTTTTGATGACGTTTTTGATGCTAGATGTCCATTTTAGGTCATGTGATATAGTAGAACCTAGAAATTTGAAGGTCTCTACTGCTGATACTGTGTTTTCTAGTATTGTAAGAGGTGGTAGTATGGGAAGGTTTCTTCTAAAGTCTACCTCCATTTCTACAGTTTTGAGTGTGTTCAGTTCCAGATTGTTCTGGTTACACCACGAGGCAAGTTCTATAGTCTCCTGCCTATATGTGGATTCGTTGTTGTCTCAAATGAGACCAAACACTGTTGTGTCATCAGCAAACTTCAGTATTTCAACAGATGGATCGTTTGTGATGCAGTCATTGGTATATAGGGAGAAGAAAAGTGGAGAAAGCACACAGCCTTGTTGGGGGGGGGGGCTGTGCTGATTGTACAGGTATCAGATGTAATTCACTAGAGCTTATCCAAATAAAAAGCAACTATAGATTTTTAAAGGATTAGAAGAAAAGATACCTAGTGGTATCACCATACCGTAATACATTTTTGGATGAATGGCATTTTTGCTCACAAAATTATTTGATGCTTCAGTTTACAATCTGTATCAAATTGCAGCTGTGATTCCCTGTTATAAACTAATGGTTTTCAACACAGTGCTGTGATGCTTAGCAGTTGCTTAAAGGTTAGGCAATGAAATCTGCAGTTGTGTGAGATGAGGTGACTATTTACAATGAATGGCCATATCCTGGAGCCTGTCAAGCACTGGGGAAATCAGAAGATTCAGGCAGCTCAAATGAGTATAAAGATTTATTGCAAGCATTTGTCTACAAAAATCTGACCTGCTAACAGTCAAGGGAAATGACCAGGAATAAGAAAGCATTTCAGCTGGACTGGACTTAGATTTCTTGTGTGACTTAGATATGTTTGACCCCTCCCTTGGGCTCAGCCTGGTCATCTCCTTCAAAGCCTTGAATTAACCTGCCCATTTCACTGAGCTTATAAGGGCACATTGGTTGGGCATTACAAGAGCTCAACAAACACACATATAGAGCAACTCACTGAGAAAAATTGATACAGATAAATATAAATGAATAATTGATAAATGAATAGTTTCATGCAGGAATTCTCCCACAATATACAGAATTATTACCATCAGTTCCTAGTATTGTCAGCCTGCAGAATTAACAATTTGAAGCATTTCCATGTTCAGGCTAGAAAACCTAAGTTTCATCTCAACTGCACAGCACAAAGTTGGTGAAGGTTATGATAAACCCTTATGTGTTCTGGATCTCTTAGTTAAAATACTACTTGTTTGAAATCAGGTTCTGTGACAAGCATTTTTGAGGAAAAGTATTACAATTTGCTTATCTTATCACCTAGCTATAACTGAAAACAAAACTCAAAACAAAAGTTTATCAAGATTTATTGAAAAAGAATGGAATAAAGTTTCAGAAATCTCAGCAATTTGCATTGCAGTCCTTGTAGTGCTTAACTTATCTCTTAAAGTTAAAATGGGGACTTTTCAGAGGTTTACTAACAGGCTGTATGAAAAGGTGAAGAAGTTGTTTGCCTGATAGCTGTGGGATGTGCATGAATCTCTTGCTTAGACTCTGATTTATTTTTCTTAGCAAAGGTAGTTAATCCATTGCTCACCTGTCTTACACATTAAACTAATTTAGTATATAATTCTAGATTAAGCATATTGCAACATTTCAAAGACATTTCATCTCTTTAAAATTCAATACAGCACTTCAGAGATCTTGATCTAAAGGAGATTAGACTTCTGCAGCAGAAAGGTTCAGTTTATCAAATCTGAGTTCATTTACAATCTGGAGTTAAAGTGGGATTTGGTGAGGGAATTGGAAGCTATTCTCTCACGGTTCACCCCATGACATGGTTCAGTTCTGATTGAGTTTTTCTGCCTCTGCTGCCAGTGAAAAGCCAAAAGGCATGAATATTATACTAATAGATCAGCTCTGGCTGTGAAGTGAGACAGTGTTCATGCACGTCTGAGATGAAACACATGCCTTTCTGGCAGGCTGGTGATAAGAGGCAGAAATATCCCAGGGCAAATGGAAACATGGAAGGGGGGAAACAGCCACAAGGACAAGAGATTTGCAATTCTAGGTTGAACTTTTTGAACGGCTTCTTATTACCAGGAATAAGGAAATTCTCTGTTTACTAATAACAGATAACAGATAATCAGAGTTGGAAGGGACCTTGTAGGTCATCTAGTCTCACCCCCCCCAAGTGGGAGACCCTACATTATTTCTGACAAATGGCAGTCCAATCTCTTCTTGAATGTCTCAAGTGATGGCGCTCCCACAACTTCCGAGGGCAACTTCTGTTTCATGGGTTGATTGTTCTCACTGTCAGAAAGTTTCTCCTTATTTCTTGGTTGAATCTTTTGTTCTGTTTCCATCCATTATTCCTTGTCTGGCCTACAGGTGCTTTGGAAAACAGCTTGACCCCTTCCTCTCTATGGCAGCCCCTCAAATATTGGAAGACTACTATCATGTCTCCCCTGGTCCTTCTCTTCACGAGACTAGCCAGACCCAGTTCCTGCAACTGTTCATCATATGTTTTAGTCTCCAGTCCCCTAATCATAACCACTCCAGGAATATCACATTCCCTTGTTTTTTTTCCCTTTAGGAGATACTTTGCTAAGCAGTTGGTAGTATAAATTGTTACTTGTATTTAAAAAAGAGCTAAAGGGCAGGGTTTTGATTGTGTTGTTCCAATTGCCATTTTAATTTTTTGATCCTGCCTGCAGTGCTGACACTTCTCCTTAGAAAAATATTTCATTTATATTGACTGGTACTATTTCTCTCATTCTGAAGAAGAGTGCCTCTGAAGACGAGACATTGAATCTGTGACATTTGTGTGACCATCCCACCCCCTGCTTTGCTAAACTACAGTAGGATCTGTATTTCTCAGTTCCAGAGAATTTCATCAATTTATCTGCTTTTGGATGAACAGTTACCCAATGCAGAAATTTAAAGAGAGATTACAGACATGTCAAACCATGAGGACAATTGCAGTGAAAAACCTGTGTGTTTTCACTATGTAAGTTAAAGAGAAACCTGCCTATTTGTTCCACTCCTTCCTGGTCTCTGTGGTGTGATGCACACTTACATCCTCTAAAAGAAGAGTGCTGCCAAGATTTGATGAGTCTATAACCTCATTTTGCCATAGTAGGGGACCTAATTTCCCGTCTCTAAGAATTCTGGGTTCTATAACATGACAGGTATTTTCTGGACCAGTAGATGAACACAAACGTTGCCGCTAGAGGGCTGTGTGTATTTGTCTGAGACATGCTACATTGGTTAATTAATGCCATGAAGCTTGGTAGATATCTCCCTGGCGTAGAGACAAACCCTCTGTTATTCTTTGTGTAAATGGGTTCAGCCTGTTAAACCCCTGTTCAGTCACAGAATGGTTGGCTCTTTCTCACAGCAGTCCTCCAGATGTGTCATAATTCGCTTCCCTGAACGTACAAGGAGGCAGCTGGAACCGCACTAATTCAGAAAGAGCTTGCTGGATGGAGTGCCAATTCCCTGTCTTTGTTGTGTTATATTGCAAGCTTATGGGAAATAAATAAATAAAAGGGTTTTACTCCAAGGGCATAATTTAATAGGACAAAGATACTTACTTTTTAAAAATGCACATTGTTCACACTTTCTCTCCAGAGACTTAGGGTGCAGCTGCTTAGCAAGCCCTCTGATGTTTCTAAGAAAATGGAGGCCATTGGCAAAGGGAAGTCTCTAATTTTTGTGGCTCTCAACTGGGAGAGGTAAGTCACTTCCTTTGGGGAGGGAGAAAAACATGAGAGAAATTCTCTCTCTCTCTCTCTCTCTCTCTTTCACACACACACACAGACACATGTGGGTGAGTGCAGATACTGTCCCAAACTCCACATGGAATGTTACTGTACTTCAGGCATTGTGACTACAGCACAACATGCAAGATAATCACAATAAGCATGGATGCACCTTATATTGTCATGTACTTTAATTGGTTCTATAATTTGGTTCTCCTTAGTTAAGAGTACTTTAATAACAATAGGCCAAATATTGAATGTTTTAGTCAACATTTAAACAGGCTACATGTTTTCATTGGGATTTTCTCTTGAACTACTACTTACTAAGAGAATACCAATGTACTCATGGATTTCATTGGTAGTATTTTGTCTACTATCACTACTACATTTGTTAGAATTTCAATTTCTCTTTCGTATGAAGTGCATGAATGGACAGCAGAACTGAAACATGAGAAATCTAACAAATTCCCCTAAACAAAGAAGGCTAAAGAGTTGTTTTTTGTTTTTGTTTTCTTCTGGAGTATTATTTTTATTTAATCTGTTTCACATTAGCTTTCCAGAAACACAACACTCATCAGAATTGTCTTCTGATTCAAGGGAAATATATCCGAAATGACTACATTTAAATGGAAAAAAAAACTTGCTTGCTTAGGCATATATTTTCCGTAGTGCTGTGCCATAAAAAGCATTTTTCATTACTTGGCCATCCCTTTAAAATACATTGAAATTTCCAAGTGGAAAATGAACCATTTAATCTTTGCAAAGCAGCAGAAAATACACAAAGCATACAACCAGAAAGGGGCGGGGGGGGGGGGAAGAGAATAAGAATGAGATTGCTCTTCCAGTTTAAAATACATTTGAACAATTCTGGCTAAGCTTTGCAAACATATTATTTGCTCAGATTAATCTAATTTAGTGTTTTTGTCTATCTATCTAACCAATTAATGATGCCTCTATGAATGATTTCATTCTAAATCAAAATAGATTTTGAGTGGCGATACAATCAGAGCCCAAGTGGAAACCAAAAAGAAACAGACATGAGCCTGATAAGATTGAAGTCCAAGCTGTGCAGAAATGAAAAGTAATTTAAGGAAAAGAAAGTAAGGAACCTCATCTGTAAAATGCTCCACAAGGTTTTTATATAGGATAGGATAGGATAAGCTGGAAGGGACCTTGGAGGTCTTCTAGTCCAGCCCCCTGCTCAAGCAGGAGAACCTATACCATTTTAGATATGTGACTCAAAAGCATCCAGTGATGGAGCAACCACACTGGTCAATTGTGCTCATTGTTATGTTACATTGTCAATGTCACAAAACGTTGAGTACTAATTGGAAATATAAAGACGGAACATGGGGGATGGTTTGACTAAATATCCTGAAGCCATTTACAGTTTTTATTATTGTACTTCGGATTCATTTTTGGAAGGGAGGATGGAGAAAGGGGGGGAAGGGAGGGGGAGAGAGAAGGAGAGAGAGAGAGGGAGAGAAGTTAGCATGGATAGAATTTTGTACTCTGCTTCTCTCCTTTCTTAAGAGACTCAGTTAGGGCTACTAGACAGAGAATGATAATCTTGGGGAGTAGTTAAAAGTTTCCTATTAAGTGAAAAATTAAGGATTAAAAAAAAGAAAGAAAAGAAAAGAAAAGTCAGCAATTTGGCCAGAAGTTCAACCTGACTTTGATTATCTGAAGAATGCTTTGAACCTCAGGCTTATTCTTTGCCCTGCCCAGATGGAATGTGGTTTTGGACAATATCAAGAGAATATTTTAGTTGAAGCTTTGCTGCTCCGAAATCATTTGTTCTGATGCAAGTTGGAGGTGGTGATCCTCACTTTAATCTGACAGGCCCAGCCCAATAGAAATGTAACTTCTGTAATATCAAATCAATCTGAGTATTGCAGGTTGAACTCAGCCAAAATGTGCTGTGGGACCAATTGTCACTGCCATCCATATTCAGGAAATATTATGTATTATGATTTGTTTCCTTTGTTCTGCTAAGAATTGATTTACCTCTTGTAGAAACATAGTGGGAGCTGGAGTAAAGGGGGCTGGTGGAATTATACAATCATATTGTGGCCATTAAATTTGACCACTTAGCCTTTGAAAGAACATATCCAGTAAAAAGGAAACTCATACTTGTTTTATTCTCCGGTAGAAATAGGAAATAGGAATAGGAATAGGAATAGGAATAGGAATAGGAATAGGAATAGGAATAGGAATAGGAGTAGAGTAGAGTAGAGTAGAGTAGAGTAGAGTAGAGTAGAGTAGAGTAGAGTAGAGTAGAGTAGAATAGAATAACAGAATTGGAAGGGACCTTGGAGGCCTTCTAGTCAACCCCCTGCTTAGGAGGAAACCCTATACCATTTCAAACAAAGGGTTATCCAATCTCTTCTTAAAAAATTCCAGTGTTAGAGCATTTACAAGTTCTGGAGGCAAGTTGTTTCACTGATTAATTGTTGTAACTGTCATAGGAAATTTCTCCTTAGTTCTAAGTTGCTTCTCTCCTTGATTAGTTTCCACCCATTGCTTCTCATCCTGCCCTCAGGTGCTTTGGAGAATAGCTTGACTCCCTTTTCTTTGGGGCAGCCCTTGAGATATTGGAACACTGCTATCATGTCATCCCTAGTCCTTCTTTTCATTAAACTAGACATACTCAATTTCAGCAACTGTTCTTTTTTTTTTTTAAAGAAAACTGAATAATTTTCTACTGTTTACATTTTGTTAGTGCTTAATAAACATTGCGTTGTCTGGGTTATTTTATTTGCTTACCAGTAACAAGTTTACAACAGTTCTTTATGTTTTAGCCTCCAGTCTCCTAATCATCTTGATTACTCTTCTCTGCACTCTTTTTAGAGTCTCAACATCATGGTTAAACGTCTTCTGCTATTAGTTGAAGTTCTAACATTCAGCTAGATCAGGGGTGTCCAACCTTGGCAACTTTAAGCTTTGCTGGCTGAGGAATTCTGGGAGTTGAAGTCCACAAGTCTTAAAGTTGCCAAGGTTGGACACCCCTGAGCTAGATCCTGACTTCCTAGAACTTAAAACTACCCTGAATTATGAATTAAAAGAAAACAAACCCTTTTCCTAGTATATCAGTCTCCCACATTCATTGTTAGTCAACTTAGGTTTATCCACTTAGGTTTAAAATCTTTTTTTTTTTTTTTCATATTTGAATCTGTTTCAATTTGTTTCCCTTCCCTGAACGGCTGCCCCCAAACTGGTCACAGTACTCAAGATGAGGTCAAATGAACCCCGAACAGAATGAGGCAATTGACTTCCTGTAATTTGGAAGTTGTGCCTGCACAGATGGAGCCTACAATTTTGTTTGTCTTTTTTTGCAGCCATACCTAATTATAGGTTCAGTACAATTGTGAAGCGTCACTGACTAAAGCATGGGAGGAAAAAGACATTTACTCTCTCCATTTTGCAAATTTCCTTTATCCTTGTGTGAGATAAAGGGTAGAGAATGCAGAGAGAATGCAAAGAGAGGGCTATGTCTGAAGATGTCTAAATTTAGCTCACTATGTGTGATAGGCTGTGAGAATAACCTTGAAGACTAGGAAGAGAAGCCATAGACAAGGAAACAGTCAGATAAGAGAACTCTGAGTCTAAATTAGGAATATAATTTGAAAAAGGTATCTTAGACAGTTGTTCTCAATAGTGGGTCCATTGCCTGGTGTACCCTTCACCAAAATTGGATCCACTGGGATGGGTATTATAAAATAAACTTTATTCTGCAAAAGAAAGGACACAGAGAGATCTCTATCAAAGCTCATGTAACCTACCTCCAATACCAGCATTTACAAGATTCAACATGTTGTAGGGGACATGGTGGCTCAGTGGTTAGGGCGTTGAGTCTTAGAACTGTTAAAGGGCTATAGATGAGCAGTTTAAGACCTGACACCTGAGTGCCACAAGATGGAGTGAGCTACTGTCACTTGCCCCAGCTCCTGCCAACCTAACAATTCAAAAGCACGCACACCCAAATAGATGAATAGGTATATTTGGGGTGGGATTCAATTTTTTTTTAACAACTGGTTCTGTGGGCATGGCTTAGGTGGTGGCTTGGTGGTCATGTGACTGGCTGGGCGTGGCCAACTCAACATCACTCACATCTCCTTGCCTGGCCTCTCATGACTGTGGGGATGCTGCAACAGTCATAAGTGTGAAAAATGGTCATAAGTCACTTTTTTCAGTGCCATTGTAACTTTGGTCACTCCACACAAGCAAAGTATCAGCAAAGGAGGGGGGAAAATTCCAGAGAAGTTCCTGAGACAGGAAGTCTAGTCCTGCCAAGAATGTAGTAAGAGTTAACGGAGAGGCAGTTTCTGTAAGCAACACCAGAATGTTTCCTTCCTGCCTTCCTTACAGGATTAGGCCAGTGATTTCTTCTAACAACAGGTTCTCTGAACCGCTTAGAATATTAACAACCGGTTCTAGCAAATAGGTGCGAACTGGTAGAATCCCACCTCTGGGTATATTGCATATAAGCGGGAAGGTAGCAGCGTTCTGTATTTCACCATATACTCTCTGCTGCGCCACAATGTCATGCTGGCCATATGACGGGAGAAATGTCCCTGGACAATACAGGTTCTTTGGCTTAAGAAACAGAGATGAGCATCATCTCCTGAAGTCATTGATGACTAGAGAGTTAAAACCCACAGGTAATATGTACTTTTCAATGTGTTTAATGTCACAGAGTCTCAGGTTGTTGCCCCTGTCCTTTTTTGGAAATGTCTTTACTGTATTATGATAAATAAGTATTCTTCAAGCTTGTACCTAGGTTAACCACAACATTTTCCTATCATTTCAGCAGTACCATATCTAGCTTCCAGTGTGAACTTCCTATTTTAACAACATATTTTTCTTTCCAGCAAAACATTTTGGCTACAATATATTTACAATATATAGGCTATAACCTTTCCTATTTATGGCTTTTCCCATAATACTCTTGGGGTTGCAGTTTAGCAAGCTAAAACACTAATGCCTTGTCCTAAAACTGAAATTTTAGCTGAACTTTTATTAATCTTTTATTGGGGATTAGGGTTTGAGTCTTCTCTACTAATACTTGGCTTTTCCTGGTTCATTTTAGAATAAAAGCAGGAATGAGGAAGGAACATTGAGATTATAACCCTATAGTACAAGTAGTTTTTGTACTCTTAATTTTGGTTTCTAAAGATTTGGTCCACCTCAAAGGATTGACGTGATGTTACAGGTTCCACAGATTTGCTTTAACATCAACTGCATTGCTGAGATTTCAAAATTATTATATTTCTCTCTCCTTCTCTCTCTCTCCCTCCCTCCTTCTCTCTGTCCCTCTTTCACAGTTTCATCCATCTTGTTTCATGCCAGACGTAAACACTGATCTGTTAAGAGGAACAAACCACAATGTTTTTAAATTGGTATTGTTCTCAACCATTACCCTTTCTTTGCTTTCTTTCTTACCTGGCCTACAACTGAGAAATTAGTCCTTTTCTTTCCCATTTATCACAACTAACTGAGTGATATTGCTTAAGACTATATGGAACACCTCCCCCCAAAAAAGAACCATGGAAAAATGTGTCGATTCCCCCTCCTTGCCTCTTTTCCTGTGATCATGAGTCATGTAACTTTGACCTTTAAGGGTTTTTAATACATACATACATACATACATACATACATACATACTATATAATATCTCAGCACTTCATTCTTTCTCCCATCTGGAAGGCAGGAGCTAACTCGGCTGCAAAGCAACTCATCTGGAAGCCAGATGTCAGAGACCTGAGAAAAGTTGGAGCAACTCAGCTGCATTTGGAAGTGTTCCTTGACCTCTTGACATGTAGGGATCTTAGATGACTTTTGGTCCTCACACCTGAAAGTTGGGGAGAATCTATTACAGGTAGTCCTTGACTTACAATTGTTATGAAATTACGGTCATAAGTCATGCGACTGATTAAACGGGTCACCATGTGGCTGCACTCAATTTTACAATCTTTTCTTGGTGGTGGTTGTTCAGCAAATGTGGTCATAAGGTGAATGTAGAAACAATTCTCAACAACAATCCCCAATTCTTAATAAAAGAATCTACTTATCTCCAGTTATGAAACAATGTTTGTTGTCTAGAGATCTTGAATTCAGATGACTTGTACTGTTAATTGCTAATTTGCTTCCTACTGTTCCAAGTTGGAACAGTATGATTTGGATGGAGAATCTTTTTTCAGACCTTGTTTAACCATTTTAGGACATGGATGGGTTGATGATGCAAAATGGAGTGGGAACATCACCTTTCTTATTCTCCAAACAGGTAGAGCTAAATCAATTTTTCTATACTGGTGTCACCCAAATAGTTGTGGCCAAGTTCTGTCTCTCTTTCTCTCTCTTTTTTTTTCTCCCTCCCTCCCTGCCTCCTTTAATACCATATTTGTTAAGGACAATATTCTCCTCAAGCCAGTAATGGAATATAATGCCTACAGTGAAAAATATCAATATTTCAGGATCAACAATTTCAACCTGCTATTAACAGCCATGGAAAGAACTAACACATATAAATCATTACAAGAGTGCTCATCTGTTTCATTGTAGAATGGGGCTGGAGGGTATATGGTGGCTTTACCTACCTACAATTCATGGGAATGGAACACCCACTTCAATTGAGAACAACTTGTCTATTCCAATTGCAATATTCTTGCCTGCCAACAGGTTTTCCTGTGACATCAAACATCCTGGCTTAGATTCATTATCCAAGGCATCCCTTATCCAAGCTACTCCCCCCACCATCTCATACTTTCACAATTTATTATAAAAGTAAATAAATAGCTATTCAGACACTCCAGTGGCTCAAAGTTGGCTATGTCCAGTTGAACAGAATTTGTGACTATCATACACATTCGTTCTTGTTCCCTTGAGGCAACCAGACCAGACCATGTTGTCCATATGCTGCTGGGATCTGAAATGGAAGAAGGTAGCAAAGCAATGCAAGAGCCAGCCTGCCTGCGTGCCTGCCTGCCAGCCAGCCAGCTGCTCTCATACCGCCAGGTTCATGGAAACCATACCAAACAAAGAGCTTTTTTTCTTTTATGATCTATAGTTCTACGAGCAACAGGTTCAGTGCTTATGCTTTCTTTGGTCAAGATCCAAGGCAAAATGGAAGCCCACCCATAAGGAGCAACTGCTGAAAGTGAAAATTAGCACTTAGCCAATTCCTTTTCAAGCCTCTTCAATCTCACCTATTTCTACGCTTCTCTTTTTATGGAGGCCCAGAAGCGTTTCTGCTGACTTGGTTCTATTGCAGGGCAATGGCTTAATAGAAATGTAAATTGCTTAATATGCCCCCCCTTCCCTAGGGTGGGTAGGTGTCTGTGTGCATAAATTCTTTTTCTCCTTGCTTATTTCTAACTTAATGCAGCAAAGGGTTTTTTAAGGACTGTGGGAGTCCTAACTGAATGATGATCCCATCAGATGCAACGTGGGGGCATTTTTCTTTCGTTTCCTGGGAAGAGAGAAACCCAGGTGGTTGCTATATACAACTCAAACACCTATTCTTACATAGTAACATCTTTGAAATATGGACTGAGGTCATTTTTTGGCACTAAACGCCAGCTTGCACCAAACACTTTAAAAGTTTTGTTTTAATATCTGTAAAAAAAAAAAGTGTTCTTCAGCAAAGCAGACAGAAGAGTCAGTCTGGATAAGTGGTTTCTTTATTAAAAACAGTTTATTCAGTTGACAGTGGTCCATTTGGTACCTTCAGTTCGAAGCAGGCAGCTGACAACCTACAGCTGGTTGGAGAATTCTGGGAGTTAAAGTCCACAAGTCTTAAAGTTGCCAAGTTTGGAAACCTCTGGTCTACAACGTCATCTCCATGGCTCTTTACCACAAGCTGCTGCCATCAACCACAGGCTACAGATGGGGCTGAGGAAACACAAGAAAACATTTTCTAATCTAGTAAAAACCTACAGGAGCTTCGAAAGGAAGGAGGCCTGGAGGCAGAGTCTGCTGCTTTTTGCAATGTCTGTTACATCTTGGTTATAAAAGGTTATTCAGCTGTGCACACCCAAAGGAAGGAAAAGACGCCTTCTTGGAGCTAATAAACTGAAGTATTTTATTTATGCACTTCATAACCGCAAAAGTAATTTTCTGAGTTCTGAAAATGTAGACACATTTCAGGCTTTTCCCCCTCCCCAAAAATATCGCTTTCTGAACGGTCACGGTTATGAAGTGCATAAATAAAACACTTCAGTTTATTAGCTCCAAGAAGGCATCTTTTCCTTCCTTTGGGTGTGCATAGCTGAATAACCTTTTATCACCATTGACATTGCAAAAAACAGCAGACTCTGCCTCCAGGCCTCCTTCCTTTCTAACCTCCTGTAGGTTTTTACTAGATTAGAAAACGTTTTCTTGTGTTTCCTCAGCCCCATCTGTAGCTGGTGGTTGATGGCAGCAACTTGCGGTAAAGAGCCATGGAGATGACGTTATAGACCAGAGGTCTCCAAACTTGGCAACTTTAAGACTTGTGGACTTCAATTCCCAGAATTCTCCAGCCAGCTGGCTGGAGAATTCTGGGAATTGAAGGCCAAAAGTCTTAAAGTTGCCAAGTTTGCAGACCCCTGTCATAGATCACATTCAAAAGCCATTACAGAAACAAGAGCAGAAGAATTCCTGAACCCTGGGAAGGAGAGAGCATTAGGAAGAGCTTCTCTTTGACTCAGTGGGGTACAAGCAGTCATGGAATTATCACCTACCTGGAAGGTGACACAGCTGCATTGATGGTCTGTTTGCAGCATCCTGCAATCGATTACCACATTTATGATAGTTTTGCTGAAAATCAGTGCTTTTGTTTTTTGATGAAAGTGCACAATGGCAAATGGGTTCGCTTAATGACCACTGTGTTTGCTTAATGACTGCCATGTTCACTTCATGACCACCACAAAGGAACATTGTAAAATTGGGTAGATCATGTGAGTGATGACTGTTATGTTTTATGACCCTAACAGGCAGGATCTTTTATTCAAAGACTACGTGTATAGAACAGGAATGTGAAACGCAACAGACATGCAACATTCTGTCACTATTACTTACAGTCTTCTGGTGCATTGGGTCCAGTTTGTTGGATGGTCACCTGCAGTGCAACAATCCAACAGACAGTTTATTACACTATATAACTATTGGTTTCTTAACCTTAGATAATGCTTATCTGTGGGGAAATATCTTTTTTTCAAGCAGATGGTTAAATGTCACCTTTGAGCATCAAACATGTGAGAGTTTGGAATATTTATTTGGCCATAAATAATTCACACTATTAATCCTTTTGGGAGAGGAGGAGGAGGAGGAGGAAGAGGAGGAATCATTTTCCATATGAGAGAAAGGACTTAAGGAGAAGGCATTTAAGGGTATAGAAACCTCAGAGGTAGATGCATTGAAGAAAATGAAAACAAGCCATTATGAAAGTGACTTCTGGGTAATATATGTGAGCCTTATTTGAAGTGAAACTAAGGTTCAATTCCTGGCATCTTTTTCTCTTGGCTGTGCAATGCAACAGGGTGGAAATTTCTCTCTTTTGGGGCATCAGTTTCCATCTGCACGGAATTTTCATAGCCAGTTTTTCTTATATTAGGCTGTTTGCTTGTGATCTTTTTACACCAGTTCCAGTATAGTCCTCCCACAAAAGCCTAGTTATTTGACCTTTCCAATAAGACTGGCTAATCAAAGCTTTTCTTCTGCTTGTGTCAGGACCTGGCTTGAACAGCAAAAAAATTCCTAGGAAAAGACATGTTTCAGGACATTCTTTGGTTTTGACTCTTCATTCTGAGAACTACATCCAAGTTCCTGTCTGTGTTTCAATCTTAAGAGAGTGTTCCAATACCTCAGGAGCTGCCACAGACAAAAGGGGATCAACCTACTCTCCAAAGCATCTGAAGGCAGAACAAGAAGCACTGGATGGAAACTGATCAAGGAGAGAACCAATATGGAACTAAAGAGAACTTTCCTGTCAATGAAAACAGCTTGCCTTCAGAAGTTGTGGGTACTCAATCACTGGAGAATCAACAGCCATTTGTCTGAAATGGTATAGACTCGCAGGGGCCTCCAACCTTGGCAACTTGGCAACTTTAAGACTTGTGGACTTCAACTCGCAGCAAAGTCTTCAAGTTGCCAAGGTTGGAGACCCCTGGATAGAGTCTCCTGCTTGAGCAAGGAGTTGGACTAGAAGACCTCCAAGGTCTCTTCCAACTCTGTCATTCTGTTATTTGTTGCTTGATTCCTGTTTTTTTCACACTATATCAGCAGATTGGTTTCCAAATTTCTACTGTGTGGTGGCCTCAATGTGATTGCCACCTGCAGGTGATCATGTTATGGAATCAGGGCAGGCTCTGAAGTAGTGTACTCTTTAGAAGCAGATCCTGTTGTAAAATCAAGTGACATCTCAAATTTATGTTGCAGACAAAACTTAATCAATCTCTTCCAATGCATGTGTACTTCCTTCTCTGCCAAATTTCCTCTAAGGGACAGATAATGCCAACTCCTGATGGGTGGTAGAATGAAAAGGTTGGGATAGATCGTTGAAGGATTTAACATACTCCTTAATTGCATGAGCCAGGAGGAGGAACACACCCTGGGGCTGAAAAGGAAAAGGAAGATCTAGTTAAGCAGAATAGATTGAACCTGAATGACTTAATATCAGCTACATCTGACAAATTATAGTTGCAATGACAGGTTTACAGTTTTGTCAACAGAAGGCTCCACCTCATTCCAACTGTCTAGGAAGTGTGGATGGGGTTTTCTGGCACAGTGGACAAATTCTAGCTGTAAAAGATAAACTGAAGCTGATGCATTGTGAGACTTCAAGAATATTGGACCAGCACAAAGTGTTTATTTGTTTATTTAATAGATTTATATGGCCCTCGACCTTAACTCTCGGTACTGAGTGACTCACAACAACATTGAAACCAATAATTATAAAACAACCATTAAAACAGTAAAATAAACAAAATAAAAAGCTCTGTCTCTTTCTGCCAGGACCTTGATAGTTGTTCATATAATTTTCATTTCATATAACTAAGAATTATTTATGGTCATACCATATCACTTCTATAAATCAACAGGGACCAAAGCCACTCATCAGGTGTTCCAAAAACATGTCATAACAGGAGCTTCTGCAAAAGTTTCTAAGAGACAATCACTTTGAAACAACTATTTCAATTGACTTTTACATGAATGAAATCTAAATTCAGTGATCTACATGGAATGAAAACTATATTTTTGAGTGTGGGAGCACTGGACGAGCAAGCAATTCTTTCAAGGGGATGCATAAACCAATATTGCATGGAATGGAAGCCTCGTAAGGAAATTCACCTGTGGACATCAACCTGCCAGTTTTACAGGGCTGGGCAACCCAAGCTTGGCTCAGCATCCTTCATCCAGACTAGAGTCTTTTGGTCCAGCTTCTTTAGTCCTGCTTAATACCTTTCTTTTCATCATGCTGATTTAGAACACCAAAGTGTAACTTTCTGAAATGGAATACCACTGACTTGAGATCTGAACATGTGGATTTCTTAAAATCCCATTTTCTTTTTATCAGACACTTGAGAAGATTATTCCACTTGCTTTCCTCCAGCTGAGCACAGCTGTTTCCTGAACAGAATCCACCCCCCCCCCTTAACATTGTTTGTTTTTAACAGAGAGCTGCTGAGGGCTCTTTCCATTTTAGCTCCCATGGACGTTGCTTGATCCATCTTTTGTGAAATCTAAACCTTGTGTTAGCCTCAAATTTCAATCCTACTGCTAAAGTCTTCAAGGCTTGTTGGGCCGGACTGGAATTCCATTGTAATCATATCTTTTGCCTTCATCTATGGGCAGGATGAATAAATGCTGGGAACGCTGGCACTGTTGAAAATACTGCAATCAACAAGTATCAAGCAGAGATCCAGTAAGACAATAGCCATATTTGTTTAGGGATCTTGGATATAGTATTCTGAATTTACCAAACTATTGAAATCCTTGCCCAAAAGGAAAAAAAAAACTGAATAAAACTTTCCTAAAATATTTTGAATCCTGCTGTTCAATTTCTTCATTTACTACATATGAAGATCGCTTGTTAATTTTTATAATAATATTTTGAGAAATTTAGGATTATGGCTCTTTATGCATGCTAATGGACTTCATTTTTTAAACTAAGTCATAGTTTAATTATGATTTCTAGAATAAGCCTTAGTACTACTGTCTGAACACATTGAACTATGGATGGTTTAGAATAGAATAGAATAGAATAGAATAGAATAGAATAGAATAGAATAGAATAGAATAGAATAGAATAGAATAGAATAGAATAGAATTCTTTATTGGCCAAGTGTGGTTGGACACACAAGGAATTTGTCTTGGTGCAAATGCTCTCAGTATACATAAAAGAAAAGATACATATGTCAAAAGTCAAGAATCACAACACTTAATAATAGTCATAGGATACAAATAAGCAATAAAATCATACTAGGAAACAGTCAATATAAATCGTAAGGATACAAGTGACAAAGTTACAGTCATACAGTCACAAGTGGGAGGGGATGGGTGATAAGGAGCGATGAGGTTAATAGTAATAGTAGTGCAGACTTTGTAAATAGTTGAGGGAATTATTTGTTTAGAGTGACGGCGTTTGGGAAAAAACTGTCCTTGTGTTTAGTTGTTCTGGTATTCAATGCTCCATGGCGTTGTTTTGAGAGTAGAAGTTGAAAGCGTTATGAAGTGGAATCCAACATATGACATTTAAACAATGTGCAGACTCTATTACAGACAGATATTAAATAATTATTTGTTGATTGAGTAACTATGGCTTAAAAACTCTGTGACTGGGTCCATATTTTGTGTAAAGCTGAAAACATGCAAACTCACATTCTAGCACCTACAACATCTTGCCTAAGGATATCATATGTCAGTGGCCCCCAACCTTTTTTGTGCCATGGCCCGGTACCGGCATCACAAAAGTATCCGTGGCCCGGTACTGGCATCAGCACGCATGACAAGGCAAAGCAAGCCGAGAGACCAGCCAGCCAGCCGTCCCCCGCTTCTCCCCGCCACCTTCAACAACTCCTTTGTATCTTTTTTGTGCTTTTTTGTGCTTTCTTAATTTCTTCCGCCATCGGGATGGCTCTTCGTTCAAAGCTGCGCCCCCCCCCTCGATGAAACTAAGATGCGAGGATTCCTTCAGGACCCAAACGCCGCTTTCCAACCAGAAAAGCTCACCCGGAAGCACTTTCTCATCAAAACAAGATGGCGGCACCCAGCAAACCGGCAGCCCAGTAGAAAATGATCCACGGACCAGTACCGGTCCGGGGCCTGGTGGTTGGGGACCCCTGTCATATGTGGACTGCAAAACTCCAGGCAATAAGTAGATGGCAGAAAAGAGTAATGTTTTGTGTTTCTCTTTGCTGCCATCTAATGGGAATCCAGGTTTTGTTGCATCTCAGATATGAAATGCCGAAGCGTATGTGGGATGTTTTATCTGTCCCCCTTCTAAATTCGCTTGTTAAGCCAAATGGATATAATGGCCTGTGGCAATATGTCACAATAGTCTAGAAAATAGATCAAAGCAGGGAAACAGTAGCTGGGTTCACCCCACAAACTACTGAAACCCTCTCTCATTATGGGTTAGTGAGTTATATAAATCTAGACAGAGTAGTTTGCAAACTAAATTCATGCTTTGATGTATTATGGAAACCCAGCTAACTGTGATAAATTCACCAAAACACTGTTAAACACACCATGACTTAATGCATTGTGTGAAGCAGGTATATACACAAACACACCCTCTTTATATGTGCTCTGTATTCAGAACTAATTATGTACAACAGTGTTTTTCAACCTTGGTAACTTTAAGATGTGTGGACTTCAACTCCCAAAATTCTGGGAGTTGAAGTCTTACATTGCCAAGGGTGAGAAACACTGATGTACAACATTTAAATGATTCTAAGACAACTTGATTAGCCAGATTTCTTCAGAGATCACCATACCGGTGATTTCTGAAAATCTCCTTAAAAGTCTAATGTAAGTATAGGTTAGTCAGGTTCAGAAAATGGTTCTGTATTCCTTCAAAAACAAGTTAAACTTTCCAAACTCCTTACAAGGAGGCAAGCCCTTTCACTGTAATTTGGCAGGAGACTTGCATTTTTAACATGAATTTGAGGGCTATTTTATCTTCTCTGATTTATACATGAAGTTTTATCTAAGCCACTGGATCTCTCCTCTGTTTGCATTATTTATTTTACCTTCTGTGGATCAGCAAATAAGTGCATTTCACATTCAGCCCTGCCAAGCAAGTTTCCCTCCCAATGTATTAACCTTCCTCCCCACAAAAAAGTTTTTTCACGGGTACTTACATATATGGCATTCAGCTTTGTTCGGTTATTTTCCCACATCATTGTAGTTGTGCTTTTAAAGTTGTAGCAACATTTCGGCAGAATCTCATCTGCCTTCATCAACCAGAAGCCTGATGATGGCAGATGAGATTCTGCCGAAACGTTGCTACAACTTTAAAAGCACAACTACAATGACATGGGAAAATACCCAAACAAAGCTGAATGCCATACACACATATATATATTTCTTAAGTTTTCACAGGTACTTTTCCCACGTCATTATAGTTGTAGCAACGTTTCGGCAGAATCTCATCTGCCATCATCAGGCTTCTGTATTGTGTTCGCCTGCAAGTCAGACTTTCACAGCCATTTCTGTTTTAAATTTGGTGCTAGCCTACTGCTGTGCCAGAATGGTCTTTTCTTCATCCTGATTGGTTGGGAGTCTTGGTCTGTGTTTATTGGTCTTGGAGTTTGCTGTGTTATGCTTGATTGGTGTTTCTAATATCTTCTGTCTCTTTTGTAGCTTTTTTTTTGTCTTGATTGGCTGACAACATTGTGTTTCCTGTATTGGAGGCTTTTAGTGCAGCTTGGCTCCGAGTAGATGGATGGCTATCATTTATTAGGAAGCTAGGTTTCATCTGGGTGCCTGGTCGGAGTATGTTTGAGCTGGAAGTATCAGGGGGAGGGTCTGTTTGTGCCCAGGTGTTTGCCTGGCTTGTGGTGTGGAGATTCCACATGAAAGCCACAGGACAGACCAATAGAAGAATAAGTACCTGCCTGGATGAACACAAAAATGCAGTAAAAAAGCTGGAACACACTTCCTCACTCGTCCAACACATGGAAGCCACAGGTCATAACATCAACTTCAATGGCACCAAAACCCTAGCCACCATAGAAAACCCCAGCCACAGAATCATCAGAGAAGCCATAGAGATTGAAAAAAGACCTGAAAGCATGAATAGAAGGGACGACTCCACCAGACTGTCAATTATTTGGAACGAACAAAAAAATCTCCACACCACAAGCCAGGCAAACACCTGGGCACAAACAGACCCCCCCTGATACCTCCAGCTCAAACACACCCCAACCAGGCACCCAGATGAAACCTAGCTTCCTAATGAATGATAGCCGTCCATTTACTCGGAGCCAAGCTGCACTGAAAGCCTCCAATACAGGAAACACAATGTTGCCAGCCAATCAAGACAAAAAAAGAGCTAACCACTGTGGCTCACAAATGATTGCAAGTCAAGGAGTACCTGTATTCATTTATGAAAAGAAGGACTGGGGTGATATGATATCTCAGGGGCTGCCCCAAAGAAGAGGGAGTCAAGCTATTCTCCAAAGCACCTGAAGGCAGGACAAGAAACAATGGGTGGAAACAACCTAGAACTATAAAGAAATTTCCTGACAGTAAGAACAATTAATCAGTGGAACAGCTTACCTGGAAGATGTGGGAGCTCCATCACTGGAGGCTTGTAAGAAGAGATCGGACAGGCATTTATCTGAAATGATATAGGATTTCCTGCTTGAGCAAGGGGTTGGACTAGAAGACCTCCAAGGTCCCTTCCAATTTTGTTATTCTGTTATTTATTCACATTGCCCTCTCTGGTTCATAGGGTACCATCCTCAGTCAAATCCAAGGCTGTCTAGTCTTAAAATATGTTAGTCTCATTGTGTCAATCTCAATGGGTTGAATCTTCCTTTGGATACAACATCTCAATAGCTTTGAAAAGAGGGCTTCTATTGAATTCACTTATTTCTTCCTGAAAATGAAAACTGGTAAACATTTAGCATAGCTCTGAGAGTTAAATATTTCTTTCTACAGTAGATTGAGAAATCTCATCACAATGACTTGACTTATCTGTATTGTGCCATGTGTTGTCGCTAGTTTCAACAACTTGGCATTTGTAATTAGTACCATCTTTTACTGGGGTTGATTATACTTAGAGAGAATGATCCAACTTTTGTGGTTCAGCAGTTTCGGCTGCTATATTTTTACAATTTTATGATCCTTGAAGAGAGATCTTCAGAGGGCATCTGTTCCTAATAACTCTCTATTCATATTTATTCATATTTATTTTATTTAGCACCATAATTAAATGCACATATACACATACACAAACACACACATGCACACACTTTAAAAAAAAAAAAGATGGCTATCTGGAGAGGCAGATGAGAAATCTGGGGGAATATTCAATTGTTAAGAATATTTCACTGGTTCAGAAGAAATTTCTTCCCAGATAAATAAATGCAGAGAATAAAAAAAAAAAAAAGAGAGAACAGTGCTGCAAGTTAGCTGTCACAGACTATCAAAAGTTAGCTGCTACAGAACGATAATCAGTCTGGATGTCAAATGTTAGATGCTTATGTAAATAATTTATTTAATCATCACTGAATAACAACATAATATTTTAAAGTTGTTCGGTGGTGTTTTGGTGCATTTAGCCTCTGCCTCTCATTTGATGCTGTCTAAATGTCTTTGATTTCCATCATCCCCAGACAACATGCCACCCAGCATATTGGGAAAATGCTAAATTGGAAAGGCTAGATTAGAGGTGTACTCACATTAGCCTGTGGATTGCAACCTATCAAACCAGGGGATGATAAGAAACTATAAGACAGCCAATGATATGGTTTAAAAGGCAAGGCACATAAACCAAGAGTCAGCAAACAGAAGCAAGGAATAAAAGATAGGAAAAGATAAAAGACCAAGCAAGGATACACACACAACATTGAAGTTCTTCTCAACTTCACTGAAGTTGGAGTCCTAGTGGACAATCACTTAAATAAGAGCCACTGCTGGCTGCAACTGCCAAAAAAAAAAGAAAAGCCAACACAGTTCCAGGCTGCATAAATAGAGGGATAGAATCAAGATCACATGAAGTGTTAATACCACTTTATAATGCCTTGGAATATGGCATCCAGTTTGGGTCACCACAATGTAAAAAAGATGTTGAGACTCTAGAAAGAGTGCAGAAAAGAGCAACAAAGATGATTAAGGGACTGGAGGCTAAAACATATAAGGAACGGTTGCTGGAATTGGGTATTTCTAGTTTGATGAAAAGAAGGACTAGGAGAGACATGATAACAGTGTTCCAATATCTCAGAGGCTGCCACAAAGAAGAGGGAATCAAACTATCCTCCAAAGCAGCTGAAGGCAGGACAAGAAGCAACAGATGGAAGCCAATCAAGGAGAGAAGCAACTTAGAACTAAGGAGAAATTTCCTAACAGTGAAAACAATTAATCAGTGGAACAACTTGCCTACTGAAGTTGTGAAAGCTCCAACACTGGAAGCTTTTAAGAAGAGATTGGACAACCATTTGAAGAGCTTCTAGAGCGAGAATAGCATAGAATAACAGAGTTGGAAGGGACCCTGGAGGTCTTCTAGTCCAACCCGCTGCTTAGGCAGAAAAGCCTATGCCATTTCAGACAAACTGACATCCATATCTGATCTGACTCCTTTTAAATATGGGAACTTCAGCTCTTAGTACTTTGTACCAACATGGCCACTATTGAAAGTTATCCACAAGTTTGAGGAACTGTTTAGGGTCCTCCCTGGCCAAGAGGATCTCATGGTTCGTGCTGGCAAGCAGGTTGAATCTTGAGCCAGAGAGTCATTGGCACATAGGGAAAGAAGCTAAATACAGATACTGTGCTGAACAAGAGCCAAGAAGATCCATTGTGTGGACTTCAACTCCCAGAATTCTGGCTGAATAATTCTGGGAGTTGAAGTCCACAAGTCTTAAAGTTGCCAAGTTTGGAGACCTCTGCAATAGAGGCATAATAAAATACAAGCAGTCCTCATTTAACAATGGCAATTGGTTCTGGAATATCCATAACTAAATGATGCAGTCTTCCTGACCACTTGATTTCACAGTTGCGAAATCTCAATTATCCTTTCATTGCTCATATATATTTTGGCAGCATCTTTTCCAATTGTATCCCCATTGTGCTTTTCTTCATTTGATCAACAGCCCATAAGTGAAATGATTATAAATCATTCTTAACAGAACTAATGTTAGAGTAGCATCTCCCCATTCTTCCACCACCATCCAAGGACAACCACAACATGTATAAAGTGTGCCACCTGAGGTTACTGAGCTGACTGGAGTGACTTAAAACATAGAGACAGAATAGCAATGGCAAAGGAGGAAGCATATCTCACATCTGGTATGACATGTGCCGACTTAAGCACAATCCTTCAATTCAACAATTCAACAGACCCTCGGTTATACCTCTGCTACAGTACTGCTTCCCTTGCCCTGGGCCCCACAATTCAAAGGCAGTAGCTATTTACTCACACATCCTTGAGACCTTCATTCGCTTCTCGGCCAGGATCATTACTGACGTCATTAGGGTACCAAGTTCCAGAAGAATATTTATAGGTCAATTACAATGATCTCTTCCCAATGACTTTTGCTTTTACTGGTGGTATGCACATTTTGCTGGTGATAAGCACATATGTATCAGGTTACCCAAATGAATTCTTTAAAATGAAGCTCCCCTCAGAAAAAAGACATCTACGGACTGAATGGACCCTTGCTACACATGGCTTGAAACCCACATTGCTGGAAAGATCCCTATAGTAACACCTAATCTGCAAAAGAGGCTGCCTTACTTTTCTTGTTTCATCTCCCAGATCTAAAGCCCTGCCAGATGGCTGGCTGATAGAAAACAGATTGTGCTTTCTTACTGGTAAGAGCAGTAACAGCTGTGTAGTCTTCTCAATGCGCAGTTGATTGCATTGCTTAGTTGACCACCAAAACAAAATCAAAGGCAGGGACAGATCCCTAATGTCCAAGAACTGAGGCTTCTGAGCCATGACTTTCAATCAGAACAGAGTGGAAAGGGACCTTGGAGGTTTTCTAGTCCAACTCCCTGTTTAGGCAGGAAACCCTATACCATTTCAAATAAATGGTTATCCAATCTCTTCTTAAGTCCATTCCTGAGATAGATCCTTCATAATGATGTGTGATTGGACACACAAGGAATTTGTCTTGGTGCATATACTCTCAGTGTACATAAAAGAGAAGATACTGTTCTGTCCTTAATTAGCATTCTTGAGATCCCCGCGCTTTGATTGGCCAAAGCGCAGGGCTCTCTGATTGGTCAGGCGAGCCGCGCCGATTGGCTCGCTGAGAATCTCCCGCGATTGGTCCATTCGAATCGCGGGAGATTCAAAGCGGTGCCATTGGCCGCGGCCGCCGCGGCTAAAGGAATAAAAGCCGCGGGCTTTTTCCTTTGCGCCAGTTCGGTTCCAACCTCAAATAAAAGAGCATGATTTGAAGTCACCGACTCCTGGCATCATTTCGCGGACACAACAGATACATTCATCAAGAGTTAAGAATCATAAGGTACAACACTTAATGATAGTAATAAGGTACAATAAGCAATCAAATCATACTAGGAAACAGTCAGTATAAATATAAGGATACAAGCAACAAGGTTACAGTCATACAGTCACCAGTGGGAGAGGATGGGTGATAAGGAGTGATGAGAAGGTTAATAGTAAAAGTAGTGCAGACTTTGTAAATAGTTGGACAATGCTGAGGGATTTGTTTAGCAGAGTGATGACATTTGGGAAAAAATGTTCTTGTGTCTAGTTGTTCGGTAGCTAGCAAGGTGAGCTTACGCCAGTCAATTTCAGTCCAATCCACCTCACAGGGTTGTTGGGAAGTAGTTAGGAAGAAGAAATATTGATAGGTTTACCACCTTGAGTTATTTGTAAAAATAATAAAGGTGGGCTACAAATAAATACTACATATACTTTATGTCCTTAAGACCCTTAGAAACTCAATATACGTTCTACCACACTGCCGCTACTGTGTAGCTGGTAAGTGTAGCTGGTATTTTCCCCCCCTCCTTCAATTATTGTTCCTTTTAGGGTTTTTAAACTATCTGGGATTTTAAATTTCCATTGATGATTCCTCCATGTCCCATTCCTACTTCTGGGAACGGCAGTCTGGGATATTTTTCACCAGAGTCTGGGAAGGTTATCAGACAAACAGATGCATTTTAATCTCATGTGCCAGGAGGTACCTGGGTCATTTGTAAACTGACAGCCCTGGGAGGAGGGTAAATTTCAGTCAGGAAGAGCCATAACATTCTTGGCTAAAGTTTGTAGCTCCATGATGGAAATATTGAAAGTTCCGTTTAATGCAGACCATCTGGGAGACTCATTGAGGCTACAAAAGAAAAAGAAAAAAGGGAAGAAGCATCTGAAGCAATCCTGGCTGGATTGGTGGATTTATGAATGTGGAAGATTGTATATAGATGAAATCTATTCAG